>CM034708.1:63297956-63311243 GCA_020142125.1 Phrynosoma platyrhinos
CTTGAGCCACCGCATCCCCCTGAATTGACAAACAGTTGGTCATAATAGGATGGCAAACCAAACAGAAAACATGTTTTGTCCTCACTAGTTCTGAATGGTGTTTGAATTGATAAACTACAGTTGTAGTCATTGCTCTGATTCATGATGGATTGGGAAGGAAGTTATAAGTGTAACATTTGTAGTCAAGTGGAAAATGAAATCAGATAGCCATGGCTTGCCTATTTGTATCAATTCATACCATGTTTTGGATTCTTACTCTTTGGCTAGTGCAACCATGGTTTGGTATGATGAATGAGTAAGCCTTAATATCCACTTCCGAGTAACACATTCTTCCCAAGTAACATATTCACAGTTCCACGTGGCAGCTGCAGTTATCTATAAGTTCATAATCTCTTGTATAATACTTGTGGTACTAGAATGAAACTTCTAATTCTGTAGCATTCCTACATCAGTAACTTTAAAACTGTGGCACTGTTGTTGTGTGTGTTTAAATGGTTTCTGACTTATGGTGACCCTAAAGCGAACTTAACACCGGTTTTCTTGACCGGTTTTGTTCAGACAGATTTTTGCCATTGCCTTCCTCTGAGGATGAGAGAATGTGGCTTGCCCAAGGTCACCTAGTGGGTGTCTTTAGCTGAGTGAGGATTTCACCACTGGTCTCTAGAGTCTCCGTTAAGCATTCAAACAACTACACCACACTGGCACATACTGTAGTATGCTCACTGAGAAAATAAGCTGCCTTAAGTACTGTTATTTTTGCATTTCAGTAGTAGATAACAAGAAACGTTCATTTTCCTTGATGACTGCTGTGATGCAAAAAATGATTTTATTTGCATTTTATAGTGAACTGTCTTAAGGTGCTGTAACTTTCTTTATCACTGTAAGTAGACTGTATCAGAAATGGCAGTTTGCACATTGAACTGCATTAGTCCATGCGTAAGGTTGCAAAGAGAAGATCTAGCATCATCGTGCCCATGTACCAGCTAAGAGTTGTATCTGGCTGAAGCTGATTATAGATAGCAATTAAAAGTGTTTGGCATTCTTGCACTTAGCAGAAGTTATTGTATCTGGAGGTGGATCTGTATTCATGCAATAGCAGGGGTATAGTGTACTGCACCCTTTGCTTCCTGGATTGGGACCCTACTGAATAGGAAGCCCATGTCCTGTTTTGTGGAGTGATGTCATTCTGCCTAGTGCTTCCATAGGAGATCTACACACTCACCAGATTCCAAAATGAATGCTTCCTAATACTGTTTGTCTTCTGACATTTTGATCTCCAGTCATCTCTGTTGCATTGAAGTGCTGTCATGGTAGCGTAGACATAGGAGATTACTGCACTACACTCTTATAATACTTCTATTCCACTTTTACTGGTCTGGCTGTCTCCTCTGGCATTCTGGGATTTGAGGTTTAGGGAGCAGCATTTAGAGTTCTTAGCCAGAGAGCTCTTAGGCCTCACTGAACTACAAATCCCAGAATGCCAGAATAGGCAACCAGAGCAGTACAAGTAGGATAGCAGCACTATAAGAGTGCAGTGCAGTAATCTCCTTTATATAACCAGTGAAGGGTGAATGTCACACTATGATTAATAGCTGGCAGTGAGTTTATAAGTTGAAAGCTAGTATATTTTTAAATATGTCGCATTGTCCTATATATTTTCAGATGCATGTTCCACTTCCAAATGGGTCTTATTATCAGGGATGTGACCATAGGATTGTAGCCTTAGGCAAGTATATTATAATAAGCCCTTTTTAATTCAATGGCACTTCCTTTTTAGTAGATATGTAGTTGTTTAGGTTTTGGGTTGGTAACCTCCTAACAGTAGATCAAGAATAGAAATAATTAGCAATTTATTTATTTTTTAAATGAAAGGCAACAATTGTCAGTTTGCTTTCTTCTAAGTCCCACTAAAATAAGTAATGAAAAATCATACAAGTCTTTTGGTGAATTGTGCATCTGTCATGTAGTTGGACTGCTCTCTGGTTTGCAATTCAGAAATCCCCCTCACATTTTCTTCGCTTTTTAACGTATAAAAGGGTTGTGCAGTGTTCATCATGAGTGGACATATTTGTCTTAATAGCTGAATAAAGATTTCAAGTGGTAAATGGAATATTTGAAAGACAAATCCATGTAGATTTTTTTCCGTGTTCACTCTTCAAATGGTATAGGACCAAAGGCAGACTATAAGCAAAGCTTTGCCAGTGTGAACATACTAAGCTTATGTTACGATTCAGTATGCCATGGGTGGGAATAATGTGATCCTTCATATTGTTGGGCTGCAACAAACACCATTCTCCCAGTATAGCCAGTGATGAGCAATGCAAGGTGTTGCAGCCCAACAACATTTGAGATGCAGTTTGATCCCAACCCCTTTCATAACCTATCAGTAAGGCCGATTGAATTCCATGCAACTTGTTTTGGGATAAATATGCAAAAGGTTGCACTACATTGTAGGCAACCACCCAAATCGTCTGTACCAGGATGGAAATTTTGCAGCCTGCCTGCAGACCTGGTGGGATCCTGTGCAACCTACAGGTTCCCTTGGACTCACCAAACCCTGGTGCTCCTGTCCTATTTAGAAAACCTAAACATGGCTGATTCTTTAAACTCAGCCTGTTTGTTATTGTGGGCCATATAAACTCAAACTTTTCTGTAAGAACTCCTTGATTCAGTTTCAAAGAGTAATATAATGAATAAAGTTTAGAAGGGCATTTTTATATTTAAGTCTTAGAGACTAAGGAGTTATACAGACCGGTCAAAAGGGGCAGCTTGGGGGTGGAGTTGGGGCGTGATGACCGCAAGCCAGTTGCCCCGACTCCACCCCAAAGCTGCCATCATGCCATGTGCCCACCGCACGGCAGGTGGCATCAGGGCACTCTAGCAGCGTGGCAGTTACACACTGCACAAAAAAGGAGCGTGGAAAAGCTACCGCTGCAACAGCAAGTGTGGCTTTTTGCCATTCTAAAAAAGAGCATTTGCCAGCTCTTTTTAGAGCGGCAAAGTGCTGGATTGGGGCCGCAGCATGCAGTTGCCACGGCCCTGATCCGTCAAGGAAAGGGGCAGGGAGACGCCACCCCTTAGAGGCTGTCTGTATAGCCCCTAAGTGGTGACTGTCATACTAAAAGACTTTACAAAGAAATATGCTAGCAGCCTCACAAGAAGGAAATGTTGGCATGGTGATAATATAGAAAATGACTACAGATGACAAACATTAGGTCAGTTGTAGACAGAATAGATGAAACATTTCAAGGGACCTTTGACTATAGTGGAACATAAATTTTGGAACATAAAACAATTTCTTAGAAAATTTTGGAACATAAAACAATTTCTTAGAAAAGGGGGCTTTAGAGGATCCCTTTCCTAAATGCTCAAAGAATGTGATACAGTTTCTCAGTGATATTCTTACCAATCTGCTAGTGTAAGTTAGTATGAATTCCATGTTAACATTACACTTGTCCCTCCATTTTCACGGAGGGGCGGGCTCCATTAAATTAAATGAAACATGCACCCATGGTGTGCATGCCCACACTAGGATTGCGTGGCCATTCAAGCCAATGAGACTTGGTTATTAGTGAGTTTCCGTTTTCATGTGTATGTTGGGGGTCCAGAACATATCCTCCGCGAAAACGGAGGGGCTACTGTAATTACATGCTAATCTGAACCTATATTATTGTGATACAGTGATACAAAACACTTATACTTCCTAATTTATTGACAGAAACATTCTAGAAGTAATACGGTATTGCACTATTCAGCACTGGTGAGACCTTTCCAGTAATGTAGATAAATTTAATGCAAGAGACAGATTGAGGAAACAGGAAATATGGTGGAGTGAAATCCCATTTCTTCTCTACAGACTCTTCCTCACAAGCCTCATTCTTGCAGCAGTCATGCAAGGTAAAATGAAAGTGAAAACAAGTTACCACTTTCCAGGAAGTGATCACCGCACCTCATTTGCACAACCAGGGCTGCTGGCCCCATCATGCTCTCATCCTGACCTTTCAACTCTGCCTCCCTGCTTTATACCCTACCCAGCATTCCTGTAGGGTTCCCCCCCAGTGATATTCTGGAACTCTGATGCCCTGATTGATGTTTCAATAAATAAATAAATAAATAAATAAAAAATAAAAGTAATGGGGCGCTTTGGAATAGTGAGGGGAAGTGGGAACAGGGGAGGAGGGAACACTGACACGACTTGCCTGCAATTGCACAACTGCCCTGGATGACATTTCACACTTAGGGGCTTGCATGATTGCCAGGTCTTTCACGGGTTTCCTCCGTGAATGAAAAGGGATGAGTTGGGGACAGGGCAGCTGTGAGTTGGAGACCAAGGTTCAAAACACACTGCAGAAATAATCCAGTTTGAGATTTCTTTAGCTGCTTGGCTTGGTGCTAGGGAATCCCGGGAATTTTAGTTTGTTGTGGCAACAGAGCTCTCTAACAGAGAAGGCTAAATGTTTCACAAACCTACAATTCCCAGAATTCCATAGCACTGAGCCAGAACAGTTACAGCAGTCTCAAACTGGATTATTTCTGCAGTGTGTGTTGGACTTTTTTGTTGTGTGATCTTGCTCTTTTCCCAAGTGTAAAAGCTATGTGCAATAATTGCAGTGTACTTGCAGTGTAAAAGCAATAATGTCTTAAGAAAGCTTTACACTGAAAAGTCATGCAGCAAGTGAGGACCCTTTTGCCCTCCCAATGTTTTGGAGAACAAATCCCATTGGCCATGCTGGCTGGATCTTGTGGGATTTGAGGTCCAAAACATTTGGAGGGCAAAAAGTTCCCCATCACTGCTACCAAGGATAGAGGATCTCAATCGGCTGCAGGCAATTTATACCCTTTGCTTAAACTTTGGGTGTTTTTGTAGTATTTGGTCTAACATTTTGTGGTATGCTCATTTCTTACTCTGGCTATAGCAAGAGGATTAAGCAATTGTTCTATACCAATACCTTTTAAATATATGAAAATTGTGTTAATGCATTTCTGTCCAAGTTTCTTTTCTCCAGACAAAATATCAATTTCTACAGCCTGCCTGCATGTGAGACCTAATCCTCTGATGGGTCACAAAATCATGGCTTGTGTTAGTGAGCTGTGAACATCTTGGAGGGTTGTATAAGTATTGCAGACCAGTCCTACTGATGCAGTGAGAGTCCTACATGTCTCCTGAGAAGGAAGTAGTGATGTGTCCATTGGGATAATTCCCAAGTAAGTATGGATAGAGTTGAAGGTTTAAGCACAGATACTGCATTGTCTCTGATGTATTTAATATATATATATGCATGTACATTAACAGTAATTTGGCCTTGTCAGTCATTTGTCCTTGATTGACAGGATATTGGATAATTAAGCACAATCAAAAGCAAATACTTAAGAAATGAAAAAAAGACAAATTGCTTCACATTCTTTTTTTTCCCTGTTGTCATGCAGGAATAAAATATATAGCAACAAGTAATAAAGAGAAGTAATGACCAGGGACTGGATAATGACCAAGGCTCTAGCAACTGGAAGGCTCTAGGTTGCTTAGAGCAGTCCTTCTTAAACTTATCTGATGTAGAAGACCAACAGGACTTCCCCCCCCCCAACAGTGTACTAGGGACTAGCATCATATTTGTGCCCATTAACTACAACTATTTTTTTTTTGCTGGAAGCCCAACATAGACCAGAAACCAATAGCTTGTTGGCTGCCAGCACTATTTTGAATAGTGCTGGCTTACAGTGTCTTCAGAGATAATTAATAATTCAGAGATAATATGCTTGTAGTGGTTGTGTACCTTCAAGTGGTTTCCAACTTATGGCAACTCTAAGGCAAACCTATCATAGGACGTTATCACACGTGGGCCAGAAAGTGAAAATAAAGTGGAAATGAGGCATTCCGAAAATAAACGGGAAATAAACCTTAATTCCGCAAATGTCATTACCTTAATTGCGAATTTATAGTAAGCGCATTTAACGTCCACACACAAGCGAAAAAAGCCTGTAAATGTACTAGAAATGAGCTTCTTGCACATGCGCAGATAGAGGAATGCTCACTGGAACCATGGCAACAGCAGGGAAATGCTCCCAAATGCGCATTTGGTTATCACATTACGGTAAATGCAAAATTACCTTAATTGCGCATTTGCATTTCTTCCAAATAACCAAATTTCAAAAGATCGCGGTTAACACCAGTTTCTATCCAGTTTCTGTGTGACGTCGTGTGAAAACACGGGGCACTAATCCAGTTTCTGTTTGGGTTTTGTGTGGATTAACCAGCAGATTTGCCCCCGTGTGATAACGTCCATAGGGTATTCTTGGCAAGTTTTGTTCAAAGGAGTTTTGCCATCCTCTGAGGCTGAGAAAGTATGACTTGCCCATGGTCACCCAGTGGATTTACATGGCTGAGCTGGGATTCATCCCCTGGTCTCCAGAGTCATAATCTAAGACTCAAACATAAGATATCCTTTTTAATATACTATAGCTCCTGTTACATTGGTTTTAGGTTCTTTTAGTTGAGATCTCTTTGGAAGCTCTCACAGTTTCAAAAATCAATTTAATAAAACATTTTAAATTTTTTATTGCCACATGCATGTTTTCTTTACTTTTATTTCAAACAGATTTTACTAGCAAATTTTTAATTGTCATATAGAAAAAAATATGCTTGTAAATGCTAGAGTTAAATAGAAGTTCTTCATTTTTGTCCCATATTTGGAAAGAGAATTACTGACATACCAAAAGAATCTGTACATGTTGTGTTTTACAAACTCAGATACTTCCCTGTGTAGTTAGTTCATAGCTCATATTTAGAATGTCTAGAAGAATACATTCTGCAAGGGGCTGTGAAAACGGAAAGGGCTATGTCTTAATTTCTCAATGTGTGGAACTGAGTATTGGTGTCTGTTTTCTTAGAAAGTAAAAGTGACTTCAGATGGAGAAATTTGCGATAGTAGGAAAGAATGCTTAACTCTCATTCTACACCTCCAAATATCCCTGTACCTCATTTTCCCTCCAGGACATTCCAGAACTATAATTAGGCACCCTAACCTGTATTTCCTCAAAACTGCCTCATTGTAATAAATCTATGTCACCTAAAACAGTGCTTCTCTAACTGCCTGTGATGTACTAGCAAGTTATATTTCCCAATATATCAGGGATTGGACATATTTATGTCTAAAATTCCTGGAAACTCACTGCAGACCGACACTGGTCCTCCACTTTGTGTAGTATTGATCTGGTGCTCTAAATCCAATATAGAATTAGGCATACTAAGGCACACTGATCTCAATGGATTTAGGAATGCCTAATTATATTCAGTCCAATAGGTCAGTATCATTTATCTTGATAGATAGTGGCCTGCAATGTCTCAGGATTTTTTTCCTGAGCTTAGGAAGAAGTGAACTCTACTTACAGAAGATACTTTTCTCCTATTTTCAGATGTTCCCAGTTCTGTTCTCCATCACAGATCAACCCACTCAGTGATGTCCTCCTATGTTGTACCATTGAGAGCAGTGGTGTCACTAGGGTTGGTGTCACCCTGTGCAGTAACTCATGGTGTCACTCCCCCCATTGACCTCCTCCCATTTCACACCGTACAGAATCCTTAGTAATGCTTTTTTAACTTTAAAAAGAATTCTGGGGCCTCTCCTTTCTCCTACTGAGTTTCACCCCACTTCTACAATCTGTTAAAGCATTTTAAAGGGAAGCAGATGAACGCCACTGATGTGGGAGCTGCCTTGGGGGAGCTGTGGCTTCTGTTAGCCGAGCTGCACATACTGAAATCTGGATCCAAGCTACAGTATATATATATGTATGTATATATATATATATATATATATATATATATATATATATATATATATATATATATATATATATATATATATATAGTTTATTGTCTAAGAATTGGTGAAGTTTTTATGTTAACAATTATATCCTGCTTTAATAGTTCAAAAATGCTTAAACAACAGCACTAAGAAAATGATGGGCTAAATCCAATATAGATACATTGAAATCAGTGTGACTTAAGCTAGTTGTGATTAACAAATACAATTCATTTTAGTAAGTTTAAGTTCTAAGTAAGCTGATACTGAATTTATCCATATGTGTTGCAATCATATGAGACAAATTGACTAAGACCAGCCTATGTCAGCAGACTTAAGGAGAGGTGGACATTCTTCTGTGCCACTTACTAAATCTGGTAAATTAATATTATCTACTCAATTAGATTAGATGGCTGTCACTGTAACTGGGATTATATTAACTTTGGGTTATGGCTGACTGATTTAAGAGTAATGCCACTAATGCCACTCATACCAAGGGTATTTACTTTGGCATAAACATTGTTAGTATTGGTCTGTAAGTTTTGGTTAGAGAAAACTACAGCAGATGCATAGTAGTAGTGTTCATATTAAACTCTTCTTTTGCAAGGTGTTGCAGTGTATAAAAACTATATCGTTTGTTCCCATCTTCAGCATCAGAGTCCAGTATTTATCTTCCTTTTAAAAATGTGATGTATTCCTTAGGAGCTGTTACAAGGTATGACAAATGAGATCTTTGGTCCAAAAAAGATATCTCTGAAAGAAATTGGCAGAAATTTAGATTGGGAAATGTAGAATGGGCATGAATCTATCGTACTGTTATTGATTCAAAATGACTAACAAGAATGATTAAGAAAATATGTTAAATAAAGTCAAATGTAAGTTACCAAAGAACAATACAAATAGACAGTTTATAAAGCGAGCAACCAAATTAATACTACTACTACTACTACTAATAATAATAATATTATTATTTATGGCCTGCCCAATCACAAGGAATCCAGGTTTAATTAATTAAAATTAAAAGCAGGTAACACCAACTGGAAGGCTATAATCAATTTTTAAGTCTTCAGAAAGTGTCTGAACATTGAAAGAGAATGGTTTAAGTTGGTCTCCACTGGGAATCTATTCCACAATTACGATGTCACTATTGAAAAATCTCATTTTTGTGTTCCTACCCATTTAAGCGCATAGAAGGGTAGAATTCTGATCATAGACAGGCTCATGTGGGAATAGACAGTCCAAGAAGTTATCTGGCTCTAAGCCACTTAGATATTTAAGGTGCTTGCAAGTATGGGTTTTATTGTGCAAGCCCTTGTGTGAGGGGAAAGCAAAATGTTAATTTTAAAATGTACTTATAATAGTAATTAACTCCACTGGAGGCTTGTAGCTACAATAGTACGGTACCTAATTTTCCAAGCTCTGCTTTTGCTGAGAACTGAAGGAGGGCATGGACTAGTAAGATCTAAAAATCATATCCAGGTTCTATTCTTTCACATCCCCTGTGAAACTATTGAAGAAGATGAAATGGTGTTGCTTTTGAGTGTCCCTATTGCTCTTGATCCATACAAGTTGTTTTTATGGAACTATGTTTGTTTTCATTACCACTTTTAGCAATCGTTTCAAATTGGCTCCATATCTCCCTTTCTCCATTTTTTCTGTACTACGCTCTGTACTATTGCTGGATATGACAACTAAAGCATCCTCCGAATGAGCAATTTTGTATCAGATTCTATGGCAAACAAATGCCATAGGACTGACTATATACTATAGTTCATGTTTTCTACCAAGGAGTAAGTTAAAACTACATACTTGGCCTGGTACTTTAATACTTGCATATTTATTATGTAAAGCAGCAACAAGATTATTATCTCATTTGTCCTCAGACCAGGAGTGTTTAACTGTGGTCCACCATATGTATTTGGGCTACAACTCCCATAATCCTGCACCACTGATTATATTGGCCAGGAGTGATGGAATTTGTAGAACATAAACAAGGTCACAGTTGCCAGTCCTTCAGACTATGCCCTCATTGTAAGTTCTAGCTAGTAATGCTTTGGTACTGAAATGTAAAAATTGGGTTCAATTTCCCTGCCCCCCACTTTTTTTCATTTGAAGTGTATAGATAATAAAAGGTAGAGATATCCCTTTTGCTTTTGAGTACAGTGAGGATTGTTGTGCATTGCCATGTGCTGAATTATGACTGAGGGTGCTTCCAGACAATATTTTTTGTGTGCAATTTCCTAGTCTCATTCATGGAATTTTAGCTGGGATATGGACATTGTTGACCTCCATTTGCAACTTTCCCTTGTTCTCTCTCTGCATCATCTGAAATCCCCTTTGATGGGTAGCAGCTCTGGTAGCCATCTGTCTGGAAACATCCTCTCTGCAAAGGCAATGGAAACAGAATAAAAAAAGCTCCTTACTTTGGGCAGCAGAGTAATTCGTTAAAATTGCAGTAACAGACCATCTCACAGCCTTTCCCTTCCCAAAAGTGATCTTGAAGATGGCCATCAATTGGCCGGAGACTGGCCATTCCTGCTGGGATGTTATGACAGTTGTGATCTTTTAGTATTTTCCTGTAACAGGAAAGCCGAACTGAAGGTGTCATGTTGGTCCCAAGTATCAGGCTCAGAAAGAGAAGAGGGGAGAGCATCTTCATATTTTTAATCTTTGCAAGATTTTGGCAATAGTGCTGATATGGAAAGAGAAACTAGTTAGTTAAGTGACTGCATGAAATCCATGTGGATACTTTTTGAATTTATTTGTTTACCCCTGCTTTTGCTCAACATTTCCTTGATGTACTTTACTCCATGGAAGGTATATATTTCAAATCCTAGAAATAGTAATTCCACAATTTTCGTAAAGGTCTCATAAAATTAGGTTTCTGTAGATTAAAATCAGTAAAAATCTAGTTGAATTAAGTAAATGTATTAAATTGGAGAAGCAGTTGCAGCAAATTGTAAACAGAAAAAAAAATGCTTTCCAACTGGAATGAAAAGAGTATTTAATTGAAAAATGTGTTGCTTGTTAAGCTGTTAATCATTATTTGAGAACTTTCCAGATACCGATTCTGTTACACATCTGTTAAAAGCAGAATGTAGTTTTAAAAAGCCTCAATGGTTATAGTAAGAGGGACGGATGACATAGATTGCATGAAATCCAGTACTCATGAGTCTGCACCTTTCCTTCTAGTCAGTTCCCTCCTTCTCAGGTGTCTGTCATTTTTGCCCCCATTTCTGTCAGTAATGCGAATCTGGATCAAAACTGGTTTGACAGTCATAGTTTTTCTCAAGGAATCCTAGGATAATGGACAATGGTGTCACTAGGGTTGGTGTCACCCTGTGTTGGGTGGCGGTGGCAGTGGCTGTGGCAGCAGTGGATTGCCCCTATGCCTGCCCACCTGGCCAGACCCTGAAAACATGGGTGACTGGACAAGGCAGTGGATTGCCTTGCCCTGCCTGCCCTTTCCTCCTGCTGCTTTGCTTGCCCACCGAGCCAGACCTGGGAAGATGGAGCAGCAGGAGGGAAGGAAGGACAAAGCAATAGTCTGCAATGGTGGCATCCTCACCCCCTTCTGCAGAGATGCCCTGGATGGCAGCAGGGTTGGGCATGGAGATGCCTAGATTGAAATGGACATCCCATCTGAACTGTCGTCCAGTGTGGTTCACACTCCCACACATCCCCAGTGACACTTCTGACAGTGGTTAATCTAAAATATCTTTTTGCCTGAGACAGAATAACAAATGGCAATCTCCAAAGTAGCCAACTTATTTTGGTACAAAGCAGGCAGGGAAATCCTACAAACACTTCCCCCCTGCTTCTGGCAGTACAAATACAATATTGGCAAAATGAAGAACAATTTGCTGCCCTTTCTTTTCACTCAAAATCTGCTGCCTGAATTGACTGAATAATGGTAGGCTGCACTTGTCCATTGCCTTGTGAGGCTATGCTGGGAATCTTGGTGGCAGAGTCAACCCCCAAGTTTTGGTAGCTATTGCAATACCACTTCCATTGGTGCAAACTGATCAACACCCCATGCTTGTTTTGTAACCTGTAATCTGTGAGAACACTATACAAGTCCTTCATTGAGTGTGCCTTCCACTCACTGTCCATTATATATCATATGATAGGTGTGTAATTTCCTACCCTATGAGGAGGAAAAATTGAGGATGAAAAATGGAAGGTGTCTAAAGAAACCAGGATGGATGTCTAAAACACTTTCAACTGGGCTAAGATTTAAAAGTAATGTACAAGAAATGGAAAAAGGGGGAAATCATCAAAAAAAGAACTCAAACAAATAGCCAGCTTGTGTAGGGAGAAAGTCAGAAAAGTTAAAGCACAAAATGAGCTTAGGCTTGCTAAAACAATGAAAAGGGCTTTTTTTGGGCTACATCCAAAATGTAGGAAATGATAAGGTATGGAGAAGATGGTGACATGCCAACAGGGAACAGAGAAATGACTCAATGCCTTCTTTGCCTTGATCTTCTCTGAAAAGGAGAACATTGCTCAACTTGGGGGAAAATGTAGCACAGAATAGGTGCAGAAGTAGTACAGGAATACCTGGCTACTCTGAACAAATTCAAGTCTTTGGGGTCAGATGAATTATATCCAAGGGTATTAAAAGAACTGGCAGAAGTAATTTCAAAACCACTGTGAATAATCTTTGAGAATTCGTGGTGAACAGGAGAGGTCCAGCAGAATGGAGGATGGCAAATACTGTCTTCATCTTAAAAAAAAAAAGGGGGGGGGAAGAGGATCCAATTACCACCCAGTCAGCTTGCATTGATACTAGGAAAGATTCTAGAGCAGATTATTAAACAGATAGTCTGTAAGCACTTAGAAAGGAATGCTATGATCACTAAAAGTCAGCATTGATTTCTCAAAAGTCGTAGGAGACTAATCTGATCTCTCTCTTTTTTTATATATATAGATGGATGCTGTGGATATACTGTATCTTGATTTCAGTAAGGCTGTTGACAGGATCTCCCATGATATCCTTGCACACAAGCTAGTAAAATGTGGATTAAACAATCAACCTTATCACATGGGGGAAAATCTAGTACAGAAACGAGATTTAAAAGGTGGGGGGAAACCACAAAAGCGGGTAGATTTTCACATATGTCAGTGTTAAGGTGTGCTTAACCTGAACAGAAAGTAGTCAAAAGCTGCTTCTTTTTATTATCAGGATTTTCTGAAAGTAAAAAGAAGCGGCTTTTGACTACTTTCCGTTCAGGTTAAGCACACTTTTAACATTGATGTTGTGTGAAAAATCTACCCGCTTTTGCGGGGTTTTTTTTTTTCCTAATTGAAAACCCTATTTCTGCACAAGATTTCCCCTGTGTGATAAAGTCCAATGTGATTTGTAATTGGTTGACCAACTGAATCTCCTAGAGAGATATGACTATCAGGGTGTTAGAGGATTTTCCTGCGCCCAGTGCTATTCAACATATTTATAATGGAATAGAGGGTATGCTCATCAAATTTGCAAATG
>CM034708.1:63311343-63326001 GCA_020142125.1 Phrynosoma platyrhinos
TAAAGTGGCCTCAAGCTGCATTATTTCTGGCAGTCTGGAAAGGCCCTACATCTAACTGTTTGCAACTAAAATAATATGAAAGTTTTGCTTTGCCCTGCCATCATTGTATCTCCATTTTTTTGTTTCTATTGTGTCTATTTCTGGATTGTAAATCCTTTGGCCCTGTCTCCAATTTTTTTTTGTAAAGTTCCATATGTGTGATCAGTGCTATGTTGATAACAATGTGTTTGATAACAAGTTAGAAAAGAGCCACTAAGCTATTTCCTCATCCTAATTTGTTTCTCTTCCTCCCATCTTCCTCTAAGTGAAAACAAAATAAAAATCATCAAAAATTCAAAGGATTAGAGCATTAGAGCATCTTTCCTTTCCTTAAGAGGGGGACAATAATCTGAACTATTAGCCTTTTTGCAGGAAAATGTATATCTTGATAAAATAATCAAGATTATTTCCCAGTGCACTGATGCCTACATGTGTGCTACCATATATACTTGATTATAAATTGACCATATAAAAGTTTAGGACAGGTCCAAAATTATGGATTTTGATATGACCTGTATATAAGTTGAGGGTAAAATTTAGGGGCATATAACAAAAGATATAAATGATAGAGCTAAGAGAAATGATGCCAAAGAACTTACAAGATTCCAGCAGGCATAACTGTTTGTGCTCACACTAAAGGCTGCAGAGATGAGAGAAAAGAGTGGGGTCAGTGATTCCAGGACAGATATCAGTCTTGCCTTTTACCAGGAGATGCTTCCCATTTGAATAAGAGTTAAAGTATGGTACTTACATTGACCCATGGATAGGTTGACTCAGGTTTTTTGAATCATTTTTTTTTACTAAAGCTTCTAGACTTATGAGTATACAGTAATAACCTACTCCAGCCAGGATCTGCCAGGTCTATTGGACTACAAATCTCATCACCTCCATATTCCCTGGGGGTGATTTGGGTTGTAATCCAATTTATTTGTAGGGTGCTAGTTAGGATAAAATTGCACTAGTTACTTATGGAAGCCATCTACTGAGGGTAATACAAATGTGAGGGTTCTCCTTTCTGCAGCAAATAATGCTTATATTACAAATTTAATTGAAAGAATAGTAAAGCATGCTTAAACCCAATATAATCTTAGCTTTTTTTAAATAACAGGTGTAGTCAGAAATAACATATCATTAAGGAATATATTAAATTCTTGATTTTCCACTCTATTTAAAAAGTTGAATACACTCCAAATAATTTGGCCTTTTCTGTCAATCTTCCTTTAAGTAATGACTAAAAATATTTTAACTGCTGAAATTTAATATTCTGTTAAGATATGGGTTTTCTCAGTCTACACAATGATTTGGATTGAGACTTAACTCTCTTTCAGACTAAACAATTATGTCACTTTAGTCCCACTTTAACTACTATGGCTGCATGCTATAGAACTGTAGGATTTATAGTTTGGGGAAGCACTAGAACTCTCTGGCTGAAAATTCTAAATATCCTTACCTGAACTGTAAATCCCATGATTCCATAGGATGGAACCATGACAGTTAAAGTGAGATCAAAGTGCTATTATTGTGTAGTGTGAAACAGAATGTAGCTGAATCAGTGGAACTTGAATTAGTTGTGTGTGAGGCAACAATATTCTCAACAGTTTACAAGCACAAGTTTAAATAGTTTTGCAAAACTAATGGATTTTAGGGGCAAAACAAACTGCCCTGAAGGAGTGGTGTCACACCACTCCTTTGATTGCTGGGCTGGGGCTGTAACAACTGCACGCCATGCCCACAACCTAGTGTTTTGCTGCTGCGAAAAGAAGCGGCAAAAGTCCAGTGTTTTGGCACTCCTGCAGCGTGCAACATCTAAACGCTGTGCCACTGGAGTGTCGAAAAGCTGCTGTCATGTAAACAGGTGGGTAGCTTCATGGTGACTCCCAGCAGCTTGGGGGCATGCATCGTCTAAACAACACATCCCCAAACTGCGGAGAAGCCAGTGCAAAGGGGCTGTCTGTTTCGCCCCTTCACGACTAAGGATGCATCTACACTGTACAAATAATGCAGTCTGACACCTCTTCAACTGCCATGGCTCCATCCTACAAAATCCTGGGATTTGTAGTTTGGTGAGACACCAGCACTCTTGGACAGAGAAGGCTAAAGACCTTATAAAAACTGCAAATCCCAGGATTCACTAGGATGGTGCCATACAACTTAAAATGCCTACAAAGAGGCCTGTGGCCTCACAGGAATGGAGATATGTTGGATTGCAAGAGAGGAGTCCCTGTTGATATGTAAATGGACTTTAAATTTCCTGGATCTCCCTATGCAGGCATCTTACTAACATCTCCATTTTTTTCTCCTGTTTGATTTGTAACATCTTGCCTGATGAAGAAGCCTGTGGAGCTTTGAAAGCTTGCACGAGTATATTGTGCATTTTAGTTGGCCAGTAAAGGTATCACTGTTTGGTGGATTTTTGTTTGAATTCACTTTAAGTGGTATTAATCTACATTATTTCTACAGTGTAGTGTAGATGTACCCTGTAACATCCCAAAATACTTTGGTTCACAGCATACTGGCAACTTGTTGCTGGGACAACCTATTCTGTGTCCACTCTTAACTCTACTTTGAGTTTTTTTGGGGTGGGGAGGCAATCCCGAGCAGAACGGCAACTAGGACTTTCATTCTGGCACTTTGAGCCTGCAAGGCTTTGTTCCATTAAGTCTGTGGGGCTCTATTTTGTTTTTGCTTTGAAGTATATTTCATGTCCTCAGTCTTTACTTTAACATATCAGAAGATCCTATGTACATCCTTTTCTTGTAGTAAAAGTATCTTAGGCAACATGTGCCATAATTTGAGTTTTCTAGATTTCAGTTTTCTAGACAACGTGGAAGTATCTACTGGATTCTGAGGTGCTCAGGATGCCCAAGTCAGCAAATGTCCAGTTTTCAGACTTTAAAAAAAGGAAACTGGATGACTTAGGCTATATGTTTATTAGCTTTTTAATGCAAATATAGAAGTATCTCAACAATTCTGATACCTCTGAATAAATCAGGCACGCAGTGCAGTCCCATTGGGATGTACATGGTAACATACCTCTTTATATGTATTTTGATATCTTTAACACTGTTCTGATGAATATATTCAACAGTAAATAAATTCGTGGAATTCAAATATCTGAAAATGAAACACATCAGCTTCCCTTTTAATTTTGCCAAGATAGCCAGTACATTATGTATAATGGCAAGGACAGAGGCTAATCCACTAAGGACGGGACTGTATGAATTGACTCTTTGTGAATGCCGTCAATACTGCAATTCTTTACAGGAACTAGAATTTAAAAGAAAAACGAAACCCTTTTAAAAACCAGAATTTTCTCACACTTTCACATATATATATACGGTACATTAATTCCTTTTCTTCACACCCATCCTTTATTCTATAATTTTCAGTGCAACTTTGTGGCATTGCAGATGATACTTAAATTCTATTTCTTTCTTTTTTTTTTAATATGAAGGGAAATAATAAGGGAAAACAATTTTTTCTTTGCTTCTTTTATCAAGGCTGTTAAACAAATTATTTTTGCTCATCTTATCCCTTACCTTATGAAGCACAAGATATGATCAGCTGGTCTGAGTGTTTTCTGCTACCTCTATTTAGCACCTGGCTCCAGTTTTTGCTCTCATAACTAGCTGAGAGAGAACTAATTAATTAGAATAGCTTGTTGGGGAAGGGCAGAGAAGACACTTACCTTATCTTCTTGCTTCTTTTTCTCACTTCCTTGGCAGTTGTGTCTCTTCTAATGCTCAAGCAAGCAGAGATTTCGGCGAAAAGGAGATGTGGGAAGGGAGGGCTAAGAGGATGCCGTGGAGAAAATGCTCTTTTGTTTGTCTTAACTCTCAGTGGCAGACTGTCTCCTCTGTCTAGCCAGGGGCTAAGGAGAGGAACTGCAAGAAAATACCTTTTCGGCTAGCATCCTGAACTGAAGAGACTGAAATGAAGAATTCCTTTCCCAATAGAAAAGAAGCACTTTCTACATAATTTTAAGGAAAATCAAGAGGAAAATCATGTGCAGTATGATAGCATCCTTGAATATCATTTTGGGAGAAAGGCAGGATATAAATCCAATAAATAAATAAAGCTGTGTGTATGTGAGTGGTAACTAGAGGATGTTAGGGAGCCCTGGTGGCACAGTGGTTAAATGCCTGTACTACAGCCACTCACTCACTAACCACAAGGCTGTGAGTTCAATACCAGCCAGGGGCTCAGGCTCGACTCAGGCTTGCATCCTTCTGAGGTCACTAAAATCTGTAAGCTGCTTAGTACATCGGTAAGCAGTATATAAATGTACTTTCTATTGCTACTATTGAACAGATAGGTCAAGCTTGCACAGAAAATTTGCACCAGGAGCAGGAATTTGCTTCAGATGTTGTTGGGCTGCAAACCCAAATATCCCTCAACATTGGCCTCAGGATTCTAGGAGTTTTGATTCAACAACATCTGGAGGATGCAACAACACAAATGCCCCTCTGAATGACACAAGGTTTACTGCCAGTCCTGATTGTTAGCTGCCTTGAATCTCATTTTGGGATATAAATCCAGTTAAATAAATAGTAAGTAAATAGTCGTTCTGTAGCCTATCATGTTCCAGGTGTTGAACTACAACTTCCATCATCATTAACTGTTGGCTCTCTGGTCAGGAAAAATGGGAATGGCATTACTATAAAATAGCACCATGGGCAACTTTTTAAATGATGCTCCAGTGAGGAAACAATACAAAGTGCCCTCTGTTGCTATACTGGAAAGGCTCATGTTTACTATCTCACAAACCCTCTTATATGACTGGTGTGATTATCTGTTGCATTGCATTGCATGCCATCTGGCTGAAGTGTTCAAAGATTTATGGCAGTACTTGAGAAAATCTTTTTTTAAATTACCATGAAGAGTTTTCCATAGTACTCAATAGGCCTGGCCTTCACACAAATATTCATTAATATTTTATTAAATATATAACCTGAATACATTACTTTGTTAAATATATAACTTGAAAAAAAAACCTTTTTTTTAAACTCTAGCTCCTCCTATCCCTCTGGCTTTGTTGGCTGGGTAATTTTGGGAGTTGTAATTCATAGAAGTAAATTTTAAAGGTCTGAGTACATATTGCAGTAATTCTAAAAGTACCTCAGCCTTGCTTCCTGTCAAGTGAAGACAAGCTATCCAGGTTATTCATGGTGATGCAGGTAAAAAAGTTGGCATCACCATGCAGTCAGCATCATTAGAAAATGAGCAAATTGTTGGACAAGACACTAAAGGCTCATGCAGACAAGACCTTGAGCATCCACATGCTAATTCTTGATCAAAACAGTCACTACCACAAGACATTCACTAAATAGTGTAATCTTGGTCCAGAACTTGGAAAAGTTATTTGTAATTCTATGATTTTCACAATCACTACCAAGCATAGACATTAATGGTGCTTGGTTAGGGATTCTGGGAGCTGTAGCTCAATTGGTAACTTTTCCAAGCTTTAGTCTAGGGGCTTTGGACATTTTCACACGGGCCTTTTTGAGGAGGCAATCCTACCTCCGTCCGGCCTCACTCCGGCTCCATTTCCAGGTTGTTCAGACGTGCGCGGCGGCAAACCCCGCCCCTTCCGGTGCCATCCCTGCGTCAGTCCGGCTTTTCGCTCCGTGTGTTCAAACGCACGGAGCCCTAAGTCCGGCATCACTCCGGCCGAACCAACGCTAACTCCGGCTTCAGCGGCGGAAAGTTAATTCCGGCTGTCCACCCGGAATTAGCCTGCCACCAATGGAGCCATTCCAGAATCAGCGGCAGGAGCCGTTCCGGAATGGCTCCAGCCGGCTTTAGGGACCCCCGTGTGAAAACGTCCAATGTCTCATTGTGTACTTGCATTATACTACATTGGGATAACAACCTCTACATCATGTAGGAGTGTCAAAAATGAACAAGTCTCCAAATAACCTGATGGGAGTGTTAAAGATCATCTTTATTTTTATTTGTACCAATTTATATTTTATTTTATAAAAATGCATATTTATTTTTACATATTTATTTCATCCACCTATTTAATATTATAATTAATATCAATTTTGTAATTGATATTAAGTATTAATTTATTGAAGTATTTTATTTTGTAAAAATAAAAGTGGTAGTCAACATAAAAATTACAATATGAAATGCAAATAAATTGCTACTGGATCAGGTTGTTGTTACCTGTCAGGCAAATCCTGTGAGAAAAAATGAGTTTTACTGAACTGTCTCAACCCAAAATTGTAAGTGTTTGCACAGTATTTATAGGGATTTCACCAAATTTCACTGGGCAGATGCTGCAGTGGTAGAACTCTGAGATGGGAGTTGGCAGGAGGAGCGGAAGGTGGACCTGGAAATAATGTGTAAAAGAGACCCCTAGTCATTTTGGTGTTGAAGGCAGTTCAGCAAATGGATGTCAATTTCCTCAAAAACATGTAGCACTTCAAGCCAGAAGTCATTTGGTGCCTGAGGCAGAGGATTTCATGAATATCTCTTTCCTTTCAGTAAAAATTTAAATGTAATAAATAACTATGCTATTCTTACATGGCATCCAACATCTCCTATCTTACCTAATGGTAAAGCTAGCTCTGTGTTATCCCACTGAAAGTGCCACTTAGGTTGCATCTGCACTGCAGAATTAAGTAGTTTGATGCTGTTTTAACTGCCATGATTCAGTGCTATGGAAGTCTGGGATTTGTAGTTTTGTGAAATATTTAGCCTTCTCTGGCACAGAGCACTGGTGCCACAACAAACTACAAATCCCAGAATGCCATAGCCATGGCAGTTAAAGGGGTGTCAAATTGCATTAATTCTACAGTGTGTCAGCAGCCCTAAGAGGAATGCAATGAGCAGGCAGAGCCATAATGGAGTAAGTCATCCTCCTAGGTAACTCTCTTGTTTTATCCCCAAAATATCCAAAAGCCACCCCCAAAGCCATTTAGGCCTAGGCATGGCTTTTATCCAAACAAGAAATGGACATCTATTTTATAATTGTGATAATTATTACTGCAAGGCACCATGTTTTCAGAATTTTCTTTCAGGTCCAGCAGTGATGTGATATTATCCTGGCAGCTATGGAAGTGGTTTGGAAGTTGAAGTGGTTTCAGTCTATTACCACCATTCATCATTACAGGTGTGGAGATTTCACGAATTCTCACCGTCTCTTGGAAATCAAGCGGTGATAGACTCTTACAACAGCCAGCAGTGTAATGAAGCCAGGGTTCACAGGGTTCACAGGCTTAAAAGGCCAGGGATTTTTGATTTGGAGGGACAAAGCCACCCCCTTCAGAGTTCCTCCTTGAATATAACCATAGCTTAGCCTCACAGAAGCCAATGATTTGGTGGAGAACACATTTTCCTAACAACAGTATACTGTTGTGAGCTGGCATAACGCAAAGGTGTAATGGGGTGGTTTGGGGTTGAATGAGCAATTAAGATCCACCAGATTTCCCAGTAAGCTACTCCTGGTGGAGATGAAAAATGTTGGGATTGGTTCGGTGATGTGAATTGAGACAACATTTTGGGCTCTCCTTGGGAGAGTGGCTATGGACTCATCAATTATATGTGTGAAAGCATGTGCCTTCAAGTTGCCTGTTGTCTTATGACAGCCCCATGAACTGCGTAGGGTTTTTTTAGGCAAAGAAAACTCACAGGTGGTTTTGCCAGTCCCTTCCTCTTAAATAATGCCTACAGCACCTAGTATTTACTGCTGGTCTCCCATCCAAGTACTAACCAGGATCCAAGTCCTAACCTTCTTAGCTTCCAAGATAGATGGGATTTGGTGCCTTTAGGGTATTTAGTACCACTTCAAAATTTACCACTATACCACTGTCTACATTGTGCAGCTTTTCTGGCCATGGTGATAGTGCACAATATGGAGGAGAAGATAAACAATGAGAAAATCTACTGAGCAACATTTCTAATATAAATTTCTACATGATATGTAATAACAATTACTTTCAGAAAGAAATGTCAAGTGCTAACGTTTCTGGTGAAAAGAAATGAGATGATGACATACCTCCATCCAGGCACTGTCATAATAAGAGGGAAATGTCATCATCTTTTATGAGTGTTTGGGTTTTCTGACTGAAGCAAAAGGTTGTTTTCTCATAAATGCACTTCTGCAAGCTATAAAATTAGTATAAAATAGCAAGTAAAGTTTGGGAAACATTTGAAAGAAAGGCTTGACTTATAAATTTCAATATACTGGACTGCCGTCTGCTTCAAATTTGGTGGCATTAAGGTCTTGAAGAAGTCTATGATAGGCGGTTTTGCAGTTTCAGATGATTTGTTTGCAGTCTTTTTATATGTCATCATGACTAATATAAAACAAATGTGAAAGCTATATCATCTTCATAGGAGCTATGGAACTTATATTATAGCTATTTTTCATATTTGCATAATGGCCACAGTTTTTCCATTAAATTTTCCCACTTGTTAACTGTTTTGCAAGTGGGATTGACTGGAAGTTCTAGCATGTTCTTCAGGAGGTCAAACAGTAATTATACAACAAATTTTTGACTTTGACTTTCCTAATGTTCCTATCTTGGCAGTTAGCAATTCGTCTGTGTTGGCTCATACTTTTTCAAAAAATGTGGGTGGAAATTTGGATGGACTTGATTATAAATAACTGGCTAAGATGCCTTGCTCAGGGTGTGCAAGTCCTTTAGAAATAAAGCTGTAAATGGAAAATATATTAGAAGTGTGAACATGATAACTATACCATGAGGCAGAATTGGTGAATTTCAGGCCCTGGACCAAATCTTGACCTCTTGGAATCTCAGTCCATCTCTCTGGGCTTCTTTAGGGGCCACACCTCCTTCCTCATGATGCCTTCATTTGCTAGGTTCCCAGCTTTTGTGCAGCTTTTTCTTCTGAAACTTGAAAGCCTAGTTACTGACAGCGACACTTTTAAACAAAAACAGGCTGTCATATCTCGTCCCACCCTTTTGCCTTGCCCACCACAGGAATGCAACCTGAGAACTTTTCTGAAATTAAATTTGGCCCTCAGACTGAAAGAGTTCCTCATCTTTGTCATAAAGCATTTCGTCAGCTCCCATATTTAAATGGCGAGAGCACCTTGACCTGATAGTGGAAAACTGGAAGTCTTAACTCAGACTTCACCATGTCTGTTACTGGTACAATTCAGACTGCAATATTACTTTGACCAAAGAGCTGATCACACAGTGGAGAGGCCATTGTCAGCGAACAGGGCTTCTTTCTCACTTACTACATGATCTTGCTAGAAAATGATTAAGACCCAGCATGTGAAAGTCCTACCACAATTGCAGAGAAGTCTCTGGAAAGTGATCTTTGATACAGCTTCAGCTGGAATGATGATGAACTATCTTGACAACCACATAGGAGTTTATCACACAGGGAGGCCCATGCAAAATCGCTCTTTAAAGTGAAAAAAAAAGCCGCAAAAGCGGAAGCTTTTAATGAACGGAATTTCTCCCGTTCTGCCCTGTGTGAAATGTGAAAGCATTGTTAAAAGGAGGTTAATCCAAAAGAAAACCCCTCATTTTTACTTTTGGGTTTTTCCGAAAGTAAAAAGAAGCATAAATGAGGGGTTTTCATTCGGATTAACCTCCTTTTAACATCAATTTAACAGCGACGTCATTTGAAATCATGACCGCTTTTGCGGTTTATTTCTAATTTAAAGCCCCGTTTTCGCATGGGATTTCCCCCGTGTGATAAACTCCGTAGACTCTACTTAAATTTAAAATTCTTGGTTGATTTAGTTCTATTGATTGATACAAATTTATTGTTACAAAATAAAATAACAATTAAAGAAATAAGTTGGCCTGCTATCTGAAAAATGCACAATGTTAGAGGTTTCAAACTACATAGCACACATTCATTAGATGAAAGAGATGACCAGAAAGAAGATGCAGTGATGTGCTTCACACACACACACACACACTGTCTAAAGCAGACACTGTTAAACAGAATCCCATGCATGCTTTTCTGTTCAGAACATACATACATTAAATATTAAAATTTCTGTATGTATTGACAGACACTGTAGTTGTATATAAAAGGAGGTGAGGTATTATTTCTTATAACGGACACTAAAGCATCGTTTATGCAGTGTGCAATGCCAAGGTCCTTGCATTCTCACAGATGAGATTGGGGAATAGCTTCAGAAAGTTAAATTTGTTCGTTGGCCTGAGCATGAGATTGGAAAGGTGGGGCATAGAAGGAAAACAAACAGATGAGACTGAAGAATAATGCCCAGCATTGTCTGCAACATTGTAAAACATCCTGGAGTACTGTTGAGTCATGTGTTAAATTCCCTTGGAGCTGCAAAATGCTTAAGGCTAGTCCTGGTCTGTACTTATCTTTGGCTATGTGTTAGTCGTGTTGTGGCGCAGTTAGAAAACTTTTAATTTAAGGTTGTCGGGCTCCACCTGGTGGTACAAGAGAACATAAACTTTTGTTTTGTTTTTGTACACAAGCTCCATGATGACATAATAATAATAATAATAATAAGCTAGAACAGGCAAAACATTTGTGCCAACAGAAACAGAAGAATGTCATTTGCTACTGGGATTTATTAACACATTTTAAAATGTCTATGTTATTGAAGTATGTTGCCAAACTAGTTAGGTTTAGAAACCATTACTAATCAGCACTGTCTTGCCATGATGAAGGCTTATGCATCCTGCAGCACTTTGAAAGTGGCAAGGGAATGCTTCACGCCATAAACTGGTGTCTGAGTACTACTGCAAAAGTTTTTAAAAGTTTGGCACTAGACACCCAGCTAGAGTAGTGGTGGATTCTGGGTCCCCTTCAGGCAGCAAAATACTTGTATCTTAGTCTTTATCTCACTTTCTTATCTGTAAGGAAGGGTAATAACATGTGGCCCCTTTGATGTTTCAGATTACATCTCCTACAAACCTTTGAAGCATGACTAGTGATCAGGGATGATGGGAGTTGTAATTCAGCATCTGGAAGATCACTGGTTTTTCCTCTCAGTTTAGTGTAAAGCCTTGAGACAGGTTAGAATTTTGTAAATAGCATATTGTTTCACTTTCACCACTGATTATTTCAGTCTTGGCTGGTATTGATTATTTCATAACAGCACACAATTTTTAAATTATGTACTTGAAAAATATTCCTGCACCCCTATATACCTTTATCAGCTTTGTGTTTACTCTTAGCAGGAAACAACAACAGAAGCCCATTCTTTTTGGTAGTTTCCATACAGGAATAGCCGATACATGTCCCAGTTTTAAAGAGGAAAAGAGAGTACTGAAAAGCTTGTTAAAAGCAGAAAACAGTAATGAGACAAGCCCCACATGCTCTGAGATGGCCAACAGTTTATTTGAGTCTTTTAAAAAGCCCAACACATTTCACCCTCAATAAGAAAAGCCTTCTTCAGGGGCTTTCAACAGGAATCACTGGAGTTGAGAACGCTCTCCAAAGCATAGGGCCATTGATTCTAAAAAGGTAAATGGATTAGGTAATGACAATGTGTAAGACCCACAGAAAGTAGAAGGTGGGAGGCAAATCTTGTTCTGTATCACTGGGACAAAATTATCTGGGATCCTACTGAAGTTTCAGCAAGTATGACTTTGGAACACTTTAGAAAAGTTTTTTGTGGGTTTTTCGGGCTGTGTGGCCATGTTCTAGAAGAGTTTCTTTCTGACGTTTTGCCAGCATCTGTGGCTGGCATCTTCAGAGAAAAAAGATTTTTTTCATGAACATGGCCACACAGCCCGAAAAACCCACAAAAAACTATGGATGCCGGCCATGAAAGCCTACGACTTTACTTTAGAAAAGGCTTTCACTTTAGAAAAAAAATTAATGAGCATGAAGAAATAGAGACCATTTACATTACCTTTTAGGTAGTTTCTTTTTAACAAATTACATTGCCATTATGTTGATGATAGTGTTAATGTTAAGATTCTGCACTGGAAGACAAATGTTTCTAATATAACTACATGGCCACATCTTCCTATGCTACCACCCTTAAAATCCAACTTGTTAGCCATTCAGTCCCTCAAACAGGGCCATTTCTGGTTTTGTTTTGTTTTGTTGGTTTTTTGAGAGTAGGGGGGAATCACTCTTGGCTGGACACAACAGTCACTGGTTGAGACTTCCAGGGGTCCCTGGGATGTCTGTGCAGATGACAGCCTTGCTACAAGAAAACAGTTGGACACCTTACTACTTACTGATTTCCACATTATCTTTCAGCTTGGCTATGGTCATATTGTGGGAGCAGGGCCTGCATGGTATACAAGGAAGGAGTTTGGAGGATGAGTCTTTTGGTCAGTGTGTATTTGGAACAGAATTCTATGCAGTGACCATAAAAGTGAATTATATAAACCACTAACAAGATGCCAGTCCATATGATTAACAGAGAAAATGTAATATTAGTTGACATCACTGTCTACAAGTGTCACTTTGGTTTTTGGTTCCTTCAGTAGTGCTATGGTACTTCCAAGATGTCTACAAAACTCACACTCCAGTTGTTGGATCCAGTTGTTTGGATTTATTAAGGCATCTGAAAAATGCAAGGTTGAGAAAGGATGTCCTAAAGCATGATAGCTAACAACTTGTACAATCATGTTTTGATTGTACAACTCGTACAATCATGTTTTCCCACTGATCTCTGACAATATATCTGCTGTTCATTCAGCCTCAAGCACCATGGATTATGATAGAATGTGAGACAATATGGGGGAAATTCCTGTCAAAGTGCCTCTAAAATGTCCTTTAAAAATGTTTAAAAGTAACTAGAAAGCTACTGTTTATACCAACTTTGGAATATTGATCTGGCTTATGTTACTTTGAAAATCTTGTTTCACTCTCATCACTAAAAACTAAACTAAACTCACAACTAAAAACACAGTTATCTGTGTTACTTTGACTAGTCTCTGAGCTTGAGTGTGCACTGACCTTGTACAAGCACAACACACATGCAAATATGTTTGCACTGAGCCAATGAGGCCCAGCATCAT
This sequence comes from Phrynosoma platyrhinos, assembly GCA_020142125.1. NCBI lineage: Eukaryota > Metazoa > Chordata > Lepidosauria > Squamata > Phrynosomatidae > Phrynosoma > Phrynosoma platyrhinos. The sequence goes on from CM034708.1 coordinate 63,324,339, forward strand.
CTGAGAATGGGTACAGATGACTTAATATAATGAAAATGTTGTTATTACAGCCACAGTTGGGTTTTAATCACTTAGGACCTTTTTAAACCACACAGTCCACTTTATATCATGGCTCTGTTCCATGGAATCATGGGTTTGTGGTCTGGTGAGGTATTAAAACCCTCTGGCTGAGAATTGTAAGTACCTCTTCTTAAACCGTGAATCCTAGGATTTCATAGGATGCTGCCATGACAGCTAAAGTGGAACTATAATACTATAACTATGGGTCTTTGCAGACTGCCAGAAATAGTGCAAATTGAGTCCACTTTAAGGGTTAGGGTTAGGGAATCATGAGAACTGTATTTTATTGTGGCACCAGAGCTCTCTGACAGAGAAGGCTCAATGCCTCAGGAAAAAAAAAAAACAATTCCCATGATTCCCTAGCACTAACCCTAACCCTTAAAGTGGACTCAATTTGCACTATTTCTGGCAGTCTGCAAAGGCCCTATATGGCATGAAAGGGCCCTAAAATAATCTATAATAGAGCTGTGCTAGGATCTGTGTTGTCATTCCCCATCACAACCAGCAGAGGTCACCAATGAACTCTCTAAATACCACTATCATTGTCCCTGGCCCCAAACTAAAAGTATTAATTTGGAAAATCCACTGATTTCAGTGCCATTGTAATAGGACTTGAAAACCACCACAGTACAGCCCCTTATAATGATTTGTGCTCATTTCTTTACATTTGGAGAACAAACATTTGTCTCTACAAGTGTGTGGCCCTTTTTTTTGTTATACAAAAAAGGTGTATAGCAAAACATTCCAGGTAATGATGAGTTCTAACACACACCTGGGGGGGGGGGGCTCAGGTGGATTTAGAATCATAGAATCGTAGAATTGGAAAAGACCACAGAGAGCAGTTACCTAATAACATTCAGAACTGTTAGCAAGCCCACATCTGTATGTATTTTACACTCATTGTTCATGTATTTATTTTGCAAGAGTAATAATAATAATAATAATAATAATAATAATAATAATAATAATAATATATTTTTATCCTGCCCCTCTGTGTAATGCAACTAGGGTGGCTTACAACATTAAAATATACATTCCATATCCGACAATCCCACCCCCCTTTAAATACTATTAAACAGTTGACAGTTTAAAACACACTTAAAAAAATAACACAAATAAACAATAACTGCAGCAGAATCAGGGATAAGCAGGTTGGGCTATCTTTTGGTGGCTTCCTGAAGATAGCTATTCAGGAAAGGCCTACTAGAAGAGATCCGTCTCAACACCCATTTTAAAGCTGTTCAAGGTGGTAATATGATGGATCTCATCCGGCAGGCCATTCCATAATCAGGGAGCGGTTGCCAAAAAGGTCCTCTGGGCAGTTGCAGACAGTCTAGTTTTTATAGGCTGCAGCAGACTGTATACTGTGGAGAACAGCTTGGACAGATTACTTTTTGCCCAGAAGTCTCAGAATTCATCAGCCAGAATGCCCAGTATCCATATTGGTTAGAGCATTCTGGGACTTGTAGACCCCCCCCACCTGAAATATTTTCAAAGCTCTCCTGTGGAAGGGTACAAATGAAGCTATACTAGTTAGAGTGTCACCTTTCTCATGCCAAACCTAGGACGTTATCACATGGGGGCAAATCTGCTGGTTAATCCA
>CM034708.1:63331063-63342596 GCA_020142125.1 Phrynosoma platyrhinos
CAAAAGTGATATGATTCCCGTTGCGCAATTGTAATTCCTGAAGAAACCAACATTCAAAAGATCTTGGTTCTTCACGCATTTTGTTGGGGTTCTGTGCGACGTCGTGTGGACACACGGAAAAATAATATGTATTAGGTCGGGATTTCGTTTGGATTCTGACTGCATTGAGCCCCGTGTGATAAGTTCCTATGTCACAGAGCTCTGGTGTCACAATAAACTACTGTTTTCATGATACCCTAACACTGAGCCAGGGAAGTTAAAGTGGACTCAAGCTGCAGTATTTCTGGCAGTCTGTAAAGGCCTTATGTTATTTTTTATTGTCATAGTTTGTCCTAGTCCTTGGTTTGAATTTTCCTTTGATTTCCTGGATATTGTGAAATAGATCTCTTGTTCTTCCCTTTTTGTTGTTATCTTCTATTTCTCTGCACTGGTCATTGTAGTAATTTTCTTTATCTTTCCGCACAAGCCATTGTACTGTTGCATTCATAATTCTTAGTTTGTTCCTATCTCCCTTTTGTTTTTCTTCTCTTCTTTTCTTTATTGCTTGTAGTGTTTCTTCTGCCATCTATGGTTTTTTCTCTTTCTTTTTGATTATTGAAAGTGTCTGTCTGCATTCTTCTTTTATTATGTCCCTGGCTTCAGACCATAGTTCCTCCGGTTCTTGGTCTATTATGCTTAGTAGTGCGAATCTGTTTCTTATGTTGTCAATACATTCTATTGAGATATTATTTAGATCATATTTTGGTATAATTACTGGTTCTGTTTTCTTCTTGAGTCTTACTCTTATTTTTGATATGAGTAATTTGTGATCTGTGCCACAGTTGGCGACTGGTCTAGTCTTGGACATCAGTGTAGAGCTCCGCCATCTTTTACTTCTGATTATATAATCTATTTGAATTTTGTGTTGACCATCTGGTGATGTCCATGTGTGTAGCCTTCTTTTTGGTTGTATGAAAAATGTCTTTGCAATAAATAAGTTGTTGGCTTCACAAAAATCAGATGCTTACCTGCTTTGTTTCTTTTGCCTAATCCAAATCTGTCTACTGCCCCTGATGCTATTATATGAAGCCATTGGGAGAGATCATCTGGAGACATGGGGTGGGGTGTTATGAGTATGCTGATGACACCCAGATATATGTCTCGGTCCTCAGCTGAGACTTCAGATGGTGTCTCCCCTCTTAATGATTGTCTTAAAGCAATAATGGACTGGATGAGGAAAAAAAAGATTGACAATGAATCCAGACAAAATGGAGGTACTTACAGTAGCGGCCCTGAACCCAGGTTTTGGGTTGCAACCTCCAGTCCTGGATGGGGTCACATTCTCAGTTTGCAGTCTGGGGGTGCTCCTGGATCCGTAGCTTCAGATGATAAATCAGGTAAATGTGATAGTCAGGAGTGCCTGTTATCAGCTTCGGCTGATACGCCAGCTGCACCCTTTCCTGGAAGATGGCCACCTTGAAACTGTGGTGCACATGCTGGTAACCTCTCATCTCAATTTCTGCATGGGGCTATGCTCGTACATGTTCCAGAAACTTCAACTAGTACAGAATATGGCAGCCAGGTTGGTCTCAGGAACAACGAGAAGAGACCACATAACACCTGTCTTAAGATCACTTCACTGGCTGCCCATTAGCTTCCAGGCACAGTACAAGGTGTTGGTTATCACCTTTAAAGCCCTAAATGCCTTGGATCCAACCTATCTTCTGGACCGCCTCCTCCCATATAATCCACTCCACGGTCTCAGGTCCTCTGGGAGGAATCTGTTGCAGCCTATAAAAACTAGGCTGTCTGCAATCACCCAGAGGCCTTTTCGGCAACTGCTCCCAGATTATGGAATGGCCTGCTGGATAAGATCTGTCATATTACCACCTTGAACAGCTTTAAAAAGGCTGTTAAGATGGATGTCTACTGGCAGGCCTTTCCTGAATAGATATCCCGGCCATCAAATGACAGCCAAACTGCTCCCCTGACTCTGCTGCAATTATTGTTATTTGTTTATCTGTATTTTATTTTAAGTGTGTTTTAAATTGTTCATTGTTTAATGGTATTTTAAGGGTTCAGTTGGATTGTGGGATATGAAGTGTATTTTAATGTTGTAAGCTGCCCGGTTGCATTATGCAGAGGGGCGGGATAATAATAATAATAATAATAATAATAATAATAATAATAATAACTGTTTTTAATTCCTCTTTGCTTCCAACTTTTGCATTCCAATCTCCAATGACCAGCTTGACATCCTGTGTTGGTGTTCTGTCAATTTCTTCCTGCACCCCTTCATAGAATCTATCAATTTCTTCGTGTTCTGCCTCTGTAGTTGGTGCATATACTTGAATTATGGTGATATTCATAGGTTTAGCATGGAGCCTTACTGAAATGATTCAGTTTGATTTTGTATTGTATCCTCTGACTGCTTTTGCCACATCTTTTCTTAGTGGTGCAGTGGTTAAATGCCGGTACTGCAGCCACTCACTCATAGACCACAAGGTTGCGAGTTCAATACTAGCCAGGGCTCAGGCTACACTCAGCCTTGCATCCTTCCAAGGTCACTGAAATGAGTACTTAACTGTTGGGGGGCAATGAGCTTACAGTTGTAAACTGCTTAGACATCCTGTAGCGTGATATGAAGCGGTATATACATGAAGCTGCTTTGCTTTGCTTTAGTAATATTGGTAATAAAGTAATATTGGCCTGGTTGTACTGCCACTGAAGTCCATAGCAAAACTTTCACTGACCTTGGTGAAAACAGATTTCAGGCTGAGCCTCTTGAGAAACTGACTTACAGGTCCCAATCCAGGAAAGTACTTAGGTGTTTACTATTTTTTATTTTTTATTTTGCATGTCATTACGAACCAGTGGAAAAATTCAAATTCCTGTAGACTTATAAGTATTTTTAGCATGCTTTTGGACAATTTGTGCTCAAAAGGTAGGGCTCAACCCACTTGGGGGTCCAGGGGGTGGGAAGAAAAATAGAACAAGGCCATATTGTATATATGTGCCTTTAAGTCATCTGGTGACTTAAGGCAACTCCATGAATTTCATAGGGTTTTCTTAAGCAGGTTCCACCATCTGAAATATAGCCTACAGCACCTGGCATTCCATAGTGATCTCCCACCCAAGTACTAACCAGGCCTGCCCCTGCTTAATTTCATCACCCTAGTGCAAAATACTATACTTCTGGAGCTACTTACTCAAATTCTTCACTGGAAATGATAACAAGAAAAACAAAAGAATTTAAGGAAGTAACAGTCATACCTCAGTTGGCGTGGTGTGATGAAATCATAAATATAATTTGAGTCTTATAGAAATAAAAAAATGTTTGTATTAAATGCTTAAAAGCATTCCACACTATAATACTAAATCTGTGTTTTGTGCTGATGGAAATTTTTTCATAGAATTGATGGAACACCATGCAATAATATTGGTTAAAAAGTTATACAATACATGATGACAAATAGTGCATAATGGGCATGTTTTCATAATCACTAAAATCATAATATACCTGAAAAACAAATATTCAGATCATTTTCTTATGACTTGACTGAAATTTGGCATCATATCAAGGGCCCCATCTGTCCCATGGGCTGGTAGTTAGTCACTCTTCCTTTAAGTGTATTATTACGATAGAAGGTATGTTTTGAATATATTTTTCAAATGTATGACTCAAGACAGAAAAAATAAGTTAAAAAAAACCCTCAAAAAGATTGCATATTTTACTTTTAAATTTCTCATTTGGCATCATTGTATGTCAGAAGAAACAGTATTTTTAGATGTGTAATTTGGTATATATCCTCAAAGCATTATGGCTAAATGGCAGCAGGTCAGTTACAGAGCTGAAACTGTGATTGGGGCTGGATCAATTTATGCAGCAACATACCCTTTCAATTCTTCTCTCCAGTCTAATCTGCACTGCAGAAATAATGCATCTTGACACTCCTTTAACTGCCATGGCTTGATGCTATGGAATCCTTGGATTTGTAGTTTTGTTGTGTCACTAGAGCTCTCTAATAGAGAAGGCTAAATATCTCACAAAACTACAAATCCCAGAATTCCATGACATTGAGCTGTGGCAGTTAAAGCAGTGTCAAACTGAATTAATTCTGCAGTGCAGATTAGACCCTTTCTTTTTCTCTCCCTCTCAGATTCTTGCCATGCTCAACCTGGCATCCTCCAGATGTGTGTGCTCCTCAATCCCCTGTGAGCATACCATGCTGATAGAGGATGATGGAATATATAGTGCAGCAGATCAAGAAGACCACAAGTTGGAGAAGACATTTGAGTGAACAGTGGGGCTCCTGATGGATGTAAACTAGGCTAATATTGGTTCAACTATAATGAGTATCCCAACCTCCAAAGCAATTTAGGAATTTTGGATTCCTACTGATGCTAAAGGAATTTGTTACAAGTAGGGGTAACATACAATAAAACAGGTTGTTTGATTACATCTCATTTGGTCTCCTTTCACCTGTATTCTAAGTTCATGACTGTATGGTAGCAACCCATACTTCCATGTTAGTCCAGGATTTTCCACCACAGGCTTAACATGGCTGCTGTTTGCTTAGCAGCAGTTGGTTCCAAATGTAGAACTGGATGTACTCAAAAGCTACTAATACGTGCTGTGCCTTCAGATTGCCTGTGTCACAACCACCTTCCTGCCTGTGTCACACTAGATGCAGAGCAATCTAGTGTGACAGCTTGTAACTTTTTAAACAGCTAACTGTGAATCACATAAAAGAGATAATTTCACTTGCTTGACGTCTCCCCGAAGACAGATTTATTATTAAAGACAGATTAAGAAGCTGCTGCTAGCATTCACTTTAGTTTCATGAGGTACCATCATTGTCTAGTCTCTCAGAGTTGGATTCTATTGCAGGGCATTTCTGCCAAGCTTTAATTAGTAGCTGATTTCCAAAGCATCTTTAACTTTAATCAGATTATATAGCTCCCATTGAATTTAGGGGATAAAGATGTCTGCATCCTTGACAGTTCTGTTGGATCTTTACCGGCTTCTATTTATAGAGAATTCTTATGTGGAACTGCTTTGTTTCTTTGGTTGTACCATTTTAAGCTAATACAATAGGGTACCCTAGAGCCTCTTCTTATAGTCAGATCTGTTGCATCATTCACTGTTCTGGCACTGCAAAGAGTTTGGGGGAAAAATTACTTTTAAAAAATTGACTACCTGGGGGATTTTTGCAGTCCAAAGATTAGCTTTTTGAAACTGTGAACTGAGTTCTTGTAGTCAATGGCATCAATAGGGGAGTGCAGGGAGTATGAATTGCACTGGGTGACACCCCGGTGTGTGTGTGTCACCAGGTGCAATCCATATCCTCTACAGCCCTCTAGTGATACCACTGTTGTCAAGCCTGGCTTTTAGATGGGCCCTTGGGGGAAGGGGTTACTGCTTTCACTCAGGACTGTGGGGGGGGGGGGGTCACTACCTTCCAAGTCCACCTCCTGGGGGGGCCTGCAGCAGTCTGGTTGGGTGAGAGGGGAGGGCAAAGCAGTTTGCCCTCCCTAACACTAGGTGACACCAACCCTCGTGACACCACTGCTTGTATTAATGTCTGATGTATGCTACCCCAAATCCCACACACTTGCCTAAGGCTAATGGAAGATATGCAAGTTGCTAACATCCTTGTGCTTGCAAAGAAGGAGGTGCACTAATTTTGCCTTCAACCCCACAGTCTTTGCTAGAAGTCCTATGCTACTTGCATAACTATCAACGACACAGCAGACCTGAAGTCTCAATTTTGAGACTGAGTTTAATCAAAGCCTTTAATGGAGTAAAACATCTAGTCAAAATATTTTAATTTCCCTACCTACTCCACACCAACCTTATTCATTTACCATCTACCCTGATGAAAAATTCAAAAGCTTGTAATCATTTGTAGAATTATACCTGGCCCTGGTAAAGCCCTCCTGTACATCTTGGACTTCATTATATTAACACTGATATTGTTGACCAAATTCATCCCTTGCACTGGCACTTTTTGTACTCTTAGGATAGGACTCCCAGAGGGTAAAAAGAACAGGAAAAATGGGACTGATCATCTAGCAAGTGGCCAAGACCGTACTGTTTCCTATGGTCATCAAAACCAGGATAGAAGTTCTGATTGTTTTCATTGTGTTTGTGATTGTATAAAAATGTTTTTATGGGGAAAAATAAAGTTTTGTATGTTTTTAAGTAGTGTTTTTACTCCTTTTAATCTCTTTTTATTTCTCATGTGCTTATTTGGGAACCCTGGCAAACTGAGAGAGCAATAAACAAAAGCATACATAGACAGACAGGCATGCTTGTATGTGCCTTCATGTTGCCTGTTGACTTATGGTGATCCCATGATTTTCATAGGGTTTTCTTAGGCAAGGAAGACTCAGATATGGTTTTACCAGTTCTTCCTTCTGAAATACAGCTTATAGACCTGGTATTTGTTGCTGGACCCCCAACCAACTACTAACCAGGACTAAACCTGCTTACTTCCAAGATCAGATAGGATCTGGTGCCTATAGGGTATAGGGGTCGCTATTTGGTTTTAGGGCAATACATTCTTGCTCTTACGTCCTTCCTCTGTTGTTTCCTGGCATGATGGTTCTTCAAAAGTGAAAAAGTTGATCCATGTCAGTAGTACCCCAGTGACATCAGCTGGTCACAAAATGTCTACACTGGGTAACAAACACTAGAAAATGTTCTGGTTTATGGTTGCAAGTGCCCAGCAGAGCTAAGGAGTGTGGCAGCCATATAAATGATTGCAAAGGAGTGTCCGCAAAGGAAGTCACACTTAGATCACAGTCTGAAGACAGAAACAAGAGATGCAGAAAAGAGCAGGCCAAGGAGATACTTAGAACAAAGGCCAAGCTCATGTAACGGAGCAGAGGTCTATCAGGTCATCCATTAGAGCAAGAGGTAGCCAAAAGACAAGGCAGTGGAGTGTGCCAGGGGCAGGTTGTCAAGATGTCAGTCCAGTAGGAAACCAAGCAATGTTGAGAGTAGTAGTGGTTGGAGTGTTGGACTATGACTCCAGATATCTGGGTTTGAATCCTTGCTGAGCCATGAAGTTCACTGGGTGACCTTGGACACATCACACTCTCTTAGCCTTAGAGGATGGCAATGGCAAACTCCCTCTGAAGAAAATACCAAGAAAACCCTGTGATAGGTTTCCATTAGGATTCCTATAAGTCAGAAATGAATTGAAGGCACAAAAACAACAAAACACGATGGGTTTCTTACACCTATCATACAGGGTAAAGCTTCTCCCTGTTAGCACAGTGGTGGTTTGCAATTAGTAAACAAGTTCAAGACCATGAACCCTTTCATGCGACATAATTATAGCACTATGATTCCACTTTAAACTGCCATGGCTACATCCTGTGGAATCCTGGGATTGGTAGCTTGTGAAGATGCTAGAAGGTCTGGCAAAGAATTTTAAGTATCCCTCCCTAAACTGCAAATCCCAGGTTTCTATAGGATGTTGCCATGGAAGTTAAGATGGAATCACAATTGTGTGACTCAATAGCAGGGGTAGGCAACCTAAGGCCCGGGGGCCGGATGCGGGCCCCCGAGGCCTTTGGACCGTCCCCAGGCCAGTCCTGCTGCTGCCGCTGCCGCCGCTACCCACCATGATGATATTATTGCTGTTATTACTTGTTCTTGGGGTTTTCTTGGCAAAATCTCCACAGGGGTTTTGCCATGGCTTTTCTGGGGCTGAGAGAGTGTGCATGCATATGTTTTTTTATTTTTTAACAGTTATTTATTTATTTATTTATTTATTTTATTTGTTTATTTATTTTTGGTGCTTCGGCCCCCCAATTGTCTGAGGGACAGCAACCTGGCCCCCGGCTCAAAAAGGTTGCCTACCCCTGCTCAATAGTGTGAAAGGGCCCCAGGTATTTCATTTTAGTTCTTTTCAAGGAAGTACTGTGTTTAGTTTCTTGCAGCATAAAGAGGGAAAAGGTGAAAAAAAAGGAATGCAACAGCAACTTTAAGACTAACTGGTGTTTATTGTAGCACATGCTTTGGTGGATGAAGAAGTGGTCTAATATCCATGAAAGCTCATGTTAAAATAAAAACCAGTTAGTCTGAAGGGTGCTGCTACATTCCTTCCCCCCCGCCTCCTTTTTTCATTAGTCCTTTCTTTCCTATCTCTGTCAACAGAATATTGACAATACCACAATACCTGTGGACTGTCCTTCCAATCTTTTCGCTGGACAAGATAACACAGAACTTGAGCTGGAAGACACTCCTCCCAGATATTATCATTTATTTATTTTTTTATGCATCATTGCCCAAATTGGTAGAATGAGAATGAAACAATTTTAATTTCAGGTGTTTCTAAAACTATTGAAGCAGCATCTACTCTATTGAGATTATCAAATGGAGAAAAAGGACAGGAGAGAAATGGGATGCTCCTGTCCTTATTGTGCGATTGTGCAAAGATTATCACACAACATCCTGTGACGTCGTGCTCATCCCTTCCTTCTCCTGTCAATGAAGTGGAATGGTCCCATAACATTTTGTTCATGGGAAACTGCTGTGAATAAAAAGTTACAGGACCATTCCACTTCACTGACGGGAGAAGGATGGGATGAGTGCAATGTTGCAGGACATTGTGTGATAATCTTTGCTCAATTGTGTGATAAGGATGGGAGCATCCTGTTTCTCTCCTGTCTTTTTTCTCTGTTTGATAATCTCCGATGTTTTGTCAAAACCACAAACAGGCATCCGCTCCTGCCTCGTATTTTTGTGTGTTTGTGGAGAACAGGGATGGTGGGTGAAATTGCTCCCCACTAGAAAGAAATTGGCTGGCAAGTCATGTCCTCATTCCTCCCATTCTGTTCTCTGCCATTCCACCTTTCCTGGTTCTCTGATATCCTTACTTGAGCTGATTGAGAGGACTAATGAACTGGGGCTTGATTTTGAACTTCATTTTGTTGTGATAGGTGCTCTAATGGGGGAATGTATTTGATCAAGAACACCTCTCATTTACGAGTGGGTATATTTTTCCTGACCACCCCCTTCATGGCTAGAGATCTATTAAAAAGGAAGCCAAGGAGGCCTTTGGCCATAAGTCCTTTCACGGCACGTTTGTCCTACTGTGATTGCCATTGTTGATTCTGGTTGGCCATAAATCATCATTCAGTTCATTATTCACTTTTTTTTTCTGGACTGAACTCACCATACCACCCACTCTGTGACAGATTCGGCCCCAGTTGCTTTTACCTATTGTTTTGTACCTTTCTTAAGCCTGGTCTGTTAACAGCAAAACTCTACCGCCAGCAAGGAGGGTGAGGAAATGGCTCCCTCAAGAGCCATTTATCATGGCCATAAATGTACTACATTTTACTAGGAGGCCATCAAAGGTCACTAACAAGTGGAAACAAACCAATCATTCCCTGTATTCTGGACATATACATGCATACACACACAGAGGTTTGTACTCAGCAGAGAACAGGATCTTGCTGGAGGAAGCTGGGTATTTTAACTGTTTGCTTTATTTAATACTTTTGAATTTCTTCTTTGCAAAAAAAAAATTGCATTGCTTGGATTTTGACTTTTTTTTAATGAGTTACTTTATTTCCTTTTGCACTTCCTGGCTTCCATGTTGCCATGATTTTGTTGTTATCTTTGACTGAAGAGCAGGGTATAAATACTTCATAATAATAATAATAATAATAATAATAATAATAATAATAATAATCTTCATGCCCCTTTAAGTCAACTCCATCCTCTGGTGATTTTATCCTATTTCTTGGCAACATTTATTCAAAGGAGGTCTGCCACTATCTTCCTCTAAGGCTGAGAGGTGGGACTTGCCCAAGGTCACTATGTGGTTTCCAAGGATTCAAACCCTGGTCTCCAGAGTTTTATTCCAACATTCAAACCACTAAACCACATTAGCTCTGTCAAGGTTTTTATTATTCATTAATTTTTAATCCTCCTTTTCTCCAATGAAGCTCAAGGCTCTTCCCTACTTTATCCTCACAAGAACCCTGTGAAGTAGGTTAGACTAAGGCAGGGGTAGGCAACCTTTTTGAGCCAGGGGCTGGGTTGCTGTCCCTCAGACAATTGGGGGGCCGAAGCACCAAAAACAAACAAACAAACAAATAAATAAATATTTTAAAATTAAAAAAATATGCATGCACACTCTCTCAGCCCCAGAAAAGCCATGTCAAAACCCCTGTGGAGATTTTGCCAAGAAAACCCCAAGAACAAGTAATAACAACAATAATCAATATCATCATGGCAGGCGGCGGTGGCAGTGGCGGCGGCAGGACCAGCCTGGGGCTGGCCCAAATGCCTCAGGGGACTGCATCCGGCCCCCGGGCCGTAGGTTGCCTACCCCTGGACTAAGGGCTCATTCCCACTATGATTTACATCAGTTTGCTGATTGCTTTATATGTACCTCATCCCCATTGGAAATGGTTTCAGATGCGACACAATTGTTCTGACTTGCTTGAAGCAAGACAAACACAAATAAATCACTCTTTTCAGACACTAGTTTTTTGGTGGTTCTTTTGAAAAAAAAAAACCTATTCAGAGGCATGTTCAACCACTGGGAATGATGGATCTGATTTGCATCTCACCAAAGTCCAGCTTCCAGAAATTGAGGGTGGTGAGCTGGGTTCTCTTGGCCTTATAAGCCCTCAGCTGGCAGAACAGGGCCCTGCTTTTGGGGACCAGCTTTGGGGCCGCTGTGGTCATGGAGGACATAGATTTCTCAGAGGGAGCAAGCCAGGCATGGGACCTCTTTAGCCCTGCGGGGCTCCCAGCAGCCCTTTAGTCTTGGAGGACTCAGGGCTGCTCAGCTGGTTTGGCCTCGCCTGCTCCATTGGGGGTCTCTCCAAGCGGGCATTCACTTCCTGGCCCCTCTCCCCCTCCATTCCTCCATCCCTAGGGGTGGCAGTGCCTCTTCTCCTTCTCTTCCTTTCTTGCCTCCTTCTTCTCCTCTTCCCTTGCTTTCCCCTCTACCTCCGAGGAGTCAAGCACTGGGTAGCCCCCTAGGCCAGGCTGGTGTAGCTGCTGGGAGCCCCGCAGGGAGGCGATGGTGGACGGGAACCCCCCTGGTCTGCCCACCCATGAACTCATCCTGGTACAGGCCCTGAAAAGCCCCCTCTGCCACCACCAGTGATCTGAGCCCTCTGCACTCCTCTGCCATGACCGTTTGGCCAAGAGGGACCTCCATCAGGGCACCCTGGGGGCCAGGACCGGACCCTCCTTCTTGCAGCCAACTGTCCAGCCCCTTGGAGCCCAGCAAACCTGGTCCCCCCTGAGCTTCAGCACAAAGGCACTCATTCCCACTAGTGGGAACTACATGAATTAAGGACATAATTTGCTTCCACAGTGGGAACTACGCATTGGCCTTGATTGATTCTGCGACTCAGTATCAGTACGATTTGCAAATTGGGGTAAATGTAAGTGGGGATGAGCCCTAAGAGTGTGTGTGAAAGAGAGAGGGAGGGAAGGAGGAAAAATGAAAGGTCTGTAGCCAAGGGTCCGTTTAGGGAATTTTATTATTGTTGTTATTATTATTTGCAAGAG
>CM034708.1:63342696-63360897 GCA_020142125.1 Phrynosoma platyrhinos
TCCGAGGGACCCATATCTTGGGGGAAGTGTGACTAGGTGGCACTCTGGGAGGCGTGTGAGACTGGGTGGCACAATACACACATTATACCTTCCGATGGCAGGGTGTGTGTGTGACTGGTGAGCACAATGCCTTTCTGATGGTCTGGATGATCTTATCGGGGAAATTCCATCTGCAACTCTCCTAGACTATCTGGGGGCTATGTATTTGCATTGAGGATTAAGGGTGGTTGGCCCATGCCATGGGCGCAGAGGACTTTTGCCTCCAATTCCACTGCCAGAGTTCATCTGGAGGTCATCATGGAATTTCATATTTTTGATATCAAGGGCACTATGGGTAACAGTCCAACATTACCCAGTGACTTTTATGGTTTAATGGCGAATAGAACTCTGATCACCCAGATCTAAATCCTGGACCTTAACCTCCACACTACATCTCAGGAACAAAGCTGGTTCCAGTCAAATGCTGAACCCTGGTCCATTTCACTCCCCTTTTCTCAGCTGCTAACCACTTTTCTGTTTCTACTAAGCAAGTGCATTCTACTAAACAAGTGTATACTTAAGGCTTAGATCCAGGACTCTGCTCTGTGCTTGCTGCTCAAATGAATATCAAAATATTCCAGGTATGAAGCATTTCAGTTCTTGCTTCCAGCTCAGCCTATTTCCCCGGCTTGACTCATATATGGTAAAGATTCCCACTCCCAATGTTTGTTCCATTTCCTTTGGTAAAGAGTAACTTCAGATCTGGCCTCTTTTATATGATTCCTAAGAGATTCCTTGTTTGCCAATACTAAACAGTTGTATTATCCAGAGGAAGAAGCAGCTAAAACAACCTGGTTGTGGGAAGATGTTTTTATAAATTACCAAATCAGAATCAGAGCTAAACATATCACTAATGTAATATGTACTGGGCTCAGTTTCTATAAAACCCATACGTACTTGAGATATACAGTTGGCCCTCCACATTTGTGTCTTTGCCTTTTGTGGATTTGACTAGGTCCCTCAGCATGACTCTATGGCCAACTTTCACCAGATCTTGTGCTGGAGGACCTAGAGAGACAACACTTCTCTAGGCATTTGCAGCTCCTCCAGCACAATTCTATGGTCAGTTTCTGGTGGATGTTGACCATACAGTTATAATGAATGAACTAGAGATTCCTAAGAGGTGTTGTCTCAGATTTAAAAAAATAGTGTTTTTTATTTATGGGGTTTTCATTTTCATGGGGGCCCTGAGCCCCTAATCCCAGTGAATGTGGAGAGCCCACTATACTTCTAGGACCAGAGCTTAGATTAGTTTTTGACATTACAACTCCCAGAATCCCACAACCAGCATAGCCAGCACAGATGCATATTGTCTCTCCACTCCCATAAACCAGCAGTTCACAGAGCAATAATAACTTATTCCCTGTATGTAAAAAGATACAGCTCCGCCCTGACCAGCTATTGATTGGTTGTGGGGATGCACCCAAAATCTGTAGCTGCCTTTGCCCTCCAGAAGGAGGAGAAGAAACAGTCAACAAGGAAAGAAGTTGCTTCTTTGATACCAGGTATACAAGGGCAAATGGGCAGTTCCTCAGCCAATAGCTTATTGCACGGCACTTACAAGAATGAGAACAGAAAGGAATGGAAAAGAATGGGGCAGAAACGCAGGTTACTGGACAGGAGAATGCCACCAATGCCGCCAGGAGTCCCCAAGGCATTTCCCAGCCATTCCTGGCAACCGATTTTTGAAGGACGGTTTAAAATTGTCCTTCAAAAATCCGCTGCCAGGAACGGCTGGGGAACACCTTGGGGACTTCTGGCGGCATTGGTGGTGTTCTCCCATCCAGTAACATGCGTTTTTTGCCCTGTTCCATTCCATTCCGTTCTGTTCCTTTCCGTTCCCGTTTCTTAAGTGCCATGCAATAAGCTTAAGTGTCAAAAGGAAAAGACTGAAGAGGGAGCTGCAGCTGCCATGGTATACTGAGAGTAACAGCAAAATTGCACAAGGAGGTACAGGCTACCTTCTTCTGCAATGGCCTTAAACTGTCATAATCAGTGTTTATTCCAGAAACAAGCTACCTACTGGATTCCTGCCACAACATGATACATACAGAAATCTATTTTAGGTACAACGCTCTTGCAAATAATAGTTACACATCCTGCTTGTGTAGTGCAAATCTACACTCACATATTTACACAGTCACTGCAGATCTCATTTTTAATTTCAAGCTTGCCTAAACAGAGAGCCATCAGCAACGCTTTCCCAAAATATGATCAAATTGAATAAATAGAAAACAACTTCAATTTAACAACTTGTATTACGGGTATTCACTCATGCTCCAAAGTGCTGAGAAATTGCATTGCTCAGGGTCACACACATAACAGACTTCAAAACAGAGGTGATGCTGGAGAAGCCAACCACAGCATAGAGTAGGATAACTTATGCCTATTTCCTAATGAAGTGTCTGCT
The DNA here is from genome assembly GCA_020142125.1 of Phrynosoma platyrhinos. Lineage (NCBI taxonomy): Eukaryota > Metazoa > Chordata > Lepidosauria > Squamata > Phrynosomatidae > Phrynosoma > Phrynosoma platyrhinos. The sequence goes on from CM034708.1 coordinate 63,345,146, forward strand.
ATGGGATGTGGCCCTTAGCAGTTCCAAGTTCATACATTTTATAACTGGAAAATACTTAATGCTGGCTAAGATCCTACATTGGATTATAAATCTGCATACTCTCCTTCAGCAGCTATTAGACCCAGAAGGGACTACTGCTGCTTACTGATAAGAAAAGGAGAAGAGATGATTCAGACCATGAAGAAGTAGGTGGACCTGGGGTGGTGAAGCGGAGATGAGGGCACACTCATGGACAGAGTGGATCCTTTTCTTCCTTCCCCCATGAGCCCAGAGCAGTCATATCTTCATGGTCTGAATTGCTTCCCCCACTTCCTTTCACACTGTTAAGAAGAAGCAGCCCTTTCTGAGACTTAACAGTTGCCTGGGAGTAGGTTTTGGTCAGGCTGACCAGATGTCATAAGTGCAAGGGAGGACAAGGCACCGTGAAGTGTAGGACATTCAAGAAAAATACAAAATACAAGCTAAAACATTAATATAAATATAAATTCATGCTTCTTAGTCATGCTCAAAATGGAGGACATTTTGGAAATCTTCCTGGACAGAAGTTTGAAATGGAGGACATGTCCTGGAAAAAGAGGATGTCTGGTCACTATAGTTTTGGGATGGAATATTAGAACAGTAGTTCTTTTTATTGCCCCCTGGTGGTACACAGTCATTGTACAAGATTATTACATTTCTTTTCCAACTAACATAGCATGTTAAACAGAGAGGTTTCATTTATATATATATATATATATGATTATATTAAAATATGGTTATATAAAAATATAGTTTTTTTAAAAAATAAATAAATTGTGGCCAGTCTTCCACTTCATAGAAGCATAAATATCCTATCTTTTCCCCAAAACATTGTATTCTCTTATGTTGGGAGTGGTGGTGCTGTGAGGAAATGTGCCACATTTTATTCGCTTCATATTTTATCATTTCTGGACAAAAGAGTCTCCCTTTACTAAAAGGCTTTTCACATCAATTTGTTCAGCAACTTGATCTGTTCAGTAAGCTGTGACCTTTGGCATTTTTTGTCAGCTCCTCCATCGATATCATATTGGCGTGAGCCCAAACCATAACTGAAGCCTCTAATAGAACAGGAATTCAGGATACATGGTGAATTAGCACTACATTTGTAATCCATGTTCAAGGACATGCTACCCACACCTCAGAACTCCACACTATTAAGTCAGAACACATCTGATGGAAAGAAGGAGATTCAAGTGAGAAATGACTGGTTCATCTCTTGAGAAAATCTTTAAAGAGCTGCAGGGATGTCTCTCCTTTTTATTATATGCATTTATAGATTTATATAATACTTGGAAGAATTGATATAAGAGAGAAAAGTATGGATTCCTCATTAAAAAAAATCTCTCTTTTTTGTTGGCTCTATTACAAAAAATGGCAACCAGCTGATAAAATAGTGGATTTTTTTTTCATTCTATCCAGCCACCCATGATCTATGCAGGTATAAAATATATGAAGCAGCTTTCCTTAAAAATAAAATAAAATAAAAACAGGGAAATTAGTATGAGTTGTTCTTTTTTTAACCATGTTTTTAGGATCAGTTCAAATTGGTTTTCCACTATGATGTTTTCAGTACTGTTGCCAACCAGTTCTGGATGGGGTTACACTCCTCCTGAATGATCATTTTAATAGCTTGGGAATGCTCCTGGATCCATCTATCCAGTGTCAGCCTAGAGATATGCAATGGCCAGGGGTGCTTATTATCAGCTTCCGCTGATTCTCCAGATGCAGCCCTTCCTAGAACTGGAAGGCCTAAAGTTTGTAGCGCAAGTGCTGGTAACCTCAAAGCTGGACTTTTGTAATGTGTCTTACATTGGGCTACCTTTGTACCAAGTTTGGAAACTTCAATTAGTTCAAAACATGGCAGCCAGAATGATTGCTGTTACATCTAAGAGTGTACATATCATAAAAAGGTAAAGGTTTCCCTTTGACAAGGTTGTCATGTCCAACTTTAGGGGGAGGTGCTTATCTCTGTTACTAAGCCGAGGGAACCAGCGTTGTGAAAGACGACTCCATGGTCATCTGGCCAGCATGATTGCACAGAACGGTGTTTACCTTCCCACCGAAGTGGTACCTATTTATCTACTTGCATTTGCATGCTTTCGAACTGCTAGATTGGCAGAAGCTGGGACTAGCGACAGGAGCTCACTCCATCACACAGCACTTGGGTCTCAAACTGCCAATCTGCTGATCTTACAATCATCAGAGTCAGCATCTTAACCATTAAGCTATTGCATTCCTCCCGAACATATCATACCAATATGAAAATCACTCTACAGGCTGCCAGTTTCCTGGCAAAATACAAATTGTTGGTTATTACCTTTAAAGTCCTACATGGTTTGGTTCCAGGTTACCTATAGGATCACCTACTCCTGTATAATCTGTCCCATACACTCAGGTCCTCTGAGGGACATTTATCTCAACTGGCCAGAACTAGACCGGCAATGAGTAGGAAGAAAATCATAGAATCATAGTGTCACTTCTCAGCAGACTCAGAGCTCTGTGTAGCCAGTAAACCAGCCCATTGTTGCAATTAGGAGTTTATTGAAGAACACAAAGCCAGTAATCCACTAGACCACGTTCTAACTAATTGCTCCACCCCTCCTTCCATGGCGCGAAAACTAGCACCCACCTACAGTTCCCACAGCTAACCATTCCTCCATCTAACCAACCCCCCACCTTATCAGCTTACACTCACACCAGCCATCTTATTCCCAGCCCCTGTTGTCTCCAAGCTGTACCAACCTCCTCCTACCAGCTATGCATTCCAAGAGGCCTACTTTCCCAAAACAAACCTCTGTCTCATCACCTCCCATCCCCCCAGAAACTCACAGCCCGTTATGCCTGGAACCTATATTATTTGCTACCAGCCTAACCCTACTACTAGCCCAACCACTATCCCCACCAAACTACCAACCCAACCAAAACCTGGCAGAACATATGCACATAGGCATAGTTCTGACACATAGTTCTGACACATAGAATCATAGAATTGGAAGAGACCTCAAAGGCCATCCACTCCAACCCCCTGCCATGCAGGAACTCAGAATCAAAGCATCCCTGACAGATGGCCATCCTGCCTCTGTTTAAAGACCTCCAAAGAAGGAGACTCCACCACACTCTGAGGGAGTGTGTTCCACTCTTGAACAGCTCTCACTGTCAGGAAGTTCCTCCTAATGTTGAGGTGGAATCTCTTTTCCTGCAGCTTACATTTTCCGTAACATGAGAACATTTTCATTGGATGTCCCTAGACTGTGGAATGACCTCCTGGGAGAGATTTATCAGCTAAACATGTTGTCTGATGTTAAAACATAATTAAAGACCTATCTCTTTTGGCAGACCTAAAAATTTAAACTATGAATTTTAAATTGATATATATTTAATTTATTTTGGATGATTTTAATGTATTTATATGTTTTAATGTAATGTGTTTAACAGGCTTTATGTGTGTTTAATCTATTGAACCCTGCTTTGAGCTTTGGAGAGAAGCAAATAAGAAATAATAACAACAAAAGTAACTACTACTACTACTACTACTACTAGTGGCCCATTTAAGTAGCTCTGGGGACTGTTATGTGTCTGTTCCAACCCCCTGCCATGCAGGAACTCTCAATCAAAGCATCCATAACAGATGGCCATCCAGCCTCTGTTAAAAGACCTCCAAAGAAGGAGACTCCAGCATACTCTACAAGAGTGTGTTCCAATGTCGAAAAGCTCTTACTGTCAGGAATCTCCTAATGTTGAGGTGGAATCTCTTTTTCTGTAGCTTGTATCCGTTATTCTGGGTCCTATTCTCTGGAGCAGCAGAAAACAAGTGAGCTCCCTCCTCAATATGACATCCCTTCAAGGGCTATCATATCACCTCTTAACCGTCTCTTCCCCAAGCTGAACATACCCAGCTCCGTAAGTAGTCACAGCTCACTTTTTTCCTCACAGTAGTTGGATGGTGAGTTCAGTGGTAGTAACTCTTAATGACACAGTAAATGGGTAAGAGCCAGCATGGTGTAGTGGTTTAAGTATTGGACTATGACTCTAGAGGCCAGGGTTCAAATCCTGGCACAGCCATGGAAATCCGTTGGGTGTCCTTGGGCAAGTCACACTCTCTCAACCTCAAAGGAGGCAATGGCAACCCTCTCTCTGAAGAAACCTGCCAAGAAAACCCCATGGCCTTAGAGTCATCATAAGTCGGAAACTAGTTGAAGGCACACAACAACAAAATGGGTATTAGAGATGTAATTCTTCATTAATTGTATTATCAAAGGAAGCAGTAAGTGATTTTAGCCATTTTCTTCACATAGCAAGAAAGTCTTCATAACTGTGCAATTTTTGCAACTGGGATTTCTTCTATGCAAATGTCACACATGGGGGAGGGAGGGCAGAAAATAGCATTTTCTGTGCAAAACAACCATGTGTGAATTTATGCAGAATAAACTGTGAAGGTTCTTTTCCTTCCAGGAATCTTATCATCAAGGTTTCTTAACACTCAGGGAAAATGTTTTTAGACCATATTTTGGATATTTTCAAATATTTTTTTCATCCCTACTGGGCATGGGATTGCAGCCTAAGATCCAACTGTGGATACCATAGAAGTAAAGGTAAAGGTATTCCCCATTGACAAGGTTATCAAGTCATGTCCAACCATAGGGGGTGGTGCTCATCTCCATTACTAAGCCGAAGAGCCGGTGTTGTCAGAGACTACTCTGTGATCATGTGGTCAGCATGATTGCACAGAATGCTGTTTACCTTCCCACAGAAATGGTACCTATTTATCTATTTGTATTTGCATGCTTTTGAACTGCTAGGTTGGCAGAAGCTGGGACTAGTGACGGGAGCTCACCCCATCATGCAGCACCAGGGCCTCGAACTGCCAACCTGCTGATCTTGCAATCAAGAAGTACCATAGACGTAGCAACAGCTAAATGCCAACCCCCTTTTGAAATCAGTTGGCAGCATTCTCTTTAACATCTAAAACAGTGGTATCCAAACTTAGGGCCCAGACATTGGATTTCACATTACAGAAAACACTATCAGCATTGCTAATGGTCAGGCATTTGCAGGATGTAGTTCAATGATATCTAGGACCCTTAATCTAAGAACCACTGACATAGTCAAATACTTGCCTCTCTTGCTGTATGAATTATTAACTTCCAGCCCTTGCTTGACACCTTTATTGTTTATAAGCAAGCACTGACACCTTTAATGTTTAAGAGCAAAGGACTGCATTTCTGTAATAGGAAAATTGGCAGCTGCAGAGCCAGCAGCTTGTTTTTTATTTGCCTTAGAGAGGTGGCTAAAAGCAGTTTAGTAGTTGAAGAAATTTATCCAAACTATGTAAAATGTGTAAAAAGAAAAAGAAAATGTGTAGCCACCTTGAGTCCCAATTTTGGGGCAAAAGTGGGATAGAAATAAAAGGGAATAGGAAGAGGAGAGAGGTTTAAAAACTCAAAAGTATATGAATAACTGATACAGCTCTATCTTATTACAACTCTTTTTCTCAAGAACGATTAAGGATGCAGTCTTATTCCAATCTTGTTCCAATCACTACTACTTACCTGGGAGTAAGCCTCATTGAACTCAACAAGGTTGAGTAGAGATTATATGAATGTATAGTGAGGGATCAGATACAAATGACTTAGTGTGAAATATATGAAGATGTTGAAAGGCTGTGAGTATTTAGCAGTGCTCTTAAGTCAGTTTCATCTTGGCAACTTGCAAAAGAAAGGAAGGGCATTAAAGCAGGACTAAACTTAGCAAAGCTTTAGAAAACATTCAAAATGCTTGATGAAAACTTTAAAAAATCCACAAATACCTTTCCATTTCAATATTACAGTAGGCTTTACATACAATTTATTTTATTTGCATTTATAAATGCATAGAAATGTCATTCATGTCCTAGACACATTAATTCTCTCCCCCCCACACTCCTGTAACTTTCTTAATTGGAATAAAGTATGTTGCTCCTGATTTATGAACTTCAGGAGTGCCAGGCATCACTTTAAATGTACACAGCTGCTCAGCACTAGTTTAACTTGGCAGATAGTGTTAAACCATTGAATTGTGTCATTTATTTGTGTATGCATACAATGCATTCCTTGTGCAGGTTGTTCAGCAATGTGTGCACTGTAGATTCGGAAATGTGGCCTAGAAACAAGCTCAGAAGCTTGACTCATGGCTTGGGTGATTGTTTCCAAACGGAATGTCAAATAGATGAAGAACCAGACTCCTTGATGAAGCCCTAAACTCAAGTCATCAATATAGGGAATTGGAATTGGTCAGAAATAACCAAGAACAGCTTTGATGTACTCCAAATGTGTTGGAATACAGCTCCCATAATCTTTAGGGCAGGGGAAGGCAACCTTTTTAAGACCTGGGCCGGTCTCCCCTAGGCCAGGTCTCGGCTGGGCCGAGGGGGGGGGAATGGCAGTGCGCATACTCGCGCGTGCGCTACCTCCACCGCCATGCACGACCCCCCCATGCACACTTCTGCTGCAGCCACCGCCCCGGCGGCTGCCGCCGCAGCACATGTCACAGCCGCCATTTTGGAAATCAAAATGGTGGCCGTGACGCATTTGCGCATGCGCAAGAGTACGCAGCTGCAGAGCGGCAAAAACGCACCACAGCAGCGGTGCACGGCAGTGGCGGCAACCTTCGGCCTGGGCCGGTAAGTCCAGGGACTGGGGCCTTAACCGGCCCCTGGGCCGTAGGTTGCCGGTCCCTGCTTTAGGGTCATTTAACACTGCCTGTAACACAACAATGATGAAAATTGTAATCCTACAGATCTGGAAGGCACCAAATCTTGGGAAAGGCTGTTCTTAATGGTGAAAAAAATAAAAAATTGAAATTGGCCTGACATTCACACTGATCAGACAAACTGTATACACCCCCCCCCTCCCTCATCTCTTACATACACACAGTTGCATGTAGAAGCTATTTCTGGACATAGAAGCAATAGAAAACTAGCACACATACAAGCCTAGTACACAAAGGGCAGAATTCTATTGGGGCATTGGGAAAGGAGATATTTCCTTTGGGAACACCCCCATGCAAGTAGTTTCTTATTGCTGGTGCATGTCCCCCTGGTCCTTTCATGATCAAGGTGGGGCAGGGGAATCTGAACATCATCCTTCTGGAGTTCTGCATCCAGCAACAAAATGCAGAAGGCATCAGGAATGCAGAGGATGGAGGATAATGTTTATTCTCTTCTCCCTGTGACACAGCTATAGTTGGATACTACCTTCTGGGTGAAGTCTACTTACTTCTTCTAGCTGTAGAACTGCTGTCAGATACTGCCTGAAAGTCTCCCCTCCCCAGACACTCAATGGCCATGAGGGTTTGTATGATAGCATTGAGAAGCTGCCTATGCAGAGGACAGAAGAGAAGCCTGGTAGAATTATGTTCATTATGCATCACAAGCATGATGTAAGATTGTGATTATCATGACTTGACTTATCTGAGTGTATTAACTTAAGATATGCAAGAATTCTGTGTCTACATATTCCATCCTCTTGTTTCCCCTTCTCATTTCTCTCTGGGCTGCAAACCAACATTTCCTCATTAGGTTCAAACTGTAAAACTTTCATTACCAAGCATGAAACAAGCCAGATTTTAAAACCGGCTTCAAACAGTGGTGTCAGATCCTGGCACATGATTACTTATTTATTTCTACTGTTATATTTTTACTACTAGAGATGTTTTTGGAATGATCTGTCTCATTTGCCAAAATAACTTGGCTGGATTTGAGTACTGTGTGTCATGCTTTGAGATGGGCAGGATGCCATTTATTCCTTTGTTTCATGAAGCAAAATATCTTGGGATGGCTCTGGATGTAAGGTGCTAGAAAGGGTCTGGTGTGCCCAAAATGTAAGCTATCTTGAGGTGCAAGGGAAAGGGGGAACCCCTGAAGGAAGAGGTTATGTACAGTTAAAATAAGAAAATATCCCCCCCCCCCCAAGACATACGCAGCTGCATGTAATGTGTAGCTTAGCCTTTAGAGAGCCTTGCAGGTGGATTTAAAGACTGATTGATAGACATTGCCTCTAATGATCATAGCAGAATGTCTGCAACAGATGATTACAACTGCAGACCTTCTCTAAAGCTGAATTTATACCTCACTGTTGGCAGCAGTACTAACTTTCACTATTACTTTCCCCTTTTCCAAATAGATCTCAGCTGTCTGACACAGAACTTAGCCCTCAGCCAAAAAAAAGTCAAGCAGAGGCCCAAAAACTGAGTAAATAGCACTCCAAAAAAGGCAGAATCAATAACGAGCAAGATGTATACAGTGATCAAACAGATTAAACGTGGAAAATAGAATTAAGTCCAGTTTAAAGAGGATAAATGCAAAAGGTAACTAAACTGAAAACCAGTTCTCCTGCAAAGACAAGATATTCCAATTAGAACAGACCTATAGAAAATAAAATTTATTTCACATGTGCCACTAAAACGACTCTCTCCTGGTGTGTGTGAAATGCAGTGAAATGTACTCCTAACAAGTTTTGAAATACATTCATAGACATGCAGGAACACAGATTTCCCATTTCTTCTCCTTTCAACATAATTGCAATTTTCATGTCAAATGTGAAGTGCATTTGTTATGGTCTGAAGTACACCATTAGTTCTCCACCCACGTATTCCCATAAAGTTGTACATGTTCAGGAACAGCTGAGGATTTCCACCCACATGTCTTTCCTATGTAGAGACTTTTGTCAGTTTCCCTGAGGCATATGTTCTTTACTACCTCCCTCCATTACTCATGAAAATCACTGAAAAGATGCTTGAGAATTTTCTCCTGCCCATCTGTTTCCCAAGGTTCTATTTCTGCTGCAGTTGTATACCGGTATCTCTTTCTGTGTATGCATGTTTGTTTTTTCTAAAAAAAATTAAAACAGGACTGTAGTGGTGAATTTTGAAGAATCCTTGTACATCATCATAGTCTGCATAGCTGGATCTCAAGGAAAATCTATAAACATGCAGGTGGCTATCCTGATTTATTGTTTCTGTACGCCTTCAAGTCATTTCCAACTTATGGCAACCCTAAGGCAAACCTATCATGGGGTTTTCTTGGCAAGTTTCTTCAGAGAGGGTTTGCCATTGCCATCCTCCGATAGAGTGTGTGACTTGACCAGGATCGCCCAGTGGTTTACATGTCTGAGCCGACATTTGAACCTTGGTCTCCAGAGTCATAGTTCAATGCTCAAACTACTACACCACAGTGTAGTGCTGATCTATAGCTACCAAAAAAAAAAAAAAAAAAAAAAAAAAAAAAAAAAAAAAAAAAGGGGGGGGAGGAAAAGAAAGAAAAGAAAAGAAAAGAAAAACTAGTAGATTTCATCTCAAATAACAGCAGGTCTGTTGTAAAGCTGATGATTCTTCATAACTCGCTTAAAACAATTCTAACCCCAAATATTTTTGCATTAAATACTTTGCATTACAACAGAAATAGCTAATGATAATATGTTTTTGCTAAAAAAAAAAAATCCTCTATTCCTGCAACAATGACTGATAAGCTCAGAAGAAATAGAGAAGTCCAGGGCAGGAAGACAAGATGATTTCATCATAAGTCCACACCCTCCAACCCTATTAGCTTTGGCTCCACTGCAGCATTGTTATTTAAAAGCACAGGCACATGAACATACATAATATTCCAATGGAATATTTTAATAAAAGAAGGAACTGATGTTGCACTTAAGAAAATGGCAATATTTTCCCTTAACCTTGCCAGTGTCACCTGATAATGGCAAGTGATAGTGAAAGAAATGATTGCTAGATGAATTAGATGGATACATAAGTCTTGTTGTATCTCAGGACAGTATGAATTGGATCTGGGGAAGACAGATGAGGTGAAGGTGAGGGAATGCTTTCTCCCATTTAATCTGAGAAGGTGAAGGAAGAAGTATGTAAACATTTAATCTGAGAAGGTGAAGGTGCTAGGTGATACTGTGGGAGATTACTGACCAACAATTTAAGTGCCAAGAAAAATAGTGTCCTCACAACACAGATGCCATTTTGAATAAAGATTTCTGGATCTCCCTGAGCTTCCTGAAGATAACTATGTAACCTTGGGGAATGAGAACAATGGAGAAAACAGCTCTGCTAAAATAAGTTTGTGGTTGTCACAAAAGACAATAAACTGGTGCTGTAAGGCAGATGAAAATGGGTGATATGTCAGTTCCTCAGGGGGAAAGTATGCCACCGCTACCACTATCCAAAGACACTTACCTCCCTGAAGCAAAGGATAAGGCAGCATTTCTCCTCATTCCATCCCTAGGAGCCAACTGGTTTGGTAGTTCAATCAAGTTAGAAATATTTATTTTACAGGGAATTTTACATCAATTTGAGGGGGATGGCTGAAAAATGGCTTTGGTGGCTTTGTGTATCCATGCTTGTGTATTTTTCTGGGAATAAGTTGCATGGAACCTAGTGGGTCATGCATCTGACAAGACATGCACAGAATTGCATTATAACTCTTGGAAGAGAGGGAAAGAGTCTGAAAGATTAAAACAACCCACTTTCCCATCTTCTTCTCTGCTTCTCCTACCCACATACGTACCATTCCTTACAGGCTGTTGTGCCTTATATGTTTTCATCTATATGGCCTAGTTGCCATAGTAATTTGATTTTGTTTTATTTTTTTAAACCAGAGGCAGATAGCAGACGTGTGCATGATCAAAATCTGCTTTAACTTAACTTGACAAAGAAAGGTGCAGTCTTTAATGTCTACAGCAGATGTTCCTAGACCCATCCTGTTGGTAGACATATTCATTTATTATTCAAGAATTCTCTAGCTGAATTTTGACAATCTTTAACCTTAAGAAGTTGCTCCTTTTCCATGACAGCATCTTCCTGATTGACTGCGTTTATTTATTAAAATGCAGTGTTTTAGTGGAAATTTTGAAAATGACAGATTCCAGCTGTGTTCATCTGTTGTAGCAAATGTATCCACACAAAGAGTCTTGTGACACCTTAAAGACTAACAGATTTAATATGACATCAATTACAAGGATTAAAGCTCGTTTCATCAGAGAGAAAGTGGGCACCAATCCATGAAAGTGTATGCTTCTATAAATCTGAAAATCTCTAAGGAGCCACAACATTCTTCCAGGGGACATTTTCAGTAATGCAGTGGTTACTACAGTAGGTCTAAAGGACGTGGGTATGAATCCCACTCTCCCATGAAATTCACCAGAAAGCTTTGGACTTGAGGCAGGGATCTACAAGAAGCATGAGCTTCCTATATGGCGAACGTAAAGTACTACTTCCATCACATGACTGGTAGGCAAAAAGCAGTGAGATGGAAACATTGTTCAAAGGAGGGAAACCATTTTCCATTCTGTAACGTTTCTGAATGAAGTTATCTGTGAGGGGATCTGGAACAGTAGCAAGGGACTACTGTAAAAGTCTTTGTTGTAAAACCTTGGACATCACTTTGCTTGCATGAGAGATTAGTGCAATGGCCGGATAGTTACTAGAATCTTTGCTTGGGAACTGGAATACCTACTGAGCATTTTTTGGGAATTAGAATACCAGTCTTTGGACTATTTTTTCCCATATTTTTTTTCCATATCAGCATGCAGATTTTTGTTAGAATCTGGATGGATACTGTCTCTGTAGCTTGAAACAGCTTTATCGGTAAGCCATCTGTTCCTGGTGAGTAAGTACATTTCTATACCACTTATAGTGAGCCACTTAAGCACTCCCTAAGCAGTTTACAATGTGTAAGCTAATTGCCCTGAACAAGCTGGGTACTCATTTTAGCAACCTTGGAAGGATGCCAGGCTGAGTCAACCCTGAGCCCCTGTCTGGTATTGAACTCACAACCTTGTAGTTTGTGGGTGAGTGGCTGCAGTACAGGCATTTAACCACCATATCACCAGGGCTCCTAATTTTTTCCAAATGCTTTGACAGCAGTTTCTACTTCACTTTAGTTAGTGTATCAGTATGGTACATTTGTTTCCAAATGTATTTTTGTTGTTTTAATACCACATGTAGGGAATCCCTATAAAACATAATCTCTGGAATCCTATATGATTTGTTATGCTACATAACTTTACATGTATTTAGCTACATAGCTGACATGCTTAGAAATTCCTTTACTACATTGTGAAGATGTGTAATGGGACATCAGCAAGAGTGCTCAATGTGGATTAGAGCTCAATGCGCACCAGGACTGATGCAATATGAACTGGGACTGATGCACATTGGTTCCCTTGTGTATAGGGCACAGTGCTCATCAGGAACTTTGCTGGCTCTGCTATATAGTAACATAACAGCAGCCCTCTACTGAATGCTGACATTATACAACTGCACAATTCTAGTTCTCACATACATTGAATCCACTTATGAAGACGTAAGTCTCCAATAGGATGCTGGCATTCACTTATTCCTATATAGCACATTTCTGTGGATGCTTACTTGGAAATCAGTCCCATTCACTATGTCCAGTGAAATGTACTCTGAGGTAAATAGGTATAGGATTTCAGCTTCAAAACAATATAATGTGCAGAACAGCCTTTACAGATGATCCCCACCCTCAAAAAACCTTTTTTGCTTTGAGACCTTTATGACCAAGGAGTTGCTATGATTGGGACTTTAATGGAATCCATCCAGCTGAGGGTCTTTTGGGGCATTTTTGGATTGCTACAAAGAGTCATTAAGTTTGGTTTAACTTGGATGGTGAAAGCAGTTTATGTAGCTTTGTCTTGCCAGAACAAAGAAGAAAAGTAAAAACATTGGGCCATTTAATGAGCCTTAATTGGTGCAGAGGGGATTTTTCATTTATCCAAAACCAAAACCACAGCATGAAAGTATTACTCTACATTTTGGAGGAATTTCTAATTGCTTGCTATAATACCTCAACTAGAATATTCTGCTGCTCTAAGTCTTGAGTATTGTTAGTTTAATATTAATATGGAATTTTGATTGCCAACATGCCATTTCTCACTTGCTCAGAACCCTAAAAGATTACCTGCCAGCTGATGGGTAGGTCCCAGCCAGCCAAAGGAGCTAATATGATCTGGAAGTTGTTGAAGGGGTAATTGGGAGCTTATAATTGGAAAAATGTGGAAGTTTTTTTTTCTTCCTGAGTCATCATTTGATGAGAACATAAATTCAAGTTTTCAGAGGCCATGTTGAATGAACATGTTTGCAGAATGATGTCAGTACATAAGCAGATAGCTCAGGCTTTCATAAAAGCTGCACATTTTGTGTGTTCTTGCAAAGAGAAAGATTACTGTCTCTGCTTCCTATACCACATAGCAATTTTTTTTTTTACTGATCAATGCTCTTGTCAATGAATTCAAAATGAATACCAGTCCTCTGGCAATTCAGATTGATCATAAAGGTAGATCATTTGTTTGAATAAATTTATATCCTGCCTTTCCTGCAAGGACCCCAATGCAGCATACATAGCATATCCCCCTTTATTTTTCTTCACAACAATCTCATACAGTATTTGAGGCTAGATAATATGTCTTCATTGCTAAGTGAAAATCTGAAAAAACATCTTCTTGGCTCTAGTTCAACAGTCTTTCTGGTTGATCTGGGCTCTTGAATAGGATTGGCAACTTGTGGTCCTCAGTATATTAATGGAGTGCAACTCCCATCAGCTATGGCCAGCCTAGTCAATAATGAGGCATGCCGGGAGCTGTAATTTATCTTGCCCACCTCTACTTTATCATGGCAAGAACTGATGGGAGATGAAGTACAACCACATCTGGAGGGCCATATTTTCTCCACCTTTATGTTAGAATCACTTCTTGATTCATAGACATGTTAATGCTTATTTATATGGCCTATCTTTATAGTTATATATGTACTTTCTTTCCAATTGTTGACATGTGCCCAAAGAAAGATACAGAAATTAAACAGATTTTTTTTTAAAAAAAAACCTAAATGTTTTTGAAAACAAGAGGATATATTTTATCCCTTTTCATATTTTCCTCAAATTTTTGTCTAAGACCAAAATTTTAAACCAAATATACAAGTATCAGGAGGCTTGGCAGATTTAAGATGTTCATCTCTGTATTACATTACACGCAGTACAATGGAACACAGGTTATTTACCATATTTGTTCCGTGTTACCCAGTTCATTTTTCTTGTCATACCACTTAGGTAAAAAGTGTGTGAGCTATGTATGGAGTTTATCACATGGAGGCAAATCTGGATTTTAAAACAGGATTTTAAAATCTGCGAAACACCCACAAATGTGGGTTGTTTTTCAGATGCGTTGACAGAAAGAGAAATAACACGAAAATAAACAAAATGGAAAGTAGACAAAAACCACAGAAGCAAGGTTTGTCAGCTTTCTGTTCAGGTTATTTTTGCATCATTTCTCTTTCCCACAAACGTCTGAAAAACCACCCACGTTTGTGGGGTTTTTTTACTTTCTGTTCAGGTTAAACCTGAATGTCATGTGAAAAACAATCCACAAAAGTGGATTGTTTTCACTTTGAATCTAGTTTCTGCACGGGATTTGTCCCATGTGATAAACTCCTATGTGTATAAGTTATACATACAACACATGTTTCCCCTGACATGCTTTTTCAAGTAGTGAGAGGTATTTGTTTGTCATAGCATGTGATTTCCTCACCTATGTATTTTGCATTTGGCATGAGAGCTTTATGTGTCAGATAAACATGGGTTTCAATTACAGGTATGATTGCTGAAGCACATAACTCTAGAGAAATGTTATTGTGGAGTGGAAAGGGTTAATCATGATTCTTTTAATGTCTAGTGTGACTTGGGTGTGAGATGAATTTTTGAGCTCCTCCAGGTGAGAAAAATGATTCTGAAAGTCCCAGGTTTTGTTCCTGTACAAACCAATTTTATTTTGGAGATCCACATGACATTTTCTTCATTTTGAAGTATTTTTGGCGAACTCCCGACATTTCTAAGGTCAATTCTAAAATGAAATGTTTCTTTACTTGGTTGGTTATTTGTTTTGTCCCAGAACTAGATGAGATGGCACCACTAGTAAATACAGCTGGGTTTTTTTACCCAAGAGACAGGATCAACAGAGATCAAGTGAAGGAAAGAGGAATCTTTGCATCAAAACAAAATCATATTGTATAACCGGTGTAATATTGCTAAAACACTTTAGCACTCTGTCTATAACCCCTGAATAATAATAATGAGGGAAACTTCTGGAAATAAGTGAAAATCAGCTTCTGATATGCTGTGATATGTGATGAATGGGAGGGGGAATAACACAAGAGAAGGGAGAGGGAGGGAAATGAGAAATTTCAAGAAAGAGTTTGGATGCAGACCTGGAAATATGCAGGTACAATCAAAGCAAAAAGAACTGGAAACTCTTGATTATTCCAGAGACTTTCCCCCGCTTTTGGATGAGCCCTTTGTTAGTATGCTGATTTGTGGTGGATTAAAATCCTACAAAATTCATAGGTGACTTGGAGCTGACTTGGAGACACAGGCATGTACATACAACTCAAAGACAGAGCATGGGTGTTACATGAGAAAAGTCTAGGTAAAACTGAAAACCTGTCTTAGGCTGTGCTCACACAAAGGAAAAGAAACATTCTCATCCCATTTCTACACTGACCAGTTTTAAATGACATGGGGACAAAATGTGGAAAACATGGGACCAATCTATGCTCCAGGGTGATTCCCTAAAGCAAAAAGAATCCCCTTTTGCTCCAAATCAGGGCAGAAACTCTGGAGAATCCGCTGAGTGTGTGGACTGCATAATAATAATAATAATAATAAGTTTTATTTATAGCCC
>CM034708.1:63360907-63385165 GCA_020142125.1 Phrynosoma platyrhinos
AGGGATGGAGCGCTGGCGGCAAGCAAGCCACTGACCTCTTCCCACCAGGAATGCCCAACTCCTTGCCACAGCATTTTCACTTCCAAGTTCGCACAGTTTCTCCAGGACAATTCCTTTTGCAGATGTGCAAACTGATCGCACAAACAAACACTAGCACATCATTACCATCAGTACAGTGCACCGATACTCAATAGGATGGCCGTTGCCCCCACAAGCCATGGGAGAATAAGGAGATGGATTTCCTGGGGACTGTGTGGACACTACTGCCAGTATTGGCTCATTGTGGCTGCCAGGTGTGTGGACAACTCATCCTCCTCACAGATCTGGAAGCCCCAATGGTAAACTGGGTTTTCCCATTAGTGTGGACACATCCTAACCCTGAGAGATACGGCCAAGTGTGCACATTACTGAGCTAGATAGACCCTGTGGTCTGACTTACCACAAGATGGCTTCCTACATTCTTCTGTGGGTTCAGTTCAGTGCCTCCTTACTTGGAAGGAATCCCCATTTTATTCAATCCTGCACACGAATGGCCTCTGTATGCAAATGTAAATAACATAGTGGCCCCTTTCTTCACTGAAGGTCCTTCAAAATAATGACAGGATGAGCTGATTTTCCCATTTCTCTGCTATGGATATTGATAATATCTGCAGCAGAACCCTGCTACTCTGCCTGCAACTTAAAGGACCTCCTCAAAATTTTCATTGCAGCACTTCAAAATTGACATAGTGGAAGAGTATATTCTTTTCCAACTCACTTCATAACATATTAGGTCTCCTCAAATGCTTCCCAGATGTGTTACAGTGTCCAAAAAGGTAAATGGAATTTTATGACATTATCTGCTATATATACACACAAGATGTGCTTTAAAATTATCTATCCCTTTCTTTAAAAATAAAAATCAAGTAGCTTTGTGAGAGTTAGTGCTGGTCTTCTTTATACTCTAATAGAAGTGAGTGCTGAGCTTGGTTTACGCCTTATGACAGGTGGAACTGAATACAATAGGTTTGTCAGTATGTTGATATTCCTGGACATGTCAGGATGTTATCTTTCTCTCCTCCTTTTTCTTTTGCCAAAAGCTTCAGTGCTACAAAATGAACAATTACATATTCTATGGCTCAAATCTTTTTGTTAATCCTGATAAGAGTAAATTCAGATTAATCAGCCAGATGTATCTATATGTTCACTCACAACTCAACAATTGTTTCAGTGGCTCTAATCGGGTTGAGACTAACCAGAAGGATTGGGGCCTGTGTGAGTAGATTATATAACTATTTTACAATCAAGAATCCTCAGAGCTATTTCTAGGCACCCTGGTTTTCAGAAGAAAAAGAAAGGCAACATTGGAATTACTTTACATTTTATTAAGAAAAGTATGTACTTTCAAGTACTTGTTGACTTATGATGATCCCATGAATTTCATGGGTTTTTCTTTGTATGAAATATAGCTCATAGCACCTGCTATTCCTTTGTGGCTTCCTATCCAAGTAATAAGCAGACCTTACTATACTTAACTTTCAAGATCAGATGGGATCGGTGCGGTCAAGGTATTTAGGCAAAATACCTGTTAAGAAAACATATTTGATCTGTGTCAACTCAATATCTCCGTGGTCATTGACAAAACATATTGAAAATTAGGTAAAGCCATATTAAAGTGTAGCCATTTATTTTTAAAAATCTTATTTAAAAAAGCCAAATTAGATGATATATCAAAATTCCGATTATGTTTCCCTTGTCACATTTTGAACAACCACACAACAAAGGAAACAAAAGATACTTTTATCTAACTCTTTACAAAACCGAGGGCTGCATATGCGCTGCAGAAATAATTCAGTTTGACACCACTTTAAAGGCTATGGCTCCGTGCTATGGAATTCTGGGATTTGTAGTTTTGTGGGATATTTAATCTTCTCTGTCAGAGAGCCCTGGAGCCACAACAAACCACATATCCCAGAATTCCATAGCATGGAGCCATGGCAGTTAAAGCAAGGTCAAACTGCACTAAATCTATGGTGTAGATGAAGCCTACGTTAATGTAATTCCAAGCTCTGAGTTTCCTGCATGCCATGAACCTACTCTGAATCAGTTTCCTCTGTATGCTGTTTATTTTCATTTCTTTTAAAAGGAAGATACATGGAATTTCATTGTATGTTTCTCCTATCATCTTACATGAACCATAGGTGGGTTAAAAAAAAAAGCAAGGAGAGCAACACAAAAGCCCTCCAGAAGAGGGCCACCTTGATCTACCATCTAAAAGTCAATATCTCAGGTTTAGAGCAGCTATGATCTGGCACTGTCTCTCTTTTTTTATTATTCTTGCATTGAGACCCACAGTTTTGACAAGTACCACACAATACAGGGACCACCAAAAATAGAGAAGACTACATGGGTCAGGGGAGGAGGATGACTATGACACTTCTCATGCCAATGTCAACCCATTTGCAGAGAGGGATTGTACTGACATGGCAAGTAGCCAGAACATCCATAAGGGTTTTCATGTTTGAACATTACTAGTGTAGCGTGGTGTCTGGTTATTTGATATTAGTCACCATATCACAAAGATTAGGACTGAATCATCTCTAAATTTTAGCAGCCTCCCAGTTTGCATCCCCAGTCAACTTTAGTGGTAAAAAGCTATATGCAATCCAAACTTAGCAGTTTATCACATGAGCCCTATTCTCACCATGATCATGTAATAATAATAATAATAATAAATTTTTATTTATAACCCGCCCCTCTGCAAAGCAATCGGGGCGGCTTACAACAAGTTAAATACAATAATTAAAACATTCCAGATTCATACACCCCCCACCCACAACCCACAACCCTTAAAATAGAATTAAACTTGATAGAATTAAAATCAAACATGTGACTAAAATAAATTAAAAATAACAGCAATGACAGTAGCAGCAGAATGCCAATCGGAGAGGAGGACAAGGGCAGAGTAGATCCAGATATTGTCCCTGCAAAAAAAAAATATTCTGGGAAGGCCTGCCGGAAGAGTTCCGTTTTAACTGCTTTCTTAAAAGCGGTAAGAGATGTAATAAGACGGATTAAAGGAACCAGATACATACTGGTTTGGGAACATTCCTACATCACAGGGTGACCAAACGTCCTCTGTTTCCAGGATATGTCCTACATTTTAACCTTCTGGCCAGGAGGAATTTCAAAATGTCCTCCATTTTGGGCATGACTAAGAAGCACGAATTGACATTTATATTAGTGTTTTTATTTTATAATGCCCTATATTTTTCTTGAATGTCCTACATTTTAGGGTGCCTTGTCCTCCTTTGTGGTTAGGACATCTGGTCACCCTGGTATAGCATGTCTCTTCAATAGTGCAACTAGGTCCTCGTACTATCTTCTGCACTTCTTCCTAAACCTGCCTTTCTGTCTTATTCCCTACTCAGCATACATTTTATTTATTTATTTATTTATTTATTTATTTATTTAAATAAGATGTGCTAATATGATTTTTAAAAAAAAGAGAAGTAAAAAAAAGAGAATAGTGAAGGGGGGGACAGAAGAAGCGGAGGAGACACTGGCACCATGTGACTGCCCGATATCGGAGCTGCCACAGGAGGAACTTATCGCAACTGAGGACTAATGGTACAGCAGGGCATTTGGGAGCTTGTTGATGGGTTTTCCCCATCAGTGACAAGGTGCACTCTGACAACAATGAAGGTGATGCAGCAATGAGATGGAGACAGCATTGTGAAATAAGTATAAATAGAGGCATTATTTTCCAACTTTAATGGTGATTGTAATAAAAGATTCTGCTTAGATACATGCTGAGCCATGATTAGGAATCTCCAACAAACTATTGACAGATTCCTGTATCCCATCTACGTGCTCCATTTTTCAATATCCTTTGAAGTTCTGAACAACTCTTTTGCAGGGTAGTGATTATCAGAGTCTGGAGAAGTTACTTTTTGGACTGCAAATCCTGAATCATCTGTCTACCCACTGTCTGCGGGTTTCTGGGAGTTGTAGTCCAAAAAAGCTGTGATGACTAGAGCCGGTTGGAGGCAAGATAGGAATGATAACAATTGTGGTTGGCTTTCAGGCTCTTGATCAGAATATATTGGTTTGATGCTATGTAGAAAACTGTCTGAGTGCAAATTAGGCATGGCAGAGAAATTTCTTTCAGTTTTTTTTTAAAAAAAACAATATTTTGCCCGTATTTACATGTTCTTCATATTTGGGATGAGAAGAGCATGAGATTTAAATCAATTTGGAACTGAGAGAAACCACATTTGACCCATTTATCCAGCCATGCTCAGGACTTTGAATTGTCATTAACTGCCTTTTGAATATTTAATTTTAAAAATCTAAGTCAGAAGATTCAACAAAGTTACTACTAAATTAGGTTTGCCACAAAAGTGCATCTCATTTTTCAGACATGTGTGTCAGGCAGGTTCCTCTCCATGCCCTTTTCTTTTCTCTTCCTTTTTTACAGTGTAGGAAGTTATCCCTATTTTTTCTGTGTTATTGCTGCCTTTGGTACCAAATGTTCTGTTAAAGAAGTTATGCCCAGGAACACATCTACCATATTAAGATGGATCTATCTGTAACAAGGAAACCAATCCAACTTTTTTAAAAAATCAGATGTGCATTCCATTCCAGGAAGGTTTTCTTTGGGAATTAAAACCACAGAAACACCTTTTTCAACAGGGAAATAGCCACAGTTTATACCTGTAACATGTGGAAGTCAGTGTGGCATAGTGGTTTGAGCACTGGACTATGACTCTGGAGACCAGGGTTGGAATCCTGGTTCAGCCCTGTAAACCCACTGACCTTGGAGAAGTCACATACTCTCAGCCTCAGAGGATGGCAATGGCAAACCCCCTCTGAAGAAACCTGCCAAGAAAACCCCATGATAGGTTTGCCTTAGGGTTTGCCTTAGGGTTGCCAATGACTCGTAGTCTTTTCTTCCTGGTGGCAGGTCTTCTTTGAAGAGATCCCTTTAATCTCTAGAATGTGGTCTTAATTTCATTTGCATATACACCAGTAATCTCACTTCAAGTGCTACTCCTGTTTTTCATCAAATGTCAATATCTTGGGCTGAAACACGGGAAGTTTCACTTTTCTAATTGTCTAGAGATTTGGGCTGCCCTTAATCTTTCTAAGTATGCTCTCTCCCTTTCAATTTGAACTGTGGAGATCATAGCTTTTCATTCGTTCTCTAATTTTTCCAATCTACCCATGGAACTGGAAACATTAAGTGCTCAGGTTACTTTTTCTCTGCAATGTCAGTTTGAGTTTAAAAGATGTTGCCTGAAAAACAGCATTACATTAGCAACAAACAAAGCCATAGCTGTGAAAATCAGAGGCTCGTTTTTTTGTAAATGAGAGCTATGTAGCAGAGTCCAGTGCAAGTTTACACAGAAGTAAATCCCACAGTGTTGAGTAGAGTTGCTGCCAGGTATGTATGAATAGGATTGCAATGTGCAGTGACTGCATGTTTGTTCCAGGGTGAGCAAAAGATGTAAGAACCTAGAAAACTGTATTAGGCTGCATCTGCACTACAGAAATAATCCAGTTTGACACCACTTTAACTGCTTTGGCTCATTGCTATGGAATTTTGGGAACCGTAGTTTTGTGAGACATTTTGCCTTCTCTGTCAGAGAACTCTGGTGCCACAACAAACTACAATTCCCAGACTTCCATAGCATTGAGCTATGGCAGTTAAAAGTGGTGTCAAACTGGATTAATTCTGCAAGGCAGATGCAGTCTTAGGGGGGTTGCAGACTGCCAGAAATAGTGCAAATCGAGTCCACTTTTAGGGTTAGGGTTAGAGTTAGGGAATCATGGGGACTGTAGTTTATTGTGGCACCAGAGCTCTCTGACAGGGAAGGCTCAATGTCCCAGAAAAAAAAAACAATTCCCATGATTCCCTAGCACTAACCCTAACCCTTAAAGTGGACTCAATTTGCACTATTTCTGGCACACACACACACACACACTAGATATTGAGGTCACCTGACACAAGGGTTTGCTTTCTATGGTAGCTTCAGTGGTGCCAGTAGAGATATGATCATGGAAAGTATCTCATGACTTGTGCTGTCCACATGAGTCAGTTTTTACATCACGTGGCCCTCCGGTTGTTCTTAGATTGCAATTCCCAGCATCCCTAACCATCATGACCAATAGTGAGGAATGCTGGGAGTTTAACATCTTGAGGGTTACATGATTCCCACTTCTGTTTTACATGCTGACTGTGCAACATGAGTACAACCACTTCTTTCCAGTTTTGTGGAAAGAACACCACTAAAAAACTTACATGTAAAGTGGGTCTCATAGAGAGTAGTCAAGGTGATGAATTTGTTACTGCTTAGGAGCAGGATTTAAAGCCTTTTTTTTTTGTAGGTTCAAACTACACTTTATGCTTTTCTTTTTTCTTCTTTTTAAAGCATGCTTAACTTTGCTCTTTCAATTTGAAGAAAAAGCATGCATCTAGTGGCAAATTATTTTAAATTATAGTCTTAATGATCTTATCATTCTCCGAAGATATGTACACCACTTCACTTACTTCAGAGTGTAGTAAGCCAACCCTGCTGTATTTGGGGGATGTCCAAAATGGATGCCTGGATTTCAGCTATAAATTCTTGTCATTATGCAGATCTGGATTATCAATGGTTCTGTTGCAACAATTGCTCCAGGTCCCTCATATGCTGAGGGTCAGAGTGCAATAGTGGTCAGAGTGCATGACTAGGGGTGCATTTACACTTCAAAATTAATGCAGTTTGATATCACTTTAATTGTCATGCCTCAATCCTACAGAATTCTGTGATTTGTAGTTTTGTGAGATGTTCAGCGTTCTCTGTCAGAGCACTCTAGTGCCTCACCAAACTACAAAACCCAGGATTCGACAGGATGGAGCCATGATAGTTAAAGCTCTATCAAACTGCTTTAGTTCTGCAGTATGGCAGCAGGATTCAAGTCTCTGCTCAGCCATGGAAACCCATTGGGTGACTTGGGTAAGTCACATTCTCTCTTCCTTAAAAACAGGCAATGGCAAATCTCCATTGAATACCTATTGCCAAGAAAACGTAAAGATAGGGCTCCCATAAGTCAGAGTCCACTTGAATGCACATTACAACAACCTGACTAGGCAAGGGGTGTAACTTGCTTCCTCTTCTTTCACAGTCACTTTCTGAATTTCCCAGTGTTTCTATTATCCTCAGTATTTGGAGAGTTTGTTGAGTAATTGCGTAATACGACATGAAATCTGGCAGTTCGTCTCATCAAATATACAGGGCTGAAACACATGAAGAAGTTTGGATTGCTGTTTCCTGTGCTGTTTAATTTCTATGCTGCCACTAGAACAGCTTGAAATGTGCAGAAAGGCGGCCTTATTTTGAGAACAACACCACATCCTCAGCCACCTTAATCCTGGCCCAGCTAAAGGAAGCGGATGCCACTTTTACTCCAGCAGTGCCCTTGTGAATTCAGCTATGTTGTGATGTAGCATTGATCCTGTTGGGCTTTTTTTTTTTTTTGGAACATGAAGAAAGGCTGTTGCTGGGTTCCCTGAGCAAAGGTTCTGAGGGTCCAAAAGAAGAGGAAAAAGTTACCTTCTGCTTCGTCACTTGTAAAAGAACCACTTTCTTAAAATGTTGGTTGCCCCCTCACCTGAAAAGTTTAGAGACCACAGTTTTGCAGCCAGGATGGGAATGGGGGGAGGATCTTTAGACCCATCTTGTCTATAGATGGCTTTGCTAGGGCTCAGCCCTTCCCCATGCAGGGTCTAAAAAAAGAAGTGTGAGCAGGCTAAGGAAAGAATAGGTGAGCAATCAAAGGTAGCAATAAGAATAGCCTGTCCAATCTTTAATAAAGGGATAAAAGCTGAGTGATCCAGCAAGAAGCTGTTGATACCTGCTCTCATTTGCTCTTGCTCTCCTGCTCTCTGGGAACCACAATATGGAAGAATTCATTCAATCTGGGGTGACTGAATTGAGTCCTCCACCATAGCATAATAAAAACTACTGTGGAGACCACTTTCTCCTATGTGTATTCAGTCAGCTCCTGAAATCCTCAATGGAGACCTTAGTTATGACTAATGGGATGCCACCAGCCTTCTCAGTGATGGCACACACTCCTGGAATATTCTTCCCTACATGGTTTTGGAGAAAAAAAAGGGTACCCAGCTTTTATGGCCTGCTGAAAACTTCTAAAGTCATTTTCTGGCTTGTAATAATTGTGGCTGTTCTGTTTTTTCTGTGGCTTGTTGGAATGTTTTTAAATTATTTATTTTTCAATTTAAAAAATGTTCATATTGTTTTGCCCAGGTGTATGCACAGGTGTATTGTATTACCCAGAAAGAGATGAGCTCACTGATTTTTTTGATTGCTAAGTTCTGCAAATAAAAAGTAAATAAAATATTAGGTAGCCATTATGATAAAAGAAAGTCATATGTCATTTTTGCTACAGATACAATTTTCACTTTTGTCTTCTCTATCTTTGGCTTTCTTGCTTCCCAGAAAAACAAATATTTCAAGCAGTTGACCATTGGTTAGCTAAGTTATTGCTTAGCAGTCTTTCATTTGCACAGGCAAAAAAAGTCCACAAACTTCTCACATGATTAGGTTTCTAATTGCAAAATATCAATTGCTCCACATGATGAGGAGAGCTGTAAATCTTTCCAGCATCATGACCTTTACATATATTCCGCACAATTTCTCCCTGAGCTGCTCCAAAGTATCTACTTGGGGTTTCTTTCATTGGTGGTATGCTTTCAGAATGCTTCCTTGTCAGTTCCTTTCCCACATAAGCACTTGTGAAATTTAATTATTGTATCTCCACTCAGCTGTCAGAGGTGAATGTGACACTCCCAGATGGTGCCTGGACTTCACTAGTAACAAAAAACAAAACCCCTCTAAATCCATATGTAGAATGTTATATTTTTACATACTTCGGCAGCTATGAATACAAGTGACTTTAAAAGCTTCCCAACATATGTTCTTCATCTTCAGCATCTAGCAGAATGCAGCAACACTGTGTAAGTTTTGAACCTCAGATGTCATGTGGAACCACATCTTGGTATTTGTGTAACATTCTTCAATGCCTTGACTTTGTCTCTGCTCCCCCTCTTGTCTCCTTGGAACACAAATCTGTTCTCTTTTTCTCTCTGGTATATATTACTTTGCTATACACATGAATGAAAGTACGTACAATAGTTGCATGCTTTGATCATTTATTTGAAATATTTATGTATCACTTTTCAGACCAATGCTTCCTCAACATAATTTACCAAACAATTTTATTAATGGTGTAACACTAATACACACTTACCTTAACAGTATTTAGTAAAGAGACATGCACACAGTTGCATTACATTTAACTTGGCGTATTCCTGGTTTGGGACCAAGATGTGCAATAATGTAGTGTAGTCCGAACTCACAAGGCTGCAATGCTAGGACTTTTTGATCATTAAGGACAAACATGTCATCTGTCACCTCCACCAGGCTTTCCTCTGAACTGGTCTTGAATGGGCAAACAGCTCTACAAAAAAGTTGTTCCCAGTGGGGATGAAAACTTCTTTCTTGATAGGAATCAACATAGCTGCCTGCTTTTTACACACTCCTAGAAATGATGTATGGGGACTATGAGACGTGCCTTCATAGCCTCAGGTAGTGTTCAGCTTTTCTATGGATTTATGCAGTAGTGTAATATAACAAAGCTTGCATTTATGGGACTGAAGTGAATTGTGTGGGCCTTTCCTCCATGATAAGTATCCACTCCCATGGATACTTCTTCCTTAGATGAAGTGTATCATGATGTCCCAGCACCAGTGTTGAAGTAAGATCCAACTGCCAGTCAACTTGACTTCATTAGGGATTGCCATTGTGTGTTTCATCACAGTCAGTAAAATGTCTTGGGTTGGTCCTGGGTCCCATAACAGGATGGCATATGTAAAGGAAGGATAGAATCCATGGGCTGCCTCCATTTTTCCCAAGGCCATTTTTGCAGCATATCTGTTCACCCAACATTGCTCCCCCAAATCCATTTTTCCATTCCTGGAAACTTCAGAGAAGCAGTTTTTACATCAGTATTGGCTTTAGGTCCTCCAAATCCTAAAAATCAAAATCAGAAGTAGATGTCTGGTCACTTCTACTTTTGATTCCCCTCCCCTTGCCATTTATTTGTGTATTGCCAAGAAAACTCCATGACAGGTTCACCTGAAGGTCATCATAAATTGGAAATGTCTTGAAGGTGCAAAACAACAACAACAACAACAACAACAACAAGCCTTCCCCAATCTGCTGCCTTCTGTAACCCCCACCATTGTCTGCCAACATGGGCATGGCTTGTGATGTCTGAAGGTGGTGGGATAATACATTGGGAGAATGCCAGTTCAGGGAAAGATGTTATGGAAAGGCAATTGATCTCTTTGGCAATGCTGGGTTTTAATGCTGCTTCAGTGTGCCCATGTTTATGAGCCAGAATGCTCCTGATATTCTCCCTGTGAGGCATCCTACAGCTATTGGGTTCATAAAGACCACAAACTGAACTGTCAGAGATAAAGGTGAACTACACCAGACATGAGAACCTTGTAGCCCTCCAGATCTTCTTGAAGCATAAGTCTAGTTAGCTTTATCAAGAAGATTTACCAGGTCTGGCAGGTTGGTGGATGATTAGAGTTTCAGTTCAGCAGTGCTGTATATGAAGGGCAAAATATTCCCAGTCCCTAAAATAGATCCTGACACCATCACAAACATGGCTGGTGGGGACACAAGAGAGGGCCTTTTCCGTGTCTGCCCCTAGACTCTGGAGCTCCCTTCCCAGGGAGACCAGAATGGCCCCTTCCTTGATGGCCTTTCCTGTTCAGACAGGCAAAAACAGAAAGCTTTTAAAGAATGGCCTGGGGTGCAGGCCAGCTCCATCTGGCCTAGCCTAAATTAAGAAGAAGAGCCGTCCCACCAGTCCATCTGCCATGGTCTAGGCCTCAGAGGGAGAGAAGAACTGCTGGACCTGATCCTCTTCCCCACTGCCATTCTCTTCTCCTTTTGTGTCATGTCTTTTTAGTCTGTAAGCCTGAGGGCAGGGAACCGTCTATTTAATCATTTGTAAGCTGCTCTGAGAGCCTTTGTAGCTGAAGAGCAGGGTATAAATACTCCAAATAATAATAATAATACATAAATGAGAAAAACAGTCATTATGGTTTCCATTCCTAGTTGCATTAGTCCCTTTTAGGTGCTCTGCACATTTTCTGTTCCACCTAGAGGTGCTGTAACAAAGAAATACATAATAATGGCTTCATCACCATCGTTGAGAATACCAACTCCAATACTTGGGTCCATCTCTAATCTTCAGTGAAACAGACAAGTGCCATGCTTGATGAAAAGCAGAAAGAGATAACCACCCTGTGAAGGTGGTGTACGATCCCCTTTTATATGTCATATTGTCATTGAATTATGGTATTCCACACTGAGGCTCTCCAATAATGCTATCTTTGAAATATCACTTTTAAGAAGAGAGAATGGGAGACTGGAGAAATGCCATTTTGGGTAGGGGTTGCCTAGTTATAGAAGAGGGCTTGGAAACTTCCCAAGACTAAAGAAAGGAAGAGCAGCTGCAGGGCTGTTGCTCTTGCCAATTGTGTGTGCATGTGCATGTGTGCGTGCATGCGTGCATGCATATGTGTTGCTCTAGAACAGTACATTGTAAAAGTATACCTCACTTAATAAAGTCAATGTGTTTCTCAGCATTACCTCTTTAACAGAAAATTTGGTACCAGGGAAGAAATAACATGAAAGAAAGAAGAGCCTTTCAACATATTTCAGCAAAGTTTTTATTCAAGCCTAACAATGTGCATGAGTGAAATGAAACAACCAGGAGAACAAGATAAGTTTTTAAAAAAACCACAACAATTTTGAACCTTTTAGAGTACTTGAAGGATTCCTCAAAAACTGCATCCAGGGATATTTTTTTCTTTCACTAGAGCCCACTTTTCGTATGATTTCCATTTTGGTAACCAGGCTTACAGATCTATGACTTTTTAACATGCTTGTGAGACATGCTTATATGTGTGTGCATGTGCTTTCAAGTCACCTGTCTCCAGAGTGACCCCATGAGTTTCATAGGGTTTTCTTAGGCAAGGGATACTTAGAGGTGGTTTTGCCAGTTCCCTCCTCTGAGATACAGCCTACAGAACCTACTGACTGGCAGTCTCACAACCAAGTACTAACCAGAGCAGACCCTAATTAACTTCCAAGATCAGGCAGGATCTGGTTTCTCTAGGGTATTTAGGACCTATAGTGTTATCCAGCTTCCCTTTTTTATCTCTGTTTTGCTGTCACACAGGTTCTGGAAAGCAGATGCTGTTTACCTTCTTGTTATAAGCAGTCAACCAAAGCTGCAGCTAGGGTAAAATCCCATTCTTTCCCAGCTCAAGCTTTATTGCATTGTTTACTGAGACACATGGCTATAACCTGATATTGAAAGTCCAGACTTCCTCCACCATCCTCCCAATGCCAATGCTGCTAAAAAAAACCCCTTTCAGCTAAACAGAGGAAGAAGAAAAGGGGAATTGGGTAGGCATATATATATATATATATATATATATATATATATATATATATATATATATATATATATATATATATATATATATATATATATATATATATTTGCAAAAAAGGAATTTCTTTATCCAAAGCTTTGTTCACTGAGGCAAGCCTTTATTCTGCTGCTTTCTTTATAATGGATCTGAGACTGTGAGTCCCACCAAGTGGATCTGACAGCTTTTCTTTCTTCCCTTAATGGAAATGTTGGAACTAAGAAGTCTGTTTGGGGTTCTTTTTTTCTCTTCCCTCTGAAAAAAAAAATCTTAATGGTGTGTTTATGGCCTTGAGCTAAACTGCCTGTGAAAGAGGAAAAAGCTGGAGAACTCAGAGAAACACCATTTTTTAAAAAGATTGTTGGCCAGTGAGTCCGTTAGAGCTTCTCATCTGTGTTCCACATTGTGTCTTGTACACTCTTTGATGTTCCTCCCACCCCTATCCACACATGCAAAGACATTAGTTGATCTTCTTCTGAAAGAGGTGATTTTACAAACTCCCATTATTTGGGGGCAGTATTTCCTCTTTCATTACCTTATGTATCAGAGAGATTAAACCACTCACATTGCACAGCTCTACATGCTTATTTTGACATACGTCCTTTTGCATTCAGTGGATCTTGTGCCTCTGAAATTGTATTTAGGATTGCGGCTTCATTAATTTTTGAAGATCTGCATTCTCCTGTTGTTGTTGTTGTTGTTGTTTGCCTTCAAGTCATTTCCAACTTATGGTGACCCTAAGGTGACCATATCATGGGTTCTCTTGGCAAGAGTTGTTCAGAGGAAGTTTGCCATTCCCTTCCCCTGAGGCTGAGAGCAAGTGACTTGCCCAAGGTCACCCAGTGGGCTTCATGTCCAAGATGGGAATTGAACCCTGGTATTCTCCCCATTTCATTTCCTTCTGATATCACCATTTACTCACCCCACCCCACAACCATGTCTAAAATACTTGCAGATTAAGAAACACATCATGTATATGGTAAAGTAAACTCAGGTCCACAGTTATGTTATAATAAGTTGACAAGAGGCTCCTTTGTTCCCTTGTTCATTTTAGGGCTCTGAAATGGATATTCCCAAGCTGAAAAGAGAAGCCAGATATTCTGATTTCCATCCCTTACTCAAAGGTACCTCCTCCAGAATATGTACATTGCAACTTTATTCTTGCATTTATCAGCACATATATCTAAACCATTACCACTCTGGAAACTGAAACTACCCAGCACAGATTACTATTTTCAGTACTGTCATTATTACTATTGGTGGAAGTAATAGTAATAGAACTAGTCACTTGTAAATACATGTTTTCTGAGGGTTATAGAAGTTTCTTTTCCCCACAAAAGTGGTGGCAGTATTTATTTTATTATTTATTAATTGCAAATATTTATATCCTGCTCCTATGTCATGATGTATGGTGGTATACAAGTATATCGATATAAGAAGGTTAAAACAGTTTAAAATAATGTAAACAGACTAAGAAGTTAACAAGTTAAACACAAGTTTAAAAATTAAATACAGTCAGCCCTCGACATTCACCGGTTTCAAATTCATGGTTTTGACTATTTTCAACTTTGTAGCTGCTGCTCAACAAGGACAACCTCTTCACCCCCCTCCTCCTCACCTTTCCTCCCAGCCAGCCAAAACCAACACCATTCGTTCCCCTGCTTTGCCAAATTTTGCATCCTCTTCATTTCCAAAGACCTTCCCTTTGAATCCAATGTTTGCAGCCACCACCATCCCCATCCAACTCCCTTCCTCCGCCTCCCACTCTTTCCTGGCCAGACAAAAGCAACACCGTACCTTCCCTTTGTGCTGGTGGCTGCAAACATTGGATTCAGAGTGGAAAGACTTTGGGAATGAAGAGAATGCAAACTTTGTCAAATTGGAGAAGATACGGTGTTGCTTTTGTTTGGCTGGGAGGTGGCTTCTTTGCAGCCGTGGCTGCTAACATCAGATTGAAAATGGAAGCACTTTGGAAATGCGGGGGAGGCTATGTGTTTCAAGGTTGCAAAGAGAGTTATGAGTGGTGCTCTTGGTGGGAGAAGACTTTTTATCATTCCTGTTGGGGGGGGGGCTAACATATTGGTGTTTTTTTTCACTTTTGCGAAGGTCATTGGCCCCTAAGCCCTGCAAATATGGAGAGGTGAGTGTAGTTTAAAACTGTGTGTATAAACAATTTGGAGACAATCAGTTAAGTTCAAAAAGGCTTTAATAAACAACTATGTTTTTATTTGATGCCTACATGAATCCCACACTGATGTCAGCTTAGCCTTCAGGGGGAGGCCTTCCACATCCAGGGTGCCACAGCTGAGAAGGCCCTCCTCTATGTCCTTGTGTATTGGTGGGACAGTGGCAAGAGCATCATTAGAACTAGCATTAAAGAGGTGGATAAATCATTTTCTATCTTACTATGCTCATCCTCAGTGGGCCACTCCGAATAGAGGAGTGTGAGGTTGCTGCTACACTGGAAAAATAAAGATGATAATGATAATAATAAGTTTTATTTCTAACCCGCCCCTCTGCAAAGCAACCGGGGCGGCGTACAACAGGTTAAAACAATACAAGAATAAAACATATCACCCAATACTTCCCCTAACCCTCCCACCCCTTAAAAATTGATTAAACTAGAATAGTATTAAAAACAGCGTCAATAAATCATAAAACAAAAAACAGAAAAACAATAAATCAGGTTGTTGTTGTTGTTGTTGTGTGCCTTCAAGTTGTTTCTGACTTATGGTAACCCTAAAGCGAGCTTATCATGGGGTTTCCCTGGCAAGATTTGTTCAGAGAAACTTTAACTGCTGGGACTGAACACTATGGAATTTTGTGTTTGTAGTCTTGTGAACTATTTAGTCATCTCTGTCAGACCACAGAGTTTGTTTGTCACAACAAACTACAAATCCCAGAATGACGTAGCACTGAGCCTTGGAACTTAAAGTGGTGTCAAACTGCTTTATTTCTGCGGTGTGGCAGCAGCCTCAGATGAGTCAAGAGCTAACCCTTCCTGATCCCAATAGATGTTTGCCATTCTTTCCTGCCTCTTTACTACCTATAGTGGTGAAATAGGAGAGATCAGGGTAAGCCAGTGGGAAAAAAAGGAACTGTGGCAAACCTTAGGCACAATCCTGGACATATCTGCTCAGAGAAGTGATTCCTACTGAGTTCAGTAGTGCTTATTTCCCAGTAAGGACTGCAGCTGGACTATGACATCTTGTGTCTTCCATCTGGAGAGGAATGTGAGTAGTAGGAAGGGCACAACCAGAACATTTCAGGGAGAGGAGTGGAAAATACAAATATGTACTTCCTCTTTAGGAAGTGAAGTACTCCCAACATAAAGTATTCTGACCAGTGCAGAGAGATTGGTGTGACTGAGAAGTATGGGAAGCAGAGACATTATGCTTCAGTTCTCTTTGCTATGGGTACTAATCAACTGAAGAAAAAGGAACAGACTTTCTCTGCTTCTCTTCTTGGACAGTTCTAATAGTCATTTTGCTCAGTTTGGCCATGATTTTGTTAGATTGCTTGATAAATGCCCCTAAAAACACAATAAGCATTTTAAAATTCCTCTCTTATACTTTGTCCTTCTTCTTGGACAAGATAAGGTCTTGGGCTGCTCCTGCCATGATCTCCCAATTCCTTCAACCAACAATGAATAAGGTTAAGAAGTAGACTAACAGAAACTGGGGTGGAGGGGAGGGGAAGGAAGATGAATTTAATTAACTGTATCTCTCACCCTATGGACATTATCACACTGGGTCTAAAGCAGCCCCATACCTGCATCATCGCTACATCATTCCGGATCCTTTGCCCCTGTGATCAGATGACGTCGCGGCAAACCCCGCCCATATTTGCATCATTGCTGCATCATCCCTGCATCATTCCGGATCCTTGGATCCTGGGATCAGACGACGTTGCGGCAAACCCCGCCCATCCCTGCATCATCGCTGCATCATCCCTGCATCATTGCAGCTCTTTTGATTTCCGGGCATCTTCAGGAATTACAGCTGCCGCGACCAGAATCAATCCTGCACCATTCCGTCCATTCTGGAATGGTGCTGGATTGATTCCAGGCAGCTTTTCTTGCCGCTTTGAGACCCCTGGTGTGATAACGTCCTATGAAAGCTTTATGCACTCTCCTAGGAGTTGTAATTAGTTCCTTCTCTTGTTGCTTTTAGAAAGTATGTGAAGACACCCATGTTCTGCATACACTCCAACACTGCAAAATGAAAAAACCCCCACAGAATATGTATGTCCAAACAACATCAGAGTGTGGTCAAGATGGCAAAGTCATCATTAATGAAGAAGAACACACACGCTAGGAGTGGCTGCAGCAGTTTGCTTTTGCCTGAGTCTACTGGGAAGGATGAAATTCCACCCTCTCCTCTCCTTCCTATTGAACTGAGCACTATACACTTTGAACTTTGCAGCAACTGAAATAAGCTGAGGGTAAGTGGGAGGAAGTGGAGAAGGAGGGAGAAACTGGGACATTTTAAAAATAGCTGGAAAAGTGAAGCAACAGAAGGTTAATTGGGACTTATCCCTGCCAATTTGGGACAGTTGGAGGGTATGATCTTGGCCTTTTAAAATGTTGCTTTTTAAATTGTTGCATACTATTGATTATTCTGATTATTGTAATATTTTTGTTCTTCAGTCCGGCTTCAGTTGTATTGGTTAGTTGCCTTGAGTGCTATTTTTAGTGGAAAGGAAGGATAGAAATGTAAGAAATATTATTTTGGCCTGAATAAAAATGTTAGTCCAAGTTAGAGTAAATCCACTGTATCATTTATTGGGTAGTCAGTCAACATTTACTGTTATTCTTTGAACTGTCAATTGGATTTAGGCCATTGTTTTGAAAAAGAGAAAGGATCTGTCTCAAAAGAAAAGAAGATATTTGTGTCTGTTGCATTTATATGCATAAAGTAAAACATAGAAAAAGAGAAGCATGTGTAAATAATACAAAGCCTTTTGCCCATGTATAGTCAGTCCCCTTCTTTAGAGGATCCTTAACTTAGCCCTGCAGTTAAATCAGATTCAAGATTTGCAATGTGATCATCCACTGCTAAGGGCTGACTGTTGAAACATTATGAACAGGTTGTTCTCATTGCTGCCTTTCCTTAATGGATCTGACTATATAGCTTTCTCTTTATTCAGGATGGCATCTTCCAAGGACGTCTTCAATAGCTTGTACATTCCTGGTTAGTTCACAGAGTTCCACAAATTCCATCAATACAGCTCATGCGCTGATATCACCACAACTCTTTCTCTCATTAGTGCTAAGCAGCTTGGTGGATGTTCATCATACTTTTGGGAGGAAGGCATCTCAGACATTAATGCTGCATGTTAAGGATTAATGGACAGATAGTGAAGCTAGATTTGACTGTGTACAGGGTGCAAAGCCTACAGTTTGTTTTTAGAGAGCCTAGCAATGCTGATTCTACTATTATTGCTAACGATTAATATTTATTCAGAGTCTATCGTGTGCTATTCTTGGGCACATGCTGGTGGTGTGTTTGAATGGGGGTGTGGTTAACTATTTTAATATGTTGCTGTTTTGAATCCAAGGCTATGTGGATTCTATGTGGAATCCAGTCATTCCACCTTGTTTCCCAAGATGGGGGATACAGGACTATCCCAGTGCAGTCACAGCAATCCTATGGGCTGTATTAGGCTGAAAGAGACCATGATTTACACATGAGCAAATAAAGGCAAAGCTTTGGTGGACATCAAGTCTCTGTAAGCCAAGGATCATTGCCAAAGATTTAGGGGAGTATGAACTTATGAAGTGCATGTGATTTCTAGATGGATGTGTGCATAATGAAATCTTATTCTTTTTAAAAATACTACAGTCACTCAGTCTTTACACATAATCTGACACCTAAATTGCATAGTAGGAAGTCACATTTATTGCAGATTCAAGAGACCTAAACAATAGAACAAAGCTTTGTGAGTGTGTATTTCTCCTAAGGAACCAAACTCTTGCTATACACACACACACGCACGCACGCACGCGCACACACACACTGTCAAGGTGCTGAGTGCTAGAGAGCTATGATCCCATGCTTGAATTCAGCCAGATGATGGATTGAGGATGGGAAGCCATGCAGGCTGGCGATAGCAAATTATATAAATAGATTTTCTTTTAAGGAAAAAACCCTGCCTAATTTATTATGTGCTTTTTCAAGCTGAAGCTGCCACTATGTTCTTGTCCATAGGATGAAAGACAATTTTTTTTATTCACATTGGGAAAGTATGTGGGCACACAATAGGAGTCTACTTTACCATGTGTTTCACAGAAAGGCAGAAGGCTAGCAAAGACTTCAAGATTACTTATACACACGTCTTCTTACACTGAGAAAATGATCTTTCTTTTCTGGTTTTACCTAAAAACAAAGGTGGACAATGTGTAATCTTCCAGATGTTGTTGGATTGCAGCTTCCACTAGCCCTTGCCATCATAGTCAATGGTGAAAGATAATAGGTGTTGTAGTTCAACAACATATTGGGGGAGCACACAATGCTAATCTCTGACTTGAAAAATGAGATAACTGTGCCACAATCCTATGGAAGAATCCTATACATTTCTACTCAGAAGTAAATTGCATTTAGCTCAGGGGGATTCAGTGGCATCACTGGGGTTGGCATCACCTGGTGTGGTAACTCATATAGTGTCACACATCCTCCACACACATTGACCACCTCCTACACTACAGAGTACAGAATCCTTAGTAATGTTTTATACTAATGTTGCTCACCATTGAGCAACTTCAGCAACATCTATGCACATACCATGCCATCTTATTAGTTTTGCTCCAAAACTAAATCTCACATTGTTCTTTGCAAGGTCTTTGTCATAACTTTGTTATATTGAAGATTGTCCCTATGTCCCATTTCAAGATGGGACACATATAAAGTACATTGTAGTATATACAGAGTATCTATCTTTTATCACTAGTCAGATACATCCTGTTGTTGTACATATAGGATCCAGAAGCCAGAACTTCTCTCCTGGGCAGTGGCATTGCTTCATTATTAAATTATGGGGCTTGGGGAAAGGACTCTTTTGTAATGGCCTCTTGTTTTTGGAAGATTATAATGAAGTCATGATTTGACATGAAGTGGGAGATGAGGATGGCACTTTCAGATTCATTAAAGTTGACTTCCCTAATCCAGTCAGTGTGATCATGCTGGGTGTTGTAGTCCAACTTTTCTAGGGGGGTACCAAAAGGGGAAAGTTACAGGATTCACCCCATCCATCCCCAATCTCACAATTCAACACAAGGCCTTTATGGCTCCCATATTAGTCTTAATCTTGGCATTTCTCTTTTTTAGAAGTTAGCATAGTTCCAAACTCTTGCAAGAGCATCCTGAAAAAGTAGCCCAACTTTAGAATGGAAACAAAACCTTTAAAGAAAACCTTTAAAAACCTATTGCTTGCATTGGTACTCTGATAAAATACTCACAAATTAAAATGAAACAGCCATATTTCTTTGCTTTGGAGAACCCCCAACAACACATACAAGAAGGAGAGGTTTTATTTAAACATTAATTTTTATTATTAATTGGTTGAATTGCATCTTATTTTTCCTCCAATAAACTTGTGATGGGATGCATAGCTCTCATTCTTCACATTTTATCCTCCCAATGCCAGTGTGAGACCAAGAGAAAATTACTGGTCCAAGATCACGTAATGAGTTTCATGGCTGAATGTGGACTTGAACTTGGATTTCTCAAATCTGAGTCCAGAACTCTAACCACTGTGCCACACTGATGTTGAAACTTTTTGTTGCAAAAGCAGAAAACTGATTTCCATAGCCATCACTGGAAATGTGAACATTGCACTTGACCTAGTGTTGTCACTGTGTCTGGCCTACATTGCAGAGGATTGAGGGTGTCTGAAGGTGAATGAAAGTTCCTTCAAGCAAAATTGCCTCTGAAACAGTTAAGATGAATCCTAGTGAGACAGAGGCATGAGAGGCAGCGTGGTGTAGTAGTCTGAGTGTTGTTCTACAACACTGGAGTCCAGGGTTCGATTCCCAGCTCAGCTGTGAAATCCACTGGGTGACCTTGAGTAGCTGCGCTCTCTCAGCCTCAGGGGAAGGCAATGCCAAACCTCCCCTGAACAAATCTTGCCAAGAAAACTCCATTATAGGTTCACCTTAGGCCACCATAAATTGGAAATAACATAAAGGCACAAATAACAAGCTAGAGGCACTGTAATTTGGTGGCTTCCAGATCTGGGAAATGGCTAAGTAGGTGATAAGCCCTGGATGTGGTTGCACTTCCTCTGAGAGACCAGGTGAGTAGCCTGGGAATACCCTTAGGTCCATCTCTGTCACAGGAAAAGAAGCTGGACTCCATGCCTTAGATTGCCTAAGGACAACTTTTAGTAGCCTACCAGCTACAGCTTTTCTGGACAGAGATAAACTGGCCATAGTAGTTCATGCACTGGTAACTTCCCAGATATTATAATGTAGAATGTACACTATGATACCTGGGTGGGGCTGCCCATGCACACAACTTGAAAACTGCAGCTAGTGCATAAAGTAACAGCTAAACTGCCGATTAGAGCATTACAAAAAACATATCACACAGATTTTAATGGAATTGCCCAGGCTGCTGATATCTTTCTGGTCTGAAATCAAGGTGCTGTTAGTGTTACCATTTGAAGCCCTAAACACCCTGGGATCCTGATACTTGAAGGGGCATCATTCCCTATATATGTCTGCTTGAGGATCAAGGTCTGCTGTGTGATACCAGTGACAGCAATGAGGACGGAGTCCCTTCTCAGTTGGGCTGCCTCTTGGATTGCCAATTGGTACCAATGCCAATTTTTCTCTGTTGTTGTTGTTGCTGCTGTTGTGTGCCTTCAATTCATTTCTGACTTGTTGTGACCTAAGTGATCCTATCATGGGGTTTTCTTGACAAGATTTGTTCAGAGGGGTTTTGCTATTGTTTCTCATGAGGCTGAGAATATGTGACTTACTCAAGGTCATCCAGTAGGTTTCTATGGCTGAGATGGGATTCAAATCCTAGTCTAACAATCAAACCATTACACCACCCTGGCTACACCAGTTTTTCCTCTAATGCCAGTTTAAAACACAGCCTTTTACAAAGCCTTTGGGTTTTTTTTTATTTTAAAATGTTTTAATTGCAGCAGTTTAAAATACATTTTACACTATTAAATTATTCCTCATTATTTTACATTTAAATTGTTCTATCTATATATTGCCCTGAGATCTTGGTATCAATAGTTAAATAAATAAAGTAAAAGATAACCTAGATCCCTTGAATCTCTTTGACATCTCACTTTCTCTGTGTGACATTTTTAAAATGTCTTTATTTATTGCAAATTCAAAATTAGTGTGATACAGCCAGACACTAGGGGTGCATCTACACTGTAGAAATAATGAGGTTTGACCCCACTTTAACTTCCAGGGCTCCATCCTACAGAGTCCTGAGGTTTGTAGTTTTGTGAGGAGGCACCAGCATTCTTTGGCAGAGAAGGCTAATGACCTTTTAAAACTACAGACCCCAGGATTCTATAGGATGGACCAATGGCAGTTAAAGTAGTGTCAAACTGTATTAATTCCACAATGCAGATGCATCCTAGTATGCCTATTTAGATTTGAACCAGGACAAGATTACAGCCAATGATTTTATAAAGAAAGGGGTGGTTGGCAAAATCAAGATGCTAATCCCCATCTGCAGTAGATCTGTGGAATCCATAGGATTTGCAGAAGTGGGTTCAGCAGCTGATTCAATGTCTGCACTAGTTGGGACTGGTAATTGGATTTAGACCAGGGTGGGCACCTACATAGGGTCAGAAAAGCTATGCTTTATGCAAGTCGCAGACTACCCGTTTCCTAAAAACAGAAATAGTATTCTGATCACTTCCAGATACTAGTTTGCCCTGTTAAAGATGTCTTCTTGGAAAGGCTGAAAGAGCAACTAAGTGCCAAAGTGACCTCAGAGACATTTTTGGCCAAAAAGAGGGTGAGGGGAATGATTTAGGGACTAGAAATCTCAACCAGGATGGCCACTATTGGATGCTAGGAGTTCTAGTCCAACAAACTGATTATTTCAAGCTCCTTCCTGAGAGACGTTGGAATCCACTAAACCTTTGGTTCCCAATGTGTGGTCCTCCATTGGTTTTGGACTTTGGCAGCTACCAGAAGCCTGAGCCAACTTGGCCAAGAGTCAGGAATTATGGGAGCTGAAGTCCAAAACATCGGGAGGACCAAAGATTGGGAACCCAATTCTGATGGCTTTACGTGGGCATTCCTGGAGCCAGCATTGCATAGTGGTTTGGATTTTTGGACTTTGGAGACCAGGGCTTGATTCCCATTTTGGCCATGAAACCCACTGGGTGATCTTGGGTGAGTCACACTCTCTCAATCTCAGGGGCAGGCAAGGGCAAACCTTCTCTGAAACAATCAGGCCAAGAAACACACATATAACTAACATTCTTTTAGTTGGCTTCAGCTCTGTCCAGTATATCCATAGCACTAAATCTCCCCCCCCCCCCAAAAAAAAGATCTGAAGTGTGTCTGCTGGCATTTGGAAGAATTCCTGCCCCAGTTAGGATGATCTGTCAGCAGCTCCTGGAAACAGCTTATTCGTCTTCATTAGGACACCAATGATATGTCATTCTAGAAGGGAGCATCCAATTTGGCTGAAGATGATGAGGCCATAAGGTCATGGGATGAAGGGAGGGCTCTGGCCTGCATCTTCACTGCAGAAATAATCCAGTTTGACACCGCTTTAACTGCCATGGCTCTGTGCTATGGGATTCTGGTGGAGCTCTGGTGCCCCAACAAATGACAGTTTTCAGAATTCCATAGCATGGAGATGTGGCAGGTACAGCAGTGTCAAACCAGATTGTTTGTGCAGTGTGGATGCAGTCCAACTAAACTAGCTTAGGATCTTGACAGGTCTATCTGCTTAGAAGTCCCACTAATTACAAAATACAAAATTATTGTCTTAAATGAGCATCTAAATTCCCTTCCAACTGTGTTCCCCTAACCACAAACCCTTGGTTTGAAGGGAGGGCAACTTTCCAAGATCCTCTAAGTATGAATATAGGGGCAGAGATTCCCAAACTTTGGTTCTCCAGGTGTTTTGGACTTCAGTTCTCAGAAGTCCTAGCCAGCTTGGCCAGCAGTCAGAATTTCTGGGAGCTGAAGTCCAAAATATCTGGAAGACCAGCATTTGGGAACTCCTGATTTAGGGTTATGAAAATATCTGCCTCCTAACAGGGATGATGGAGCAAAATCCAGGGATGAAACTCTGAGCATTTTTTTTTTAACAATTCAGCTCCACAAAACTTAGGGAAAGCTCCAAGCACACCTGAAACCTGTCTTTGTCTCTGTAACAACCATCCTGTGATTTCAGGGCCTGTGAACACTGTGTTGGGGACCTCAACTCCCAGAATCCCCCTCAGCAGGGATTCTGGGAGCTGTGGTCCCTCAAAAAGAAAGTGCCAGCTACCTGTCCCATGGCCCATTGAGGGAAATCCTGTTCTTTTAAAGCATTCATTGCCAGTCATTTCTGTATGGCCTTTTAAAGTCCAAAGTTGGCAAAAAGGCAGCTTTGCCCTTAACCACTGAGCCTTTCCCACCAAGGCTTTTTCCGACAGGCCCTTCTGACATGTTTGCCATTGGAATCACTCTCCAAACTGACTGCATTGGCATCCCTGGCATT
>CM034708.1:63457213-63479269 GCA_020142125.1 Phrynosoma platyrhinos
CATAGGGTCGCCATGGGTTGAGATTGACTTGAGGGCAGTTAACAACAAAAAAGGCCAAGCTATCATGGGGTTTGCTTAGCAAGATTTGTTCAGAGGAAGTTTTGCCATTGCCTTTCCCAGAGCCTGAAAGCATGCGACTTGTTCAAGATCACTCAGTGGATTTCATGGCTGAGCTGGCAATTGAACTCTGATCTCCAAACTCCTAGGTCCACTACTAGGATAGGCTATGGTGGCTATCAGCACAGCTGGCTC
Source organism: Phrynosoma platyrhinos (assembly GCA_020142125.1). Classification (NCBI taxonomy): domain Eukaryota; kingdom Metazoa; phylum Chordata; class Lepidosauria; order Squamata; family Phrynosomatidae; genus Phrynosoma; species Phrynosoma platyrhinos. The sequence continues at coordinate 63,457,466 of CM034708.1, forward strand.
TTTACCTCACCAAGCATGACTGTCTTTTCTAGTGAGTCATGTCTCATGCTTTCTTCACTGTCCAGCTTTCACAACCATAAATAGAAATCAGAAATGTGATGGCATGGACTGTCCTAACTAATATTCAGTGATATATCTCAACTTCAGGATCTCGTCTAGTTCTTTCATAGTTGCCCTTCAGTCATCCTTCCAGGTCTTTGCTATTTTCTGTTAGTAGTATGGTGTCATCTGTATATCTTAAATTATTAATGTTTCTTATTCCCATTCCCACACCTCCTTCCTCTGAGTCTAATCCTGCTTTAAGTATGGCACACACAGAGTCCAAGTTAGACAGGGTGATAAAATGCAGCCTTGCTTGACCACCTTGCCAACTGGAAGCCATTCTGTTTCTCCCTATTCTGTCCTGACGTTTGCCTCTTTTCTTGGATACAGGTTACACATCAGGACAATCATATGATGTGGCACATCCATTTTTAAAAGACCATTCCATAGCTTTTCATGATCTATACACTATCAAAGTGTGATCTATGAAGCACAGGCTGATTTTCTTCTTGAAACCAGCTTGGACAAATCTGGCATTTCTCACCTCACATATGGTAAAAGTCTTTGTTATAGAAATTTTAGCATCATTTTATTTGCATGGGAGATTATTCCAATTATTCTGTGGTTACTGCAATCCCTAGTGTCCCCTTTCTTGGGAGCTGGAATAAATATGAAGTGTTTCCAATCTCTGGGCCATTGTTTTGTTTTCCATGTTTGTTGACAGATTTTAGTTAAAAGTAGTGTAGATTCTCAAATCTTGTGGAAAAGATATCTTATTCTTCCTTTATTGTTGTCATCTCAATTTTTCTGCATTGATTATTATAGTAGTTCTCTTTGTTATGGAGCACAAGACTCTGAACAGTTGCAATCAGTGTTCTGACTCTATTTCAACCCTATTTTGAGTGTTCTGACCGTATTTCTGACTGAATCAGTGTTCTGACTCTATTTTGCTTTCGGTCTGTTCTTAACTTCTTGAAGAGTTTCATCTGTGATTGAGGTTTCTCTTTCTTTTTAGCTGCAGATAGTATCTTTTTGCATTCCTTCTGGACAATGTCACTGGCATCAATTGGAGTTCTCCTAGCTTCTGGTCAATTTGGTTTAATAGTGCAAATCTATTTTTTTTTTACATTAAATTCTATAGGGACTGTATTTTGGCATTTGGCAGCTTGCATTTTGGTATTATGATTGGTTTAGTGGTTTTTAGCTTTAATTTTTGATAACAGCATTTCATGATCTATGTCCTGATCTTGTTTTTGCAGAGAGATTGGAAGTTCTTCATCTTCTGGTTTTGATTATGTAGTCTACCGTATTTGATTTCTATATTGACCATCAGGTGACATCCATGTATTCTGTCACTACTTTGGTTGCTTGAAGAATGTGTTCACCTCACAAAATTCAATCAATTGGTCTCCTACTTTGTTGATCCTAAGCCAATTTTTTTCTGCAGTCTTTCATTCTGCTCTCTTTCTGATTTCTGTATCCAATTGCCTATGATTAACAACAAGTCCTGTTTTTGTGTGTGGTCAGTTTTCTCTTAAACTCTGGCACAGACTGTTTCCATTTTTTCTTCTGCCTTTGTAGTTGGAGCATAAATTTGGATTCAAGTTACAGTGATGAATTTTCCCTGAAGTCTTTCTGATGTGATTTGGTCAGATTTGCATTATATCCCTTGACTGCTTTTGCTACATCTGCCTTCACTATTAATGCCACACAATTTCTTCTTAGATTTTCATTTCCTGAGTAAAACACTGTAACAATCAAAATGTCCCATTCCTGTCTACTTTAGCTTACTTATCCCAAGTATTGCACATTTTGCATGCTCCATTTCTTGTTTTATGTCTAGCTTCCCCCGATTAATGTTTCTAACATTCCATGTTCCTATAATATATATTGTGCAGCTTCAGACTTTCCTTTCACTCTGAGGATGTCAACAGCAGAACGTCCTTTCAGCTTAAGTCCATTAGCCACAGTGCTAGTTGTACTTGTTCCCTGCTGTATCTCAGCAACTTGTTGAGTGCCTTCTGACCTGAGTTTCATCTTGGCACTATCTCTTGTTTCATTTTGGATTGTCTCATCATAGGGTTTTCATGATAAAAGAAATTCAAAATGGGTTTACCATGCCTCTTTTTGCACAGTGCTAACAAATGCTAGTTATGATGCACTGCCATTGTTTCTGAGAGATTTTCCACCAGTGCCACCTGCCTCTGGTGCTGCAACCCAGTATCTGTCTATCCTGGGAGACTCTACCAATAGCACTGATGCCATCAGCATAGCCTTTTGTGTCACAGGAGTATGCAATCCCACCACTGTGGAAAGGTAGTGCCATGGTGGGTACCAATTATCCACCACATAAAAAGGTCTTCCATTAAGACTGCAAGTTTACACACACTTCCCTGAAAGTAAATCCCGATGGACTCAATGATCTTTACTTCACAATAGCTATACATAGTATTAAGCACAGAGTATTTTACATAGTAGTGTGTAGAGGGCATTTCCACCCCACATTTGGAGGCCCTCTGTCAGCTGCTTCCTGATCAATAGGGGTACAGATTGCCATTGGTCACAGCAACTGTTGCCCAGAAAATAGGAATTAGGGGTGTCGGGCTGGATGTCACTGCATAGCTAAGTAACTACAGTGGTTACATATTCATAACTGCCCAAGTGAATTCTGCGATGAGTCTATTTCAATATGAGAACGAGGAAAAGAGGAGTCCTGTGGCACCTTTAAAACTAATAATTTTATTTTAGCAAGAGTTTTCATGGATTAGAATCCATCAATGTATTAGAAGAAGTGGATTGTAACCCCCCCCCCCCGCAAAGATAAAATTAATTACTTAGCTTTAAAAATGACACATGAATCCCTTTTTCCTTTGTCTGCTCCCACTCCAGATGCTGTTCATATACATCAAGACGACCCAAACAGATCCAGAGAGGATCAGTTTTGTAAGGAGAAATGATTCCAGAAAATATGCTGAGCATCAACATAACAGCTCCTCCCAGGCCTGGGTATGATTTTGGCCCCAGCTGCTTCCTCATATTGCCAATGTATACTATCTTGCAAAGACAGCACCGTATTGGGGGAGGGGGGCACAGTCTCCCAAGCTCTGCCCACCACATCCTTCAACACCCTCATTCTTATCTAGGCGTGCAAGGAATGAGCTGAAGAGTGGGCATTTCGAGAGCCTGTTAATCCCTCCTGTAGTCTCCAAGTCTTCATGGTCTGCAGGGATTGGAGCTGATTGGTTGGAAGGATTCACAGGATCTGTGGACTGGCTGAAGGGCTATTTTAAGCCTGCATTGTGATTGGCATCTTGGACAAATAATGCAGTTGTGCTTTTACAGGTCCTGTTGGATTGCAGATCCCAGCAGTTCTAGATAACTTAGCCAATGATGAAGAATGATAAAATTTGCAATGCCATTCCAACAATCACTGACAATGGGTGTTAGTGAGGTGGTGAATCCACTCTCGAGTTTTAGTAATGGAGGTGGACTCTGTCACCAGAACAGATTTAGCATTTTGGATTATTTCTTTAAAGTTTGGACAAAAAGGCAGCATGGATTCAATATCCCACTGTCATCTGAGCAACCAGCCACCACTACCAACAGCATCTGGAGATGCTTACTTGCATAGTTGTGTTGAAAGAGCTTTTCAGGTTGGAAGGGATATTTTAAAGCCTCGCTTATATGCTTCAGATCAGTGCACATATTGGATCAATGCATTTTCACTTTCGGTCAGTGGCTGCACTGCACCTCTGAACATATTCCCTAACTTATACATTGATGACATTGTTGGTACATGCTTGAGTACAGTGAGTCCATGACTGAGATAAATTATCCTAATAATTATATATATATATATATATATATATATATATATATATATATATATATCCCACCTCTCTGTAAAAACAACTGAGGCGGCTTACAAGATAAAACAACAATCCCTTCCCCCAATAGCCCACCCCCCCTTAAAATGCAATTAAACAGACAAAATATGAAAACATACTTGGTATTGAGGGAATCTTCAGATGATTAATAATGGGGAGAGAAGAGGCATGATTTGCAATACAAAGAGTGTTCTGGCCAATTTTACAGGAGACATTGGTCAAAGCAAGAACCTCTTTAAACTTTCTGGATGATAACACCCTTAACTCTATGAAAACATACTCAATATATTCTATCCGTAGTAGTGTTTGTATTGCATAGAACACAGGGTGAGTGGCAGACTAATTTAAATAGCCATTGTAAAATCAATCACAGCTTTTAAGTTTCAAATGAAGAAATACAAAAAACATGTTTGCAATGGAATCTTGCATGATCTCAACAGTACCTATTCCCAGTTACACGTATAGAGATGTACAGCTTTAAGCAGCTTTTGTGACTGTGCCTCATCTGCACTGCAGAAATACAGCAACCCAATTTGATATCACCTGGCTCAATGCTATGTAATTTTGGGAATTGTAGTTGGTTGTGGTACCAGAGCTCTGCTGAGCTCCACTCTGGTGTTACAACCAACTCCTATTTCTGCAGTGCAGATACATGCAATGATGCCAACAGGTTCTTAACAGCATAGCAGTGAAAGTTTAACAAGGTCACAATCTATAAGTACATTTGCTGTGAATGATGGGACATATGTATTTGCCTGGGAGTTGCCATCTAAAAGATCTAGAAGGCACTACAGAAAGTTAGTGCTATGGAAAATAAAGTGGGAGAATAATAATAATAAAGAAAAGAGAAAAAGGACAACTCATCTCAGAGATGAGATGTTTGTAATTTGATTTGTTTTGGTAACCAGAATGCCTCATGTTGCATATGCAATAAACACTAACTATTCAAAGGAGGTAAAACTATAGATATTTGGAGATGCTTACTTGCATGGTTGTGTTGGAAGAGCTTTTAAAGTTGGAAGGGATACCGTTATTTTAAAGTCTCGCTTATATGCTTCAGATCAGTGCACATAATGGATCAATGCATTTTCCTCTTGGATATATTTGGATTCCAAGCCACATCTGTGGACGTTTTCACACGGGGCTTTAAACGGAGTCATTCCTACCTCCGTCCGGCCCCACTCCGGCTCTGTGCAGGATAAGTTCACACGACGTCGCAGCAAGCCCCGCCCCATCCAGCGCCATCCCTGCGCCATCCCTGCCTCACTCCGGGGTCTTGCTGCGCGTGTTCACACGACGTCGCAGCAAGCCCCGTCCCATCTTGCGCAATCCCTGCGCCATCCCTGCCGCTAGCCGGCTTTAGCCCCGTTTTTGTAATTCCTTTTTTAAAAAGGAATTACAGGGGCTGCTGCCGGAGGCAATCAGGAGTCATTCCGGCGGCTGCTGTTTTCGCCGCCGGAATGGCTCTTGATTGCTTCCAGGGGGCTTCCAGGCGGCTTTAGCGCCGCCTGTGTGAAAACGTCCTGTGAAGTGTTCCAAAAGGAGTACAGGTTACAATTTTCTGTCCCCAGGTAAACTCATTACAGTTCAGACTGGTGTCTAATTTGTGAGGTAAAACAACATATGAGATGCAGTTGGGTACAGCAAGCTAGCAGGCAAAATCAATTGGTTGGCTTCTGTGGATTTTCTAGGCTGTGCTGCATGTTCCATTACAGAGATGATGAAATGCTTTAAGGTACCCCCTCCTCATAGTCTATCTTGACATGAGAAAGTCCTGGAAAGGGTTAAGGCTCCTTCTTCCACCCACTTCCACTCCCCCTCCAATTTTTTCTAAGCCCCTTGAATGCCACAGCTTTCCTCTAGAGGTCTCATTAGGGAAGCCCTTACTGCTATTTTGAACATTTCCTCAATCAAGTGCTGTTAAATATAGTTACACAAGCACAGGGGTGGCAAAGGAAAAGCAAGAATCTTGTCACTCACTGGTGAGACCAATCCAGTATTTTCACCTCTTGTTTTTGTCTTGCAGTAATTATTATTCAGTTGGTGGCAACTCTGCCCTCCGAACTCTAGCTGTCACCCAATTTACCCCACCCAACAGGGAAAGTATTTAAAGCACTGTTTTCAAAGAATCTACATGCACGTCTTATTCTGCCACTAAGGATGCATCCTCTGCAAAGTTTCCTTGGAGGAAGGCCCACTGAAAAACAATTCAGGCCTTGCTTCTGAATCAGCATCTACAGGATTACTCTGCAGCTAAACAGGGCTTAGGTAGACTAAGGTGGCCACCTCTAGCAGCTGCATTTAGGTGCTATGGAAGATCAATACATAGTAGTTATCTACTTTGTCATTGTACTTTTACTGCCAGGGATGGAGAGTGCTGATGCTTTAGGGATTTTCTGTCTGATTTTCCAAAATAACTTGGCTAGCGTTGGATACTATATACCTAAAAGGGGTGGAGGAAGATGGGGGTACTATTGCTACTAAGGCAGCAAAATGTCTCAGGTAGCAAAATGTTTTGGGATGTTTTTTTTTTTTTATAATAATAATAATAATAATAATAATAATAATAATAATAATTTATATCCCGCCCTTTGGGGACCCAATCAGGGTGGCTTACAACAATAAAACCATACAATATATCCCAAAACACAATCCCTCCCCCCCTTAAAACGGTATTAAATCAAATGAAGTTTAAAACTACAAATTCGAACAATTAAAAAACAAACAAAACCTAAAACATTACAAAGCACAAGATTGGCCCAAGGCAATTTTAAAGTAAATAGTCCTCAGGTATCAGTAAGGTCCTTGCTTTGAGGTGTACTCAGTGGCACATTTCCAAGGAAATGTACTTAAGGATCATGTTATATAGGATCTTATATAGGGAAACCACTGGCTCTATTTTATATTTTGAAAATATATTTTATATTTTATTTTTCACACTGCAGCTTCTGCAGTTCTTTATTTAAGACCATCGTGGGTGAAATACAGCAGGCCCTCCACATTCACTGGGGTTAGGGACACAGGACCCTTATGAAAGTGGAAAAACCGCAAATAAAAAACCCCTACTTTTTCAGTTTAAGAGAACACTTCCTGTTAGAATTTGACCATAGAATCATACTGGAGGACCTACAAATGCCTAGAGAAGTGTTTTTCCTAGGAATCTCTAGGTCCTTCAGTGCAACTCTATGGTCAACTTCCTGCAGAATTTCTGTGGAGGACCTAGCATTTTCTAGAGAGAACACATTAATAAAATCCTCAAATAATTAACTCCACAAAAGTCAAAGCCAGGAATGTGGAGGGCTGACTGTGGACAAAAACATCTAGAAATAAAAAAAAAATTCTCCATTCAGGTTGCTAGAATGAAAACTGGAGGGGCTCCTGTACCTTTAAAGGTTGTATAGGAGGGAATCTCAGCAGGTGCTACTTGTTATCTGGTTGCTTGACAAGCAACACATGCTGAAATGCTTTCTTCTACACAGCCCTTAAAAAGTCTGCTCCAGTTTTCATTCTAATGACTTTATTTTCCATCCCTGCTGTAAAGCCTTGGTTCCACACGCTGACCAAGGTTTGATTTGTAAAGGAAAACTTTTCAAACTTGCATAGATGAACCATCCTATACTTTGAAATCTATTACTCTTTCCCCCAAATTTCTAAGACTGATTTCCTTAGGGCCTAAGCAGACTGCCAGAAATAGTGCACATTAAACTGAGGCACTGCCCTGGCTCAGTGCTAGGGAATCATGGGAATTGCATTTTTTTCTGAGACATTGAGCCTTCTCTGTCAGAGAGCTCTGGTGCCACAATAAATTACAGTTCCCATGATTCCCTAGCACTGAGCCAGGGCAGTGCCTCAATTTAATGTGCACTATTTCTGGCAGTCTGCTTAGGCCCTACGTCTCACTCGCTCCAGTTGTTCTGGGGCACGACATCCATCATCCCAATCTAGAACTTCCACTGCTCAGGATGATGGGGTTTTTAGTCCAGCATGTGGTCTCTATGATTCTATATCTAAAGGAATCACTATCCTTTTGTATTTTAAGGAAATGTCTGTTGTATTTTCTCCAAGGCAATCTTCCATTTATTTGAGTTCACTTCTAGCAAGTAGCAGAGCAATGGGGTATTTGGGGATTATGGGCTTCAAATGGTGTTGTGTACTGCTTCATTTACTGCTACATGTACTAAACTATCCCTCTTGGGTGGTTGTGGGTTCTTGCCCATTCAGGTAAATAGAACTGTGGAATGTGGACCTAAAATCTTGTTCTGGTGGTACCCTGCCAACAAGAAACATTTCAGACATTTTACAATCTTTCAATTTCAAGTAAAACTACATGGATACTAGAGCAAACAGAACAGCAGCAGAGCACATTGAGACACAAATGAATTGAAATGTCTTTTCTAGGGCAATGGGAAAGGCCTTAAAGAAGAGGGAAGGCAAATCTCCTTGGGGAAGATTTGGGGAGTTACACATCCTGGGGTGGTGCCAGAGAATTATATTGGTTATATTGAGCCCTTCAATTGAAAATGAAGCACAGGAGATACCTGTGAATGTAATAACATTCTGGAAACTATCCCTCACCCCCAATTCCACCCCAGAATCTCTCAGAAGTCTCTTTCATGAGTTGCTACCATTTTCCCAGCTACTTATTGCTGTCTAACTGTTGCATGGGTTTTTATAAAATTCCACCCCCAAACAGTTTGGAGATGCTTGTGAACATGATTCATATTTAAGTTATTTATTAAGTAGGAGTTCAGAATGGTGTATGTTCCTCCTCCTTTATTCTCACTACATCTCTGTAAGACTGGTAAAACTGAGAGCCAGTGTCTAACCTAAGACTTCTGAATTTTTCCCCAAACCTGTGGGGATATTTAGATCCAGGTGTCATCTTCCAGAGCAAGCTGGGTGATTTATCATTATTGATATTGTTGCTGTTGTTATTTCAATCTCATCTTTCCCCCAGTTTGGAACTCAAAGGAGTTCACAACAAATTAAAGAAATATCATTAAAGTACAACACTCAAAATGAGATTAAACAATAAAAAAAATTAAAACCAGATTATAAATTACACAATATACAACTCTCATGAAGGCTGTTCCTGCTCATTTTACTGCTATTTGATAACTTCACTTTATCAATCTGAATTCAATGAGTTTGGTTCTTGAAGCACCGAGGACTAGTCTGGTTTCATCCAAAGCTTTATTTGCACCAGGATGTAGTTCTTGAAACTCATTTTTATTGTTAGGATACAACTCAGAGATATGTAAGCCAATAAACAAGAATGCCTTTGAGGAGAGAAGACATGTCTTGCTTTCACTATGAAGTAATCAGAGATTGGTTTTGGAAAAAGCTTTCCAGGTTAGATATCATGAGTTGGACTTAGAACATTGACTGGATTTAGTTCCTCCTTATTGTAGTGAGACTTAAGTCATGACTCACTTGCCATATTGATTTCTGGAGAACCTAAACTCAAAAAGATTGTTTGGATGTGGTCTAGGGCCTAGTGACACTTCTTAATTGAAAATCTATTGGTATCCATGTTTATATCCATATTAACATCTATGCAAATATCTGACCATAGACTCATACTGGAGGACCTACAAATGTTTTTCCATCTTGACAGTTCTAGGCCTAGCCAGAGCAATTTGCGTGAAAGAGGAAACTTTACATGGTTCAGTTGTTGGACACCAAACTGATGGTACATACAAAAAACATTTGCAGAGCAGAGAAATGGTGTGACTTGGTATGACCTGGACCTTTATGGCAAATGTGTGGAGGTGAACATATATGCACACAGATGAGAGCCCTGGTGGTGCAGTGGTTAAATGCCTGTACTGTAGCCACTCACTCATAGACCACAAGGTTGCGAGTTCAATACTAGCCAGGGCTCAGGCTTGAGGCCTGCATCCTTCTGAGGTTGCTAAAATGACTACCCAACTGTTGGGGGGCAATGAGCTTACAGTTGTAAACTGCTTAGACATCCCATAGCGCAATATGAAGCGGTATATAAATGAAGCTGCTTTGCTTTCATCTGGCCAGTGGCAGCCCATGGACTAAACAGCAAGGGAATGCCTCACCCACAAATGGTGGGAAGGGGCTCCTCTACTCTCTAGCTATGACTGCCAAAGCATCTGGCACTGATCTACCTGAAAGAAACATGAGCCCTGTATTCACCCAAATGCTACATTTTCATGGCCAACATAGCTGTCCAAGGTTTTTAATTCATTTTGATCCCTTGGTTGCTTGCTTGTCTATCTATCTCATATTAAATAATGCTCTGCATTAGAAGTGGTCAACTTCTGGTTTTCCAGATGGTGCTGGCCTACAACTCCAGTGATCTCTCAGCTTTGGCTGTGCTAACTGGGGCCAAGGGGAGTTGTAGTCCAATGACATTTGGAGAACCACAAATTGCTGAGCAAGGCAGAGTGATATGGAGGCTGCTGTCCCACTGCAGAAATAAATCAGTTTGACACCACTTTAACTTCCATGGCTCAATGCTATGGAACTCTGGGATTTGTAGTTTGGTGGGCCACCAAAGCTCTCTGTCAGGGAAAATATGTCACAAAACTACACATTCCAGAATTCCATAACATTGAGTCATGGTGGTTAGTGATGTCAAATTGCTTTATTTCTGCTATGTACTGCCTAATCAGCTGACTGAGCTATATGCAAAGTAATATAACTAGTAATCAACTGACCTGTGAGGTTCTTATGTTTTATTTTATTTTTTGGCCTCTATCTACCAAGGAGCAGCCTCCTGGACTACTGATTTGCCAGTGATATTGCTTAGGAAATCTTGGTGAAGCTGTGAGTAAAACTAACAAGCAGAGATACAATTTCAGTTTTAAAAACATGCAGTGGAGGAGTGGTCATTTCAGACCTAAAACTGCTTCACTGCCATTCAGAGTCAAAGGGGCTGAGAATTCCAGGTTAAACATGGGACAGAAGAAACAATGATGTTTGCAACAATTGGGATGGTTGCTGAGAGAAATATTAGCCTGTGGGATTGACAACTGCCATGTGTCATCATGCATAGATTATTGTCATGATCAGGGGCTTTCACTTTTCTCTCTTGTCTACTGAGGATGTCCAGTCAGGCCCAATACTGAAGACTGAATCCTGAGAATCCCACCTCCCCACCTTCTTTGGCTTTCTTTCCAGGCTTTGTCCACCACATTATGCCTATGCCTGCCATGTTCTTTTCATCTGCCAGGGAACTACACCCACCATTTTTAATTAGATCCTCATGTTAGCATCTTAGCGGTAAGAGGATAGACCAAAATAATGTGAGTGGAAACATGTGGAGAACATTTGGAGAATCTAAAAATGTACCCTGGCATTTCTAGGATACACTCTTTCCAGGAATGGATTGTGCAGGCAGCAAAACTGAGGGAGTGTATGAGCACATGGCACAATAATAACAGGGAGGGGTTAGAACTGTATTTTGAAGGGATCTCCCCCTTTAAAAGGTTGATAATTTCAGCAGATAGCACTGTGAAAATCTCTGAGGCTGAACAATGAGGACTATAGCTCCACATCAGTAAAAACTAGTAAGAAAAGCAGTCCCCAAACTATTTCCTAATGTTGTTGTCTCACTAATTTCCAAGGGTTTACTCCACAATAACATGTTAGCGGGTCACAGTTCTGTTTTCTTTTTGATCACAAATTGGCACACAAAATCCTGAGCAAGTACAGTGGAATAAGATCCCTAGTGGAATAAGATCCCTTTCTCTGAAGATGCTAGCCATAGATGCTGGCGAAATGTCAGAAAGAAACTCTTCTAGAACATGGCCACACAGCCCGAAAAAACCCACAAAAAACCTAAAGATCCCTAGTGTTTAAAACTAAACCACTGTTTGAAACTTTTCCTCTCCCTGTTATTACAATTATTAGTATTAATATTAGTACTGCTTGCTGCTTCCAGGCTGTGAAAACTCCTTCCTGGAGAGATTATCCCCCTCCTTGTTTTCTTTACAAGAAGACATTCCTTTTTTTTTTTTTTGTTATTGTTTAAAACAATTCTGGTTAGCTTTCTGAAACCAATCATTTTAATGAAAGGCATTTTAGTAGTGTGCTGTACTGCTTTTAAACTGCTTTGTTTCTGTTAAAATGGGTATTGTAAATTATTTCTAATGATATAGATAATTTAATTACATCTTAACTGTAGTTTGTATATATTTATCTATAATATGTTTGGTTTAATTTTATAAGACACTTGAGCCCAAGTTCTGGGAAAAAGGTCAAGGTATAAAACAAATTTAAAAAAATCCAACACCATCACAATAATGAAGCAACCAATGGTACAACTACTTAAAATTATGGTTGTATCTTTAAAAGGCATCACTCTAAGTATCAAAAAGATCATTGTCATACATGTACCATTACTCTTCCAAAAAAATTACTGCATTCAAATAGCACAAAGGTAAGTGTTCTCCCATTTTTAAAATAAATAATTTAATATGTAATTTCATAATAGTCATACTCAAAGACATATCCATGTTAGTCTGTAGCAGCATAAAAAGATAGAAAGGAATGCTGTATGATCTTTGAGATCAACAGAGTAAAATAAATTTTTGGCATATGTTTTTGTGCTAGACTTTTCTTTTTTTAAGCTAATTTCAAAGATGCTACAGTATTCCTCCCCCCCCCCCGTAAGTTAAGTTAAAAAGTAGGGATAGGCAACCTGTTGCCGTTTGCATTCCAGATTTAGATCTGGAGCATACATAGGGCTCATTCACAAATATTTTGGATTGTTTCTCCCAGAAGCCTGACCAGTTATAGTCAGTAGTAAGGGATTGTGGGAGCTGCAATCAAATCATCTGGAATGCTGATAGTTTCCTACCCCATTACTAGGTAATACTGTAGGTATATTGACTGAAATTGCTGTACACATTGACCTTCTGCTGGAGCCAAGCTGACCAGCTGCAGTGGATGCCTTAAGATGACTCAGTTTTTGTGTAAATGGGGAATCAGTCACGCCAAACTCTTGCATCTGGAATGGCACACCAAGGATGTATTCTGATGTGTGTATGACCATGGACAGAGAGCCAATATTTGCAAGTGTGTCAACTATAGTCTCAAGCTTCTGGAACTGTAGGGTTCTAACTCTCCTACCCACCCACCCAGTAGGGCTCTTGGCTCTTTCCTAGCTGCATGACAACATGCCTTTCTCAGAAGAGAAGGAGCACTGGGGAAACCATCACCTGTTGAAACCATCCCTGACATAGGATTATTAAAAGCCAAATTGCCATGCAGAAAATTTCATGACTGCAATATTGCAAGTCTAATTTGAATTAGACTACAATGCAGTATACCCTGACATGCTAATATAAATCTCTTTGAAGTCAATGGGACTAATATTTTCCTAAACCCATGTAGAATTGGGGTGTTAGGAAGTTAAGACCTTATATTCTTCAGTGGAACTGGCACTTCAGTTCTAAGCACATCAATCACATTCAGGCAGTCATATGCATGAGCCTTTTGTTCACATGTATATCTCCTTACTATCGTGCTACATAATGGTCAAGTAGCTTCCTATTAACCGTGGTTTCCCATGAGTTGCTATGAGCTAAGAAGCTATGATTATCAAGCTTCGAAAAACCACAATCTTCAAGCTCATCCAGACAGACAAAGATGTTTTTGGGCATGTCAACACTGGCTGCTTAATCCAGAACCAGTATGAGCATTATACCCTAAACTGGCCCCAGATAGACCACAATGGTGACCAAATGCACCGGGCCAAATCTAGTGTGACACTGAATTGTTCCATGCACAGCTCAGCTGGGCTTTACACCACATCACCCACGGTGGCTTGACTCCTTGTCCTCAGTGCCACTGCTGCAGACAGCTAATAAAAAGAAACGTTTTACCGCATGTGAACATATGACTTCTGGATCAGAGTATCTGATTCTTGATTCTGCAAGCACAAACACTGTGGTGGATGTGGGACATTTTTAATATCCTGAAACACATTGGGGTGAGAAAACATCCCAGATTAAAGCACTCAGTGGAATTTTTTTTTTTTAATCTGCCTGGGTAACATAGTTTCTTGATATGGAAGAAAAAGGAAACTGTAGTTTATTATGCTGTGTGTGCAGACAAAATTTGATGTGTGTCTCAAGTTTATTAAAATGAAGTACAGTATAGGGATGAAATTCTAAGGTAATTTTCTCCTCAAATGAAATAATGAGTAATTTTAGTCTTTGACAATTGTATAGTTTTTGAAGATTATTCGTGATTTAAAACTTATTCTGCACAAAATTACCATCTGGTTGTTTTGCATATTTTCTATACAAAAATATTGTTTGAAAAAATGTTGTTTTCTGTTCAAGTTAACCATATGTGAATTTTGCACAGAGCAAGTCCTGAACTGAGAAGATTCCCATCTTCCCATCTTGATATATAGTTTAATAACTTTTTAAGGGGGGAGGGAAATATATTGTTTATGTTGTATGTTTTAATGTTATAAACCACCCGGATTGGTTTGCCAAAGAGCGGTATAAAAATAAAAATTATTATTATTATTATTATTATTATTATTATTATTATTATTATTATTATTATTATCTTTGATTATCTTCTCATCAGATATGACCATCTAAATTAGAGAGGGGGAGGCCCCAGAATTATAGTGGAGTTTGTTCCTCAGTGTGCACAGTAAGTAAAAGTAGCCAGGTATCTTCCAGGAATTTTGAAAAAAACCAAACACAACCCTTTCTTAAGGCTTGCAATTGGCATGCTGGCTGGGGCAGATGGAAGCTGTAGTTCCAAATATCTGGGGATATGGGGTATTGGAATTGGTTGGTAAAGTAGCTTAGATATAAACAGAATTTAAATAATTTGTGAATTACAATATAAGAATAAAGACTTTGTCATCATGTCATGTTTGCATTTACTACAGAGGAACAGCCTCAAGTCTGGGATTAAGGTGCCTTCTTTACACATCATAAATGTATTGTATGTGATTTTATATTCAAAGCAATGGACCTAATAGTCATAGAACAGAATCAGTCTTGTGTTTTTAATCACACACATGCACACCACACATACTTATTCCCAAAAATCTCACGGACTTAAAACTGTTATCCCAAAATAATAAAAATGTTATATGACTATTTCATGTATGTTGGATATTTATCCCAATAAACTGCCATCATTCCAGACATGTAAGTATCCTTTTAGAGCTGACAATGAGCATAATCTACGTAAAAATAAAACAAAACAGCTCTTCTCAAGCAAGGTTTGATTCTAAACAGCCATTGTATTCTTTAAAACAGTAGCAGGGGCACTGATAAAGACCTCTTTAATGGTTTAGTTGTCCAAACAACAATTGGAATTGGATAAATGCTTTCAGCTGGGATCACTTTTCTAATACCTTTGTAGGTAATGGGATTCCCAGAGATTGCTGTTGTTATGTGAGCATCAGATTGTATGCATTAGGCAAGAAGAAGCTACTCTACCAGAAGAGACAATATGAAAAACAACAACAATGCTTAGGCCAATACTAGATACATTTTCTGCCAGCATCTTATTTGCCAATACATGAATGCAGTCACAGTTATTTTGCAGCTGATGTGCTGTAATTGGAAAAACTTTAAATGCTATGCAAATACTAAAGGAAAAGACACTCCAAAATGTTAGCACTCCTCAGCACCAGACCATGGTGCACAATTCATACCCTGCTGGTATCCCATAAGTAGAAAGTGAGCACATTAGAGAAAGGGGCCTCCATAAACATTGTGTGACACATGGCAACTAGCCAAGCCACATGCTAAAAATAAAGCCAATTTCTGCTCCTTGTGATACCAATTTGATCAGGGGGAAAATGTCTTTTTGACTTCAAGTAAAGTGATCACTTAGAAGATTATTGCATTGATTTTTCAGCCCGATCCATGTATAGGAGGGGATAGGGCTTGAACAGGGCAAAACAGGTTTTATTGTACAAAAAATTGCTGCTGCACTGCCGGCCAACCATCACCCATTCCTGAGTTGTGCCCTACTGGCTGATTTTTGTAGTACTCAGCCAGCAGAGTGCGGCTCAGGGATGGGTGATGTTGGCTGGCAGTGCAGCAGCAATTTTGTGTGCGATAAAACCTATTTTGCCCCATTCCAACCTGATCCCATCCTGTGCATGGATCGGGCTGAAAAGTCAATGCGGTAATCTCCTTAAACAGAGATAGGCAACTGTGCAAGGGGTATGGGTCATTTAATTAAAGCTATACAAAACAATTTATTTTTTAAAAAAATAATAGTAACAAGTAGAAAACAATTAACAAATAGGAAAAAATGATGAGAATAATGTCTGGGTAAAGAAATGGAACCTCAGTTGATGGCAGAAGTGCTTACTACTGGAAGACTACCTAACCTCAATGAGGAGACTGTCCCAGATGATGGGAACCATAACAGAGAAGGCCATCCTCCACATTACAAATAATTGAGCCTCACAATAGATCCACACTAGGCCATAGTACAGTAAGCAGAGCCTCTTCTCAGAATATAAAGACTGGAACAGTCTATATGAGAGAAGACAGTCTCACACATAACCTGAACAAGCAAAAAGGGCCTTACAAGCAAAAGTAACATCTTGGGCATGGTTCAATATCTAATTGGGAAACATTCATGTTTAATCCTTATTGGTTTCAATGGGCCTACTCTAAATATGTTGGATCTAGATTCAGCCTTTCATTGAATAAATGCATGTTTACTTGCTTCAGTGGCTATTCTCTAATTTGTATTTTCAAGTACTCTTCCTTCTGTTCTAAGAACATAATCTAATTATAATTCCTGATATAATTTTCTATATATCAGTATGACTGATACTCTGGCCTTTGATGCATGTCCAGTAGCATAAATTCAGCTTTTCCATCTGAGTGTCTTCCAAATGCTTTGGACTGCAGTTGCCAGCATTGTAACATAGCCAATTGTGGAAGATCTTGGCAATTAAAGTCAAAACATCTGCAGTGCCAGTTTGAGGAAGATGGACATATAAACTATAGCATCTATATTCTGCAGAGATACCAATAGTTCTGATTTCACTTTAGTGGGTAAACTTTTTTTGTGTGAGTTTTCAACAAAAATATAAGCTTTGAATACCATTTATATACTAATCTGGGTATATCTGAAAGGAATAGCCATACTTCTGTACATTTCACAAAATGTACAGAAAGAGCATTCCTGTGGAACCAACAATAGGTATATTTGTATCACAGGAAGGGCAGAACATGTTTCATTCCCCATGCTTTGAATCATGAGTATATCATCTCCCTCTCAGCCACTAAACAAAAATATGTAATGGGCAAGAAGGAGACAAAATGTGAAATAACTGAAGTCAAGCACATAGAATCAAATTGCATACAGTCCTTACATGGAAGCTGATTTAGGATTATTGCAGCACTTAAGAATGTTACAAGGAACAATTCAGATGTTTGTTCCAGTAGCAATTTAAAATGGAAACATCACCAAATCAATCCTTGACTCTTTCACCCTTTTCAGCCTCCATAATAACAAACAGTAACTCATTCTGTCTAAAGATATATTGAGTAAAGCAAAGACAGTGCCAGGTGTCTGTGAGATACTGTTAGAATCACTCGATATAGTTGCATAGTGTGGGCTTTAGGTTTTAAAAGCAAAGAGATTAGACTATAAATAAACAGTAAAACAATGTGGAAGAAAGTTAAGAAAATGGCATACTTGTGATTGTCAGTCATTAGAGCTGCCATTTCCCCCCTTCACCTGAGTAAACTGTTTCTTTCCTCATTTGTCTTGTATGTTGATCAAAACAGTTTTCTCCAACCTGGTGCCCTCCAGATGTTTGGGACTCTGATTTCTATCAGTCCCAGCTAGTGTGGCCAATGATGAGGAATGAAAAAGCTGAAACAGAGAACAAACAGAAAAGCTTGCATCTGTGTTCAAATGGAGCGTGATCACTGCCTTTTTGTTTTGAAAAATAGTAACAAACAAATCACTAATGTTGATGAAATTAACAATTCAGATTGAAAGTGTTAAATATTTCAAAGCTTCCAGAATTATTCCTGATAATGAGTTCTTTGATACTATACAATTATAGCAATATAATTCCACGTTAACTGCCATGGTATTCTATAGAATGCTTGGGTTTGTTAGAGCTCTTTGGCAGAGAATTCTTAGTATGCTAAAGTGTAAATCCCAGAACTGCATTGGATTGAACCATGGCAGTTAACGTGGAATTATAGTGCTGTAATTGTGGAGTGTGAAAATGCCATTGTAGTCAGTTCTCATATCTTTGCTGGTGGTATTGAGAAGGCAGAAAATAATGCAAACAATTGAACTTCCTTTATCACAAAAGTTTACAGGTCTTTCCAAAAGTGTTCCACTTGTCATCTACTTCTTTGGCCCAGCTATGAAAGATAGTGCCCTGTTTTATGACCAAGGACCCATGAGGCACAACAGACATTTTCAGGTAATGTAGACAAGGCAACATTAAGGCTGAGCTGAAATTAAAGGTAAGGTTGAACAAGTGCCAGACCACTTGTTCCAGTAAGCTTTGGTGCACAGCTTGAATCTCTGTTCCCTCTTTGGTTTGAATGCTCCCCCAGTCTTTGTTCTTTTGTTGTCCAGTAGAGATTCTGAAAGTGATAGTTCCCCAGTTTGAAGCTGAGCTCTCCATCACTTCTCAATCAGCTTCTACCTTGTGTTTTGACAACACAGGTGAGCAATGAGGCTTTGCTATAAAGGAGAGATGATATCTCATGGGAATCTGGGTTAAGGGATATTGTATTCAGGAGTTCTCATTCAGAAGTTGGAAAGGTTAAAGCAGTAGTGTCACGTGTGTGTGTGTGTGTGTGTGTGTGTGTGTGTGTGTGTGTGTGCGTGCGTGTGCAGACCACACTGGGTGACACCCCAGAAGGGGGGGGGGTGATACCCGGGTTGGCTCCCTGTCCCCTGTGGCCACTGGTCCACCTCCCACAGGAGCTCCTCAGGCCTATGCAGGCACTCCTTAGGACCATGGGAGCTTCTCAGGCTTGTGTGGGTTTTCCCCCAGGCTCACATGGTCACCACTCAGGGGCGTAGTCATTGATCTGCCCTTGCAGGAGCTTTATGAAACTCTGTGGGCACTGCACCAGGCTGCATAGGCATTCCTCTGGCCTGCACAGGCGCTCCTGTGTGCTCCCTGCCCTGAAACTGTGCTGGAAGACTTGGTGTCAGAGGTCCTGCCCTCCAGAAGTCCTGCACCCTGCTCTGAGTGTCACCTGGTGCAGGAACACCATTGAGTTATAGTTCAGCATTGGTGAAGGGATCACAATACAATGCATCTTGCATTGCTAGTCTTGAAGAACCTCACAAAATTCACTCTTTCCTTCCCATGTTCCAGAATCCTAGATGCAGTTTATGCATGGGACCATGACAGATGATCACTTTAGCTCACTGCAATCACTATATGACTTTAGAATGTGATATACCACCATCAGATCATCATCTGTTTTAACAGTATTATGTGATAATATTACAATTGCTTGCTTTGGAGTCACAGTGGTTGGTTGAACTACAATGATAAATGTGCTCTTTCAATAGTATGACCACAAGGTAGTTGCAAAAAATCTCCAAAATATATATACATTAATGCAATTGAATGCTCCTATTCTTGGATCTCACTGACCCTTATGTTTTCTCTAAAAGAATAATCCTCAAACTTGTGCTAAAAGTTCTTTTAGGTTCTTCCTTTCAACAAGGGCTGCAATCACACAGCATAAATAATGTAGTCTGACACCACTTTGGCTGTATCTGCACTGCAAAAATAATACAGTTTGATGCCACTTCAACTGCCATGGGTCAATGCTATGAAATTCTGGGAATTGAAGTGTGTTGTGGTACTAGAACTATCTGATAGAGAAGGCTGAATGTGTCACAAATCTACAATTCCCAGAATTCCATACCACTGAGCTATGACAGTTAAAGTGGTGTCAAACTGGATTATTTCTGTAGTAGAGATGCAGCCAAGATACATGTAGTGTGGCTAAATAATTTCCATGACCAAAACAAGTGGGATTTTAGCCTCTGGGACACATTGTATAAGTTTTGATGATACTGTGTTCAGTTCTGACATCTCGGCCTTTCTTGAATCCCATAGACTTCCTAATTTCTTTTTTAATTATTTCATATCTTTAGTAATGATCTGAAGCAAGTCAAATCAAGCAACAGTTTCTTAGAGTTGTTTGCCATCTTTTCTTGTTGAAAACTGAAACAAATAATTTCAATAGCAATAGCAATCCCCAGGTGTTTTCTTTCTACTGAAGTGGGCAAAGAGGTTCTTCCAGAGAACATTGCAATTAAAATTGTCTGACTAAGCCAGTACAAATCATGCAGGAAAATTGTCAACAATCCCTTCACTGCCTTTCAATGAGCCCAATGCTATTTATCCAAGGATTATCTTGTTTATATTATGGTTATTGCTCTACACAGACTCTAAGCATACTTCATTTTATAATGATGAAATGTGGCTGTGTTTGTTGTACAACATTCCTGGGCTTGAGATAGTGTCATGTTTAATAAAGTGTTTATAAGAAGAGGTTAAAATGGTTTATCAGATCTCAGCTTAATCTTGCAGTAATAAAGCCTCTTTCTAAACCTGAGGCCATGGAGTGCAGTTTGTAATTTACAGTGCAATATTTCCCAAATTGCTAGATATGGGAAGGCTGACTATTAATACATCAGTCTTTTAAAACGTTTAAAAAAACTTTTAAATATTGTAAGGACTTTTTTCCCCAAATACAAGATAAAAGATGGTGGTAGAGTCAGCGTGGCGTTGCTATTTAAATACTAAATAGGAACCCAGGAGGTTGGCATTTGAAGCCCTGCTGAACCATGGAAAACCAATGGGTGACCTTGTGCAAGTTGCATTCTCTCATCCTCAGAAGAAAGCAATGGCAAACCCCCACTGATCAAATCTTGTCAAGAAAACCCTGTGACAGGTGTGCCTTAGGATCATCCTTAGTTGAAAATGACTTGAAAACAGTCAGCAGCAGCAGCAACAACAAAGGATGGTGGATGAATCAATTCCCCTGTCTTTCCAAACTGGTTGTCAGTAATTCATATTTTCCAAGCTATTACTTTGTTAGAACAATGGCTCCTAGTTATACCCAATCAGGAGGATGGTGAATTTCAAGTTTTTCCCCAGATTGTATAGGAGCTATCTAAAACATTTGAATCAGTTTTGGGAACAAGGTTCAGAACCCTGGATCACTGTTTTAAAGTTTAGGCTAAATCCTGAAGTGGATTCACCACACCTCTGACATGAAAGCCACTGCTCATCACTGCCTGCTAGGCAAGAAGTGATAGTGTTAGTTGGGTGGATTTCACCTTGGAGCCTCCATTTGTAGAACCCTATCATTGAGTCCTGTCCACAAAATATAATCATGCACTGCTGGAACGCTTCTACAGTGTTTAGCAATTTCAGAGGCATTGTTTAATAATGAAGGGACTCATCCCATTTGTGTACTTGATCCATCTAACAATAGTACTGATGAAGTCCTGCTGAAGCTAATAAAAAAAAGTGAGCTGTAACTAGTTTAACTCTCATAGTCATAGATAACGTTCACATTGAATTTTAGGCTGCACCATTTCTCTTCTCTCCTGGTTAGCAGTAAACAGATTTTAATTTTTCATAATTTGGTGAGGGCAAAAATTTAACAACTATCCATGGTCCCTCCCTAGTTGTTAAACTAATTTATAATTCTTAACCCCAGGAGGGGGAACCATTTGGGCCTTTTGATATAATTAACAAATTAGAAAGTTACTATGTTTTCATTGTTACTTGGATTGTTACTGTTATGCTGAAATAAACTACTGTTTGTTAGGGATGTAAACAATATTAATTAGTTTTTTGTGGGTTTTTCGGGCTGTGTGG
>CM034708.1:63479807-63495349 GCA_020142125.1 Phrynosoma platyrhinos
GCCCACTCCCAAAGCAGACCACCACTGTGGTCCCAAGCCGGACACCATCAGGAGCCAGATTTAAATGGCTCCTTTTTGCGGCAGCTACGGGCTGTCTTTGGTGGCCCCATAGCGCCTTCTGGATGCTTTAGGGAAATGTGTCATGTAAATGCCACACCCCCAAAGTGACCAGAAGCTGCTTCTTTTGGCCATCTGTTTCAGGCCTGAGATCCTCATATAGTAGGGAGAAAACAGTGGAAATTCAAAATTTATGGAACCCTATCATGGAGATTTCTTGGCAAAATTGGTTTACCATTGCCTTCTTAGGCTGACAGAGTGTAACTTGCCCAAGGTCACCCAATAGGTCTCCAGAGTTTCCAGAGCAGGGGTAGGCAACCTTTCCCCTTTAAGGGCCGAGGGACTTCAGCTCCCAGAATCCCAGGAGCTATTGGCCAACATGGGACTATTGGCCAACATGGCTGAGGCTTCTGGGAGCTGAAGTCTCTTGGCCCTTAAAGGGGAAAGGTTGCCTACCCCTGTTCCAGAGTCTTAGCACAATGCTAAAAATATTAAATAAATAAATAAATGTGATGATGAAATTCATGAAACCTGACAACTGTTACATGAATATGAAACTCCAAAAATGTTAAGCTACATCCACCTCTTGCTGACTACATGTGTTACATTTTTGAATCCATGCACTTGATTTACTTTGTCAATTCTTTGGGTCTATTCACTCTTTGGATCAGTGCACTTTTGATCTCCTTGGATCTATGCACCTGATCTAGTTTGTCAACTCTGCCCTTTCCTGGATTGGAATAGTTTGGGCACAGTAACTCACTCACGGCAAACTCATGTTTAGATTACGCTAATGTCTTCTATAGTTGACTGAAAGTTGATCTTCTCTCCACTCCATTTTGTAAAAAGATTTTGTAAAAACATCTCTATGCATGGAGATTCCAGTATCTCTGCAGTTTCCTACTGGAATGCCTTGAGAGCAGAGCAATGCAGCGTGACATGGGATTGCTCTATAGGTGTTCCAACAAGAATGGCTGGTGGCAACTTGCAGAGAGAGAAAGAGAGAGAGAGGTGTGATGCTTTTTCAGTTTTAAAATAAAAATTAAAATAGATGAAACCCATACTCAATTTGTAAGCTTATGTAATGTTGGTGACACCTCCTGGAAATTCCTTCCACCCTCATGAATTTTCAGCCATGTTAATTTCTAACTAACTCTTTCAACAAATGGTTTTGAAAAAAGTTTTGGTTTATTTTGGGTTAATGTAAACAATACTGAAGTATGTGAAAATAGTTGAAAGACATTTTAGAAGTATCTGATAACCAAGATCAAGGAAGGGAAGCTTTTTTATGTATATATTTTAATATTCTAATAATTTTTTCTTTCTTTTTTTTGTAGATAGTGTGTAGTATGCTAATTTAATGTTATGTTATTTTTTTCCCTGTTATATCTATTTTATGTTGTTGTATGTACTTTTATGTTTATAGAAATTTAAATAAAATAATTTTAAAAAAGTTTTGGTTTAGTATCTAGCCTTTGGAGCTCTCTTTGGCCTGAAACAGATGGGCCAGAAGGAGAAGCCAGAAGGAGAAGCTTCCAGCTTCTTTGGGGTGGGGGTGGTGTTTAGATGATGCATACCCCCAAAGTGGCCAGATACTGGATTTAATCCACTCTTGTTGGCTGCTGGTGGCAATCCACTTTGGGATTGGGCTATGTGGTCCTGGCACTACCTCGGGCCATCAGCTTTGGCCCTTTGCTAAATACCCTAAATCCTGGTCTAAATACCCTAAAGACAACAGATCCTGACTGATCTTGGAAGCTAAGCAGGATCATCCCTGGTTAGTTCTTAGCCAACGAATACCAGGTGCTGTAGGCTATATTTTAGAGGAGGGAACTTGAGTATTTCTTCCCTAAATAAATCCTATACAATTCAAATCCTATACATGATGGCTGGTGAACCTGTCATAAATCAACAGGTTCACCATAAATCAACAGGTGACTTGAAGGCACATATACACAATTTACTAGAAAGGTGAACTATAGGGGTAGGGGTCCTCTAGATGTTGTTGGACTGCAGCTCCTGTTAATCTTCACCCGTATTGCTTTATGATTAATAGGCATTGCAGTTCATCAGTACCTGGAGTACCCAAAAGTTCATCAGGAGCCACTGATCAAATCTTTGTATTTCAAGGATCAGCATGGGCATAACTCTAATTTTGGGCTAGTTAAACCATTGCCTTCTTAGTGAAGAGGTCTCATCTCTCAAGCATGTGAAATGGAGGAAGGAGAGAACCTGAAAATCAGGCCAGAAACAATTTTCTCACTGTTCTCCTCTTATATCTAGTTCATATCTCAATAAACTGAAGGGACAGAGAACCTGGATAGGAATAACCTGATGGTTTACTAAAACATCTCGCTTTTTACTCTTCACTTTTATTTCTCATAGTGGAATGCAAGCTTTGCATTTAAATGAATACAGAAACAAAACCCTTTATCCCTTCCATGAGCAAGTTGCAACTGAAGCTGTGTTTAGTGAGGTTGAGTTAAGGTCAGTGGGGGAAAAATCAGTTGCAACTTTTGAGATGAGAACATCATCAAAGCTAAAGGAAGCATTTCAAAGTGGGGTTTAATAGCAGCTATCATATTGCCTTCAGTGCCTTGACCATTTCTTATGCAGCTGTTTTATTTTAGAAAGATTCAATTCCCCACCACATATGCACTGCTCAGCACACTGACCTGAGTACATACACCCAAGCACTTTGGTCACTCATGATAACTATAAACCCTTCAGTGAACTACTAGAAAGCTAGTTCAAATGGAAATGGTGAAATTCAATCTGGCGTTTAACTAAGTCATTGATGAAGGGGTTAAGCCAAAAGAACAGTGAAGAAGGAAGGCAAAAGGGGCAGGAGACACATAGAAGTGAAGGATTTGGTTTATTTATTTTTTAAAGATAATCATGTCTACATTTCCATTTGAATAAAGGAAATGTACCAATACCAGAATGGTTTTAAAATGTATTTAAAATACAAAATATTTCTGTCTTTACTTTGGATGACTGTATTTGGTTTTCAAAAGTGTTTGAAGAGGACCACATTTAAATGTAAGTTTAGCTCCTACAGGACTGAAAATATACATCCATTAGAGCAAGGACTCTGTTCCAGAATTTGAAATTTTACTTCTAACAAACAATTAACAATTAAATTCACAATGACCCAAAAGGAACAGAGTATTTAGTATTGTATATACAATTTGCAGATTTGGTTTGGGGTGGAAGGATCAAGCTACTTAAACCTTCACTTCTGGATTCCATTTGGTAGGGAGGTAAATCTGTTTTTAAAGGAACTGCCCAAGAAGTTGAACCCTATCCCTCAAATAGATTCAGCAGCTTTGTTAGCTCCTTTAAAATTCAGACTAAAACCCAGAATGATTTCATTGCCCACTGAAATGGAAACCACTAGCTACCATTTTGACTATGGGAACAGCTATGTTGTCTTACCTGTAACCCAGCTGCATGGTAAACCAGCTTCATAATAACGGCAGTGGTGTCCATGTGGGCAGAAGGAGGAATCAGAGGGGATGTAATGCCTGCTTCTTTTGCTTGATAGGTAGAAGGAGGAGAGTAAGGAAAGGAAAAGGCACAGTGAATATCGGGAGGAAGTGGAAGGAGAGAAAATCCACAAATGTGAAAACTAATGGAAAATATGGTTGCCATCTTGCCTGGTTGACTGGGTTTTACCTTTCTTCGTCTTCTTCTTCTCCTTCTTGTCATCATTATGATTAATAATAATATAGTGCTGTCACTGTACATGATGCTTTGTAAGATCAACAAAACAGTTCCTTGTCCTTTGGCTGATAATCTAATTAAGACACAACACACAAAGAAAGGGGATGGTAGTGGGGTGGGGGATTAAGTCCAGCAGAAACTGCCTCTTCGTCTATTCCTTTATGACCAGGGCAGAGGCAATTGGGATAGAGACAGGCCTTTCATTTGCTTCTGGGCCTAGGTCTGATAGAGCTGTGCCTGCCTCTTCTCCCCCTCCACAGCCAGCCAGTTACACCTGCTGATGCCCATTTACTTCAGGAGTGGGCACTTGTGTAAGGGGCAAGTACCATTTTTACACCCTGAGCCTGCCCGGCAGGCCATGCTAGTATATTTCAGTGTACCCAAAGTGATGTGACATCACTTTCAGCTGCCTTTCTGGCCAATTTTGGCTGAGTTTTTAAATTTGTAAATTTTTATTTGTTTATTAAAATATTTCTACCCAACCTTATGTCAGGAGATTTCAGGGTGGCTAACAAATAGCATAAACATAGGTTAAACAGGCTAATAACAGTAAGAAAGTATAAATAAGCTAAAACATATTAAACACTATAATGAGTTCAAAATAGATTTAAAAGTTTTTAAAACTATAAATAACTGTCTTGGTTAGAATTTGTGAACAGACAAGGTTAAACTTGATGCTTAAATTATATGAGCATAGGTGCCAGTTAGTCCTTCAGAGGGAGAGCATTCCACAGTTGGGGTGCCACAGCTGAGAAGGCCCTCTCCCATGTCCCAACACAATGCATTGACCTCAGGGGTAGGCCACAGAGGAGGGCCTTCCCAGGAGACCTTAATCCTCAGGCAGGCAACATGGAGAAAGGCACTCCCTCAAATATTGGGGTAGGCAACCTTTCCCCTTTTAGGGCAGGGGTAGGCAACCTTTCCCCTTTAAGGGCCAAGGGACTTCAGCTCCCAGAATCCCAGGAGCTATTGGCCAACATGGGCCTATTGGTCAACATGGCTGAGGCTTCTGGGAGCTGAAGTCCCCCGGCCCTTAAAGGGGAAAGGTTGCCTACCCCTGGTTTAGGGCTTTAAATCACATCACAAGCACCTTGAAGTCAGACCAGAACCATATTAGCAGCCGGTGCAGTTCTTTTAAGACTGGCATTACATGCTGCCTATATGATATTCCAGTCAGTAGTCTAGCTGTTGCATTTTGCTTTAGTTGATACTTTCCCTTCTTTTCTTTGGTGGTGTTCCTCTCCTACTCTAGACTCATTCAGTCTTTGCCTGTCCTAACTCCCCTCCCCACCCTTATCAGATGCAGGGGGTTTCATAGAATCATAGAGTTGGAAGAGACCATAAGGGCTATCCAGTCCAAGCATCTCCCATGCAGGAACTCACGATCAAATCATCCCCAACAGGTGGCCTTCCAGCCTCTGTTTGAAAACCTCCAAAGAAGGAGACTCCACCACACTCTGAGGAAGTGTGTTCCACTGTTGAACAGCTCATAGTGTTTCTGTCCCTCTTTCTCTCAAGTAGCATTGGGATGGGACTAATAGTTTCTAAACCAGGTGATCTGGGTACCTTCACTTGTTTAACATATATAAAATATAACAAATATACATGTACAGTTGACTCTGTGTATTGGTGGGGCTAGCCATCCGTGGATTAGAGCATTCCCAAATGGCTCCACCCCATTATTGTCAGCGGTGACATGTGCACATGGATACGGTGACATGGATGTGCACATGTTGGCATATGTTGATAATAATGATATTTGATGTTTTGTGATTTTTAGTATCCACAAGTCTCTGTGTGTGTCCGGAACGGAACTCTCACCAATACAGAGGGCTGACTGTATAAAAAATATATACTGTTATAATTGATTATGGGATGCTATGTTAAGTAAGGAACTAATGGACAAGAAGTCCTAGAACATATGAGCCAAGAGTTTATTGGATACTAGTGGTGCTGTGTCAGTGTATGTACACTGGAGGTCCAGAGGACAGAAGCTTCTCCTTTCTCTCTGGCTATACAACAGGAGCTGGATAGTGGCATGGCACACTTCCACAGCCAATCAATGGCTGTTTAGGTCATGGGAGTGGCACTTTGCCCTGGCACTGTCCAATTGTTATTGTGCAGACAAGGGAAAGCATTGTGCAAGAAGGTACCAGATGCTTCCTTGTGCAACACCTCTGAAATATAATTGGGATTTGGCAGTATCAGTAACTAACAGGATTTGGGCTATAATTTCTATGGTGTTGTGCTAACTACAGATGTTCCTGAAAAGTACATTTTTCCAGATCCTCAGTATTTAAAATGCTTTTATTTCACCATTTTATATATTAGAGGAAAAGATGTGCTCAGAGAGAGATCTTCTGTAGAAACTTCTCACTGATATCACCACAAATATCAGAAAGGGAAGGGATGAAGTAAACAGAGCAGGCTCACCATCTTGTGTAGAGGTTCATGATGGCTGGTGAACCTGTCATCATGGGAGTGGCAAACCCATTCTTGATTTTACCTTTGCTTGTCCTGCAGTTGAACAGCAGCTTTCCCAGTGCTAGACCCTATATTCTTTCAGAGGCTTAGCATTCACAGAGCTCATGTACAATTTGGAGCAGTTACAGGAGGAGTGGCAGTAAAATCGAGTGGATTCACTGCCCCTCATCATGGTGGATCCACTGGTTACACCTACTTGGGGAATGTACTGGGTGGGAGGTGTAGAAAGAACATGTTTAGATTCTCTTACGCTCAGAATTATGACAGTGGTGGTATGATGGGGCCCAGATTTTAGAAGTTGGGTGGATGGGAGATTTTTGGGGTGGTGGTGGTGGTGGTGGTAGAATTATTCATTTTCTCTTTTTCTCCATGTGAAAAAGAAAATGTACTGAGACAACATAAATGAATACCTTTTTACTGAAGTGTCAGTAAATGTTCATAATTTGAGGAGGCTCAGAGATACTGGATGTGGATTGGGAGATTAATGCTTTACTGTTCCATTAGGCATTAGATTGAATCCAGACTAGTAATCCTTTGAGCAGATGCAAACCACTGGGACTTCGGTTAAGACTAACAAGTCCCATTGACTTTAACAAGTGTATTCTAAATGCTGCTAATCTGGACCTAATCTATTATATTTTCCTGACCAGAACAAAGTATAGCATGTTTTCCACTGTTTGGTACCACTGAAAAACATCTACTTGTTTTCTTGTAGTTACAGGATCATGACCCACGTTACCTATTTGTACTGTTAGCATTTCAGTTTTCTCTGGTTCACTGTCTCCCCCCCCCCCCCCCCCCGATGTTAACTGTACTTTTTCACATTTATCTTTAATAAAACTCCATAAAGCTAACATTCAAGAAAATAAAAAGAACAAAAGAATAATAAAAACACCATGCCTTTAGTTTTTGCTCTTCTGTCTCATATAATATTTTTAAATTGGCCAAGCAGATTTCTTTAAAAAAAAACCTGGTAAAATGTTCACTCACCATTTCTGACCTTGTAGGTCAAATTTCAGTCTGGAGTGCACTTTTACAGCCAGTTAATTAACCTCTCAAATGAGGGATTTAATAACGGAAACACTGACATACCCTTAAGAGATCTCATATAATGGCTTTACCATAGAGATTTCTCACTGTCAAATGAGATGGGAAGGTGAACAGCTATTAAATGGCAGGATATGGTCATTGAAGGGATCCAATCATTGAGCCAGTCCTGGAAAGATTTATGATCCAAGCAAAGCTGTTTAACCACATTATATAGGAACATATTCTCTTTAATGCCAAGCAAATACTTCACTTTGGATGCCAAAGTTTGTATATATACATTTTTATGTGAGAATTATTATGTTTTTGTGTGTGTCTGTGTATTAGACTGAGAGAGACAGTGCAGGGTGTGTGGAAGATCAAAGCCTGCAATTTCTCAAAAATTAAAAATTCACAGACAAAAAAGACCTTTAAAAAAGGCTATGAAGTAACCATAACTTTCTATATGTACAACTCAATATTTTTGCAGACTCAGTGTATTTGTCTGTTTATTTCATATAGTTATATACTGCCTGTCTGCTAATAGATTACAGGGTACCTTAGAACAAAAGCAAAACTATATTAATTAAAATTGATTAAAATGATTAGAATAAATGATTAAAATTTGTTTTCTTCCAAACCAGTTCGGTCCCGGATTACCATTTTTTAGAAACAGAAAACCCAGATTATTCCCCAATTTGTTAAAGTCTAGACTTTGTTGTATTGTCCCTGCATCTTTTTTCACATGTGCTTTTTAGCAACTAAAAAATAAAATCAATTTACTAGCAGCTAGTGATATGTGGTGAAGCAAATACTATTAAAACTTTTCAAGGCCTCAGTGCATTTAATAAAAGTTCTTGCTTGCATGTCCTGCCCTTTTATTGCTTCCTGTTGGATGTAACAGTCAGGCTGCCTCTACAATGCAGAATTAATGCAATATGACACTGCTTTAACTGCCACAGCTCAATGCTATGGAATTCTGGGATTTGTAGTCTTGTGAGATATTTACCCATCTCTGTTAGAGAGCTCTGGTGCTACAACAAACTACAAATCCCAGGATTTCAGAGGATGAAGCCATGACAGTTAAAGTGATGTCAAATTGCATTAATTCTGCAGTGTGGCAGCAGCCTCAGATTACTGATGAATAGTCTGTTAATGGACCTTGGCATGTGTGTGTGCGTGTTATGTGCCTTCAATTCATTTCTGATTTATGGTGACCCTGAGGCATACCGATCACAGGGTTGTCTTGGTAAATTTCATCAGAATGGGTTTGCCATTGCCATCTTCTGAGGTTGAGAGTATGTGATTTGCTTAAGGTCACCCAGTGTGTTTTCATGGCTGAGCCAAGATTTGAACCCTGATCTTGAGAGTCCTAGTCCAGTGCTCAGACCACTACACCACACTGACCCTTGGGATAGCCTCTCTGAACTGTTTGTTAATTCCAATTATTTTCCCCTGTGGTTTCATTATTATTTTTTCTTATTAATTTCACAAAATAGTTACAGTCAGTAATCCCTTCTCCACACTCCGCATAAAAGGTAACATTGATTATTACTGAAAGGAACCTTTGTAGAATGGGACTTGCACATAAGTAAACATTGTAGCTCCTACATCTAATGTGGCAATAACACATGTTTGAGTGTATTGCACCAGTGGATCCTGTAGTTGTATTTAAAAGCCTTGCAGGATCAGACTGTTGATCAATTGATCCATCCATCCATCCCCTATCTATCCTAACAGTATCTCCAAACAGTGGCAAGGAGATATCTATGGGAAGCTCATAAGAGGGAAATGAGTGCATAGCATCCTCCCACTTATGGCCCCATTTGTTGTTATTATTTGCCAGCAATTTGGTTTTGACATATGAGGACTCCATGAATGAGAAATATCCAAGAGATCATCAAGTACTTAACTGGCTCACAAGTACTTATAGGAACACATGTATTATGGAAAGAACACATAGGACCTTATCACACGTGGGCCACAAAGCGATAATAAAGTGAAATAAGAATAAATCCAGTAATAAACCGAAAGAAACCCCACAATACGCAAATGGCTATTAGACGCAACTAGCATCATTGCGTTAAGGAAAGCGCTCCTGGGAACTGTATTTGCCGTTCACACACAAGTGAGAAAATCCCGTACATAACCAAGCAATGATGTTGTTGCACATGCTCAATACAGCCGCGGCTGTCACTTGCTGTGGCTGTCACCCCTTCCCAAGCCAGGTCTCCGGGGAGGACCTCCTCGGAGCATGGACCCTGCGCTGGGCCTCGCTCTGAGGAGGACCTCGCCAGAGAGCCGGCTCTCTGAGGACGTCCTCCTTGGAGCGAGGCCCCGCGCAGGGTCCGCGCTCCGAGGAGGTCCTCCCCACAGAGTTGGCTCTCTGGCGAGGTCCTCCTCAGAGCACCGACCCCGCACGGGGAATGACGGGGAAATGCTCCCCAATACGTATTGGGTGATCAGACATTACGGCAAAAGCAAAATGATTCCCGTTGCACATTTGCAATTCCCCAAGAAACCGAAATTCAAAAGATCTCGGTTCTTTCCACTTTCTGTCGGGGTTCTGTCGGGGTTCTGTGCGACGTCGTGTGGACACACAGAAAAATAATACGTATTAGGTCAGGATTTCGTTTGGATTCTGTCTGGATTGGTCCCCAGGTGATAAGGTCCATAGCCATTATTATGAGTAGCCATAGTTGATTTCTCCATTAAACTCTTACTAGTCTTACTCTATTGGCTTGAAAATAAATCTTACTGAAATCCACAACTTCTACTTCTTTCTATAGAAGGCACTACCCTGTAGATATTGTCACATGCCTGCTCTTCCATTCCATGAAATAACCATTTATCTATAGGTCTGGCATAGGTAGAAGCTCCGATGGCTTTCAGGATTGTATACGCCAGGATTGTATACGTTCCTTCACTCATCTATCTGTATTGGAGGACTTTAGAAAGGGATAGTCAGCTGAACTTTGCCAGGAAAAGAGAAAAGAGTTGTGAGGTTGGCTGAATTTCTTAGCAATTTTGTTAAGTTTCCAGTACTTTGTTCTCTCCAAAGGAAAATGTCCTGTAAAAGCTGCTTACAGATCTTCATTCCAGTGATGGTACTACCCACAGCTGTTACTCCTCTCAGTATTGTGATATATAGAACATCTTTTAATAAACACTTTAAACAGTATCTTTGTGGCTATTCATGTGAATAATAAATTTCACTTGCACAGTGTTGATAGCAATCTGTATGCCTAAACATGTAAGTATACTTATGGGGCTACATTTACTAAAAAGGCACAAGAAAGATGACATAGATTGGAATGTTTTGTATAAGATCAAAGAACAAAATAATGATGCAGGAAATAACAGCTGAAAAGGAAAACCTCTGAGGCTAAAGAAGCCATTTATTAATTTCAAGACTCCCTTACCACCACCTGGCCCTCCCCATGTGACCAAACAACATTTTACCGAGTTCCTTTGTTTTAATGATGAGAATACTCATTTCAAATAAATTACAAGCAAAGGCCAAAATTCCATGATAATTTTTTTTGTATACACAGATTCATTGGATGCCTGTTTTGTATACATTTATAGATGGATGTGGTGAACATCTTCCCTTCTATTGGTATAAAAATTAGCTGGTGCTGCCATTTCCACTTTACAGAAATACAGAATATAGCGGACCCTCCACATTTGCTGGGGTTAGGGGCACAGGACCCCTCTGAAAGTGGAAAAACCACAAAAAAAAACACCATCTTTTTTAATCCGAGGGAACAGCTCTCTAGGAATCTCTAGATTCTCCAGGGCAATTCTATGGTCAAGATCTGCCAGGAGCTGACAATTAAATTTCATTGGAGAACCTACAAATGCCTAGAGAAGTGTTCTCTCTAGGAACCTCTAGGTCCTCCAGTGTGACCTTTGGCAGAAGGTGACAAAAGATTCAAACTGGTGGACATAGAGATTTCTAGAGAGAACATATTAATCAAATTCATGAATAATCAAATCTGCAAAAATCAAAGCTGCAAAGGCCAACTGTACATACATCTACAGTGGGGACTGGCAATATGTCCTCTTCCAATTGTTATTGCAAGTCTCACAGTCCCTTGCCATAGGACAGGGTAGTTGTGGCTGGTAGAAGTTACAATCCAACAGCATTTACAGAGCTGTGGACTTTCTCATCCCCTGGTAATAGTGGCTGCTACCACACTATAGAATTAATGCAGTTTGACACCACTTTAACTATCATGGATCCATCCTATAAATTCTTGGGATTTGTAGTTTGTTGTGGCATCAGAGCTCTCTGAAAGATGTCTAAAAAAAACTACAGATCCCAGAATCCCATAGCACTGAGCAGTTAAAGCGGTGTCAAAGCACATTAATTCTGCAGTGTAGATGCATCCAGTTTGTGGGGCTATGGTCAGCTTGAGGTTAGGCTTACATAGCTTAAGGTGAGGAACACTCCCGATGTTCTTGGACTCCAGTTCTCATCAGCCTTAACTAGCATGGTCAGTAGCCAGAAAAAATGGTAGTTGTAGTACAGTATCTTGAGAGCTACAGCTTCCCTATCCCTGAAAGCATAACAGTTACTTTGCTCTGCCTGCCAGCATTTCTGCCCTATATGACTTTCAGATCTGCATTATGTGGACTATTGAACATACTGGTTAATTTCCTCTGGCCCATGTCCTTGTATGACAGTATGGTCTTCCTGACTATACAAAATGCAGTTTGGCCTGAAGCTCCATTAATTTCATCTACAATGATTTCCATCTGCACTGATTTCCCATGTACTAAGGATCATGATCTTAAGCCTTTATGGGGAATACCTGTTATTTGTTCATTTCCTTTCAGGTTGTTGGCACAAGTAATGGAAATTTTCTGACATTTTCAAAGCATGTAATGCAAATTTAAGTTTTGATTTTGGGTAGGTCCAGCTTTTCATCCTTGCACATTTGACCAAGGAAGATTCATTCTGCCTTGATTTGGACAGATTGATTGCCAACTCTCTATCAGAATACTTTTTTGAACAATTATGAATACATCTTTTTCAGTTTCATATATATTTGTTCTTTTCTGAGTAGAAATGATATCTACATATGGCTATGAAAAAAGCACTGGAATACCATCCCATTAGAATGTTTGGAACTCATGCGACAGTGTTTATTTCAAAAGAAATGTAGGGCTCTAATCTATCCTGCAGATGAAAAGAAGCTCACAGAGAACTTTAATTAGATCGTGCTCATGGAAGACAATAGTATAATAAAGAAGATTTAGTAAAGCATTTTGTCTTTTTATTACTTTAATTTCAAGCAAGATGTTTAACTTCAAAGGATAGTCAAGCTACCCTCCCTCTACCTAGTGAATAACTCCTCAAGGAGTAAAATTAATATGTTGTTGTAGCTTGGCTTATGTTCTTGCGTGGTGGAAAGATCAATCATCATCTTCTGTACTGTCTTTCTGTAACTATGGGCACAATTCATGTGGATATTTTCCACCAGATTCTCTAAAATGAATGGAGCAAATGCTAAAATTGAAAGAAAACTTATCTAAATCCCATTGTCAGTCCCATCTAAAGTAAATGCACTGAACCAATAGGTACTTGATAATTCAATACCTATATACCGTAAGTTCATTTGATTCCATGATTTCAATCCAGTTGAACTTATAAATAGGATTTAGGTTGGAAGCAGATGTCATTTGGCTCTCCAGATATTGTTGGACCACAATGCCCAGCTTGAACTTGCAATCCAACATCTGTATGGATTGATGATTTGCACTTGTGATTTAGGTCAGACCACAGTCATGTTAAAAGATGCTGGATGACCATCTGTCAGGGATGCTTTGATTGGGAGTTCCTGCATGGCAGGGGGGTTGGACTGGATGGCCCTTGTGGTCTCTTCCAACTCTATGATTCTATGATTCTGAAAAAATTATCAGTCTATAAAGCTGTTCCTAATGCATTTTAGCACTGCCTTCAACACAAGCAATCTGGCTATTATTTACTCAGGCGACTAAATGCTACTTATCACTATCATTTGGGAACAAGTCCCCAAGTAAAATTGAAGAGGCAAGCACTATGGAAAGTGCCTCATGTTTTCTATTTCCCTGTGCCACATGAAATACCCTGAAGAGTTCTAGAGCAAATCAAGCCTGAATTCTTTCTAGAAGCTAAGATTACTAAACTGAGACTGTTGTACTTTGGACATATCATGAGAAGACATGACTCACTATAAAAGAACAATGTTTGTCAAGGCAGAAGGCAGTAGGAAAAGAATATTACAGATGGATAGCCTCGATCAAGGAAGCCGCAGCCCTGAGTTTGCAAGACCTGAGCAGGGCTGTTGATGGCAGGGTTACTTGGAAATCTCTCATTCATAGGGTCATCATAACTCAAAGTTGACTTGATGACATTTACAACAAGAACAAAATGCCAGCAGTCCCATTCATGAATCATGAATCACCTGCTTAGGACCGATACAACATTTATCTCCCAGGCAGGATTTTTTTGTGGAAACACTAGAAGCATTAAGAATTGTGTTTCTCATTCACCATGTTAATGTGTCACACCAGAAGCTGTTTGAAGTCCATTCTACCATGTCTATTTCTGTATGACATATAGGTGACACATTATTTTAATGTCATAGCATTTTCTCTTTTTCTTCATTTAATTTGCTTTAAAACTGTATGCTGCTCCCTTCAAATGCGCATGCATTGCTTGTAGCAACTTTCAACAACAACAACAACAACAAAAAAACCCCAAAACAAATAAGATCAAATAAGTCTTAACAGGTCAGCAGATAAAACATGCTAAAAACTGATTGCAAAATCACATGGCAGTCTTCTCTGGGAAACAGTTTATGGCTATGCTTTAGGAATTATGGAGTCCTCAAGGTCTATCTACAATTGGGGTCAGACTGGATCCTGCTGAGGAACTTGTGAGAGGATTCTGCTTCTTCTCATCAGATGAAGTTTTGCAAGGGCTGATGGGTCCTGATTCCTAACAACTACCTCTTTCTGAACTAAGCAGTCATGTGATGTGCATCATGCATGGATAAAAATATATATAGAGAGTTATGCACTGTTGTATTGCTTCCACACTGTGGTTGTAATAGACAATAAAATACAGCTCACCTAGCTTTCCTCTGTAATATGCTCTCTGTTTAATTTATAATAGAGTTGCCATCAACTTGCAAAATAGTTCGACCCAGATTTTTTTATTATTATTACATTAGATTGCCTGCCAGGTGCTTTCTCTTTTTGCCCCAGCCTTGTTTGACTTCATCTAATATTGGGTGTTATTTTTTCTTGCACTTTGACATACTTGATGCTTAAAGTAAAACATAATTTGTGACCAATCTTAATCTGAAGTTTATTTTATTTTAGTAGCTCTTTCACAACTAATTTGAACTTACGTTGGAGTTTAGAGAAATATTTACACAGAAATAACATGAGATTATGTGGTGTAAATGCAGTGCCATTCAGTTATGTAAATAGCTGCAACAATGTTTAATTGAATATATAACACCAGTAAAATGTAAATGCCATTTTTGTTCCATTTGGTCTATGCCCGAGCTTTGATGACATGCATGAACAGGGTTAATTGATAGTGGAAGTTATAGTTTTAAACAGGTCTCCATAACTCTGCAATATGTCTGGAAAACTTTAGTGTAACAAACCATGCCTCGCTTTGTCTTTCTGTTGGCTTCAGTCCTGTACCTTGTTTTATCCAAGGTATTTGGTCATCGTGCATAAATAGATTGTTCCTAAACTTGTCTTTACTTGCTTTTTTCTGCCTCACTCTAATTTCCAGCTGGACCTTTCAGTCACAGGGGCTATTCTTTTCATTTACTGCATTTGTTGGCAGATTTCTGCCCTTTAGTTTTAGGTATAGACTTGACAGCTGTCATTTAAACTTTCACAAATTCAAATCAGATAGTTTCAATCCAGATCTACTCATACCTGTATAAATGGCATGTTTGTCAGTCAACATTGACTCCCAAGCAATTCAGATCAATGATATCTTACAAAATGAGATATTAGAAATAGCTTCATGGGTCTGATGTAGAGATATAAAATTTCTGGAAATTTTGAAACCATGGGGGAAAAGTTTTTTTTCCCATTTTTTCCAGAAGAAAATGATATTTTTTTTTGAAAAATAGAAAAAATGCAACATTAGCACTTTTTACAGATTGAAAGTCAAACTATTACTTTAGGACAGGGGCAGGCAACCTTTCTGAGACCTGGGCCGGTCTCCCGTA
>CM034708.1:63524511-63547586 GCA_020142125.1 Phrynosoma platyrhinos
AAGGGACAGGGATGCGACTGCTTCAGCCCCCGTGTGATAAGGTCCTAACTCATTCACAGAATTTTCCCATGAATGACTTTTTGCTGCTTCTTGCCTGGTTGTTCCCTGGTTCTTCATGGGATAATGGCACTTGCGTTAATGTTGTTTTAAGCATGTTTTAATGTCAATTGCATGATTTTCATGAGTTAATCATTTTTTAAATTCCCATGTGATAAACCCCTGGAAGTTTGGCCCAGAACTTGAACTCCTACCACATAAATCTGCTAAAAAGAAAAGGAAGTGGCCACTTCTGGTTTTGTTTTCAGCTGCGTGGCGGCCAATTTTCATGGTGCCGATTGTCAGGGCAACAACTGGCCTTTACATCCTCCAGGATTGCTTATCCCTGCAATATCATGAGGAATTTCAACTGTCAGGCAATTTTTTTGTCTGGAGGTTTTTATCTGCATACAGAGTTCCAGAAACAATTTGAAAATAGGACATTCTTAGCTATCTGGGTTGACACTATCATTAGCCATAGCAAGGCAGTCATAGTCTAGGCAGTAATGTCAAGAATTACAAGAAAGGTGTTGTTAGAGAGAGCTGTTTATGACATATTTGCATTGTATTCCCATAAACTAGACTACTGCCTTCATGCTGGTACAAAATACTCTCCAATAACCAGTGCTGAAGAAAGATTCAGGTGCTAATCCAGACAGTTTTTGGACATGGAATGAGGGGATGCCATCTTATTTTCCAGTTTAGAAAGCAAAATTGCATTGGTTTGGCCTGCCAGGTATACTTTTTACCTCCCACCAGTAAATTTAGCTTAGTTTACGTTAACGCTCACACATTCCATCTTTTACACAAAACAAAAAGTATAGCTGTATTAATTACTACTCCTAAAGCTATCTCAAAATCCTGTAGAATGCTCATATACTGCTATAGCAGCCATGAGATGAGCATAAGGCCAATGTTTGCAAAAATATTACATTTTATGCAGACCTGCTGAATATGTAACATCTGTTCCTGCTGATGGAAAATATCCTTTTGGTCACAGAGGGATCTCAGTCACAAGTTATCCTGGGAAAAGCCTGCATGAATCAACAGTTAGATAGACTCATCACTCTGCACCTAATAGATATATACCGAAATGAAGCCAAGACATTCCTGCCCAAAGTAGTAACAATAGCTCTCCAGTGGATGACAAAAATCAGACAGCTGAAAAGAAGAAGTCTCTATAAGATCTCACAGTTGGAAATCTCTCCCTTCCACAACCTCAGTATGCAACCATTGTTTATTATTAATTTAATTGCTATTGTTCTGTTTCGTATACATTAGAAATTTACACATGACAACTAAAACAGAAGAGCTATCAAAATGTGTTAGAGAGCTATGGGCATCTAGATTTAAAATACAGCTGATTTATTAGATGTGTCAATGGATAAGCTTTTAATCCAAAGCATCAATAGAAGCTCAGCATAAAAATAAAAGAGGGGATTTAAAACAAGAACAAATCCTTTTCTTCTTAAGGGTTGTTTGTTTTTATTATCTTTGAAAGTGTTGGCCAGAAATAAAAGGAAGCTAAAAAGGACACTGATTGGGTGATACAATTGCTACAGCAAATTTTATTTCAGGTGAATAACTGAAGATTCTGCTTCTAATGACTGACTCCAGTCTCAGTGATTAAAAGTTAAAGTAAACTGTAACAGGAATTGGCAAGTTTTTTTTTTTTTTATAAAGGTCACTATATTTTCTTTCCTACATGTGATGGCAAAATATACTTAATCTTTAGCTTTACATCATACATCATTCAGTAGTGCCTAGGTGATATCTTATAAAATATACCACACAGGATATAACTTATAGCTAAAATAAGAGTTCCCATATACACAGTCCCAGTGCATTACATTAATGACAATTAATCATTACATCATTCCAGTTAACACCTGAATATCAAAAGGAGGATGCAACAGATGAAAGGACTTGTAGTGTTTTTCACTACACTGGATATGGAACTATCAGGATCATTTAGAGCTTCAGAAAGTTACTTTTTTTTTGGATTCTGCTCCCAGGAGCCCTACCACCTCCAATTGACACAATGAGAAACCATGTCAGCTGGGTGATTCTGGGAGATGTAGTCCAAAATAGCAGTGTTTCCAAGTTCTTGATTCATGATCTACAGAAACATTAGAAATATTATCCTATGGACCTGCCTTTCTCAAAATATGAAGGTTGTCCTTATCATGAGGCAGAATGAGGCAACCACCTAAGGAGACAGAGATTGGGAGACACCAATGGCAACTTTCCAGTCATTTCTCTAGGGCCTTGTTGCACCTTCAATTCTCTGGAGGATGTGTGTGCATGTACATTTTACAGTGCTCTATAAATATTAATTAATTATTAATAATAATCTGTGTCTGTGTCACACAACCTGTTTTGCACTCTTTACCCTAACCTGTTGTCCTGAGGTGCAGTGGAAACACTGCCCAATAAAGAGTGTTGAAGTAAAATTCATATCCTAGTTCTCTCAGGTACATATAAAATTAGGCAGACTGGATTGGGAAGCACCATTTTGTCCTTTGTCTCAGATAGAAAAACATTTGGCCCTGTCCAGAGGGCACCATTAGGAAACATGGGCAATTTTTATTTCATGACATCTTACAAAGAATAAAGAGTACTGTAATGGTGGATGTTATGCCTTGGACAATTAATATTCCAGATTAAATGCTGCAGTGATGGCTGACAGAATCTCAGGAAGAGAAACCATAAGGGTTTTTGTCAAAGGCCTGAATGTGTTACTGCAAATCTTTGTGTACAGTCTTTGATGGACTACCAATCTCAGACCATATACAAAACAGAAGATATATAAGTCTGATGTATAAGGAAGCTTCATATGTCTTTTAGATCTTAATCCATAAAAGGGACATTGGGTTGTGTAGAAATGGAAACTTGGAGAGACATAGGATCCTTTCATACTGCACAATCCTGGCACTATGATTCTACTTTAACTGCCATGGTTCTACCCTGAGGAATCTTGGGACTGGCAGTTTAAGGATGTGTACATAGAGAGCTCTAGTCCATTATGAACTATAAAGCTTAAGATTTCATAGCAAGCAGCCAGGGCAGTAAAAGAGTTCTCATACCTAGGTTCAAACATTGATCAGCATGGGACTGCAGTCAAGAAATCAGAAGAAGACTTAAGAATGGGGAGGACAGCTATGAAAGAACTTGGAAAGATCTTAAAGTAAAAGATATAAAACGGAACACTAAAGTTAGAATCATTATCTTCTATTTACAATGGTCCTGTGTTTTTCTGTCCTTCCTGGAATTGTATCTCCTATAACACACAAATTAATTCAATTGGAAAAGGCAGAATAACGCTATGATATTTTTGGACTAAATAGCACTAAAATGGTCACACAATGTGTTACAGGCCTAAAGTCTGTTGTTAGTCCTGATTTTCCCATTTTTTTTAGCTGCTCTGCCCATAAAGGAGGAGATCTCTCTCCCCCCCCCCAAAAAAAAAGGCTTGTAGAGGATTAAAACAGCTTGGAATGTTTCTTTCCAAAAACAGTTCATTTCCACCATTTGTTACAGTGATTGAAAAATTATTTCTGTTACTTGTTATGAAGCTAGAGGAATAACTTGTTGGATGAATTCAAAGATATAGCTGTGCTAGTCTGGATCAGTATGAAAAGGGGTTTTGTAGCACTGAGAGAAAAAGCTGGTAACAAGCTTTCATAGGCAGAAAAGATAATTGAATATTGTCACCTTTTAAACCCCAACTGTATAGTGAGAGCACTGTACAGTATTATTTCGGTGCTCTTCCTCTTCCAATTTCCCCTTTTTATATTTTCAAATGGTGCACACCTGAGCTGAGTGTATAATAATGTTTTTGCTCTTAGGTGCAAGCAGCTCTGAGTTTTAAAGGAGGAGCAAAAGTGTTTGCTGCAGTCATAATAATAATACAATAACGTATTTGAAATGTTGAAGAGCTTGAAATATATTCTCATAGAAATCATGACATGTACTGAACTATTCAAACAGGACACCCCTTGATTAAATTGTTTCACTGAGGTAGATCAATTGTATGGCTACAGTTGCAGAAGAATATGTACTATGTACTATAAATTATGGGTAGATAAATTCTCAGAGGAATGTGATGCTTTAGAGTTATATTTCTGCATGTTACAGACATTTTTACACACAAAATTTAAAGTAACTTCATTTGGGAATGTCATTGTTTATGGGAATGTAAAACTTCCAATGGACAATTGCATAACTGAAACATCTCCTCTTTCTCTTTTGCAAGAGGATAAATAACAGCACAATAGGCTCTAAGATTATTTTTAGCTTTGTGTACAAAAAAGCTCTTGGCATCTTTAAATCAGCCTTCCTCCTACCCAACTCCTGGATGCCTTAGACTAAAATCCCCATAGTCCCCAACCATCATAGCCATTGGTTCAGAGAGATGGCAGCTGTAGTCCAACCCATTTGGGCTGGAGAAGCCTCATTTAAAATAATGTGTGGGTAAGTTTATTATTCTTTCATTATCTTTATCATTTGCTACATTTCTCATGAAAGTTGTTGCTGTGCTTCCTACCTAGCTAAAATCCCCATAATCCCCAACCATCATAGCCATTGGTTCAGAGTGATGGCAGCTGTAGTCCAACCCATTTGGGCTGGAGAAGCCTTATTTAAAATAATGTGCGGGTAACTTCATTATTCTTTCATTATCTTTATCATTTGCTACATTTCTCATGAAAGTTGTTGCTGTGTCTCAAAAGAAAACACTATTCTTTGCAAATCTCTCCCAATAGATCCTCAGCAAGGTGCTGATCAGTTGAACCAAGAAAAGAATATGGTAAAAGTCCAAAAATGAGCCTGTGCTAATGAGATGGGAGTAATAAAAAGAGGGATTGTTTAAAGTAGACAAAATGGATCTGGAAACCAGCTATCAGAGACAGGTTTGACAGAGAGTCATAAAAAGGAATACCACGTTTAGCTTTAGCAGGCATTAGTGTAGCAGCCAGACTTTTCTAATGATCTATGAATAACAAAGAAAGATTGTCTTTCTGACAGAAGTGAGTTACTGTTACCATTAAAGATGATAGCACAATCGGGAAGGGAAAGTGGCACAGTGCTCAAATATGGAATAGTCATCCATCAAAAAAAATGAGATGAATATGAATTAAATACAGGATCTAATGTTAACTTTCTCAAAGTTCAAGGTTGACACTATCATCAGCTTGAAAGGGAAAAAAAAGAGGCAGAACGTGCAATTTTACTTAATATTATATTTCTGGGAGAATGAAGGAAACCTTGACTTATGGGTAACTAAAAATAGAGCTGTGAAGCCATATTTTCTGAAGTCTTTACTGGGTTTAGTTCTATGTGAAAAATCAAGCTTTCCTTCTTATTTAGCACACATACCCAGCTTGGTAGAATTCTTGGATTACCTCTGTCCCCAAACTCCATTAAAATGTCACACATAAACAAATGCTCTGTCTTTATCAGCTTCCTAAGACATTTATGCATGCTTCCCTCTTTCCAACTTCCTTTGTGTATAATTGTGTCATGGCTCAACATCCTACTACTATACCTGTCTGCTCAGAGAAAAGTCCTGTTGGGTGTGTGCAGGACTGCAACATCTATGGGCTGCTGAACTTTAATGGCAAAAACCACTACTACATCTTTACAGGACTTGTCCTGTCTTTAGGCAGAGAGAGGCAACGATCTCAGCAACAGATTTTGGTTGTTATGAAAAGACAGCTAATTTCTAGTTACTTAATTTCTTCTTATTGTGCTATATTGCCATAACGATGTAAGCTTTTTAAGCCTAAGGTGCAAAATAACTTGGTCTAGAATAGAATTCATCTTAACTCTGAAATGGAGGAGAGTAAAAGTTGCTGTTTTGCCTTAGGAAACAAACTGGCACAAGTTGACATTCCCTCTTTATTCTTGTTTTCTTCAAGGGGTAAGGTATTCCTCCAGGAGGCTTCAGGCTAGATTCATGTGCACAGTTGACCAGGAATAAGTGAGACCTACTCCCAAGTAGACACGCATACCAGGTAAAGTATATTAATTTTGCCAGTTGCATCTTATGTGCATATTAAATAATTTCATTTTAAAA
Source organism: Phrynosoma platyrhinos (assembly GCA_020142125.1). Taxonomy (NCBI): domain Eukaryota; kingdom Metazoa; phylum Chordata; class Lepidosauria; order Squamata; family Phrynosomatidae; genus Phrynosoma; species Phrynosoma platyrhinos. The sequence continues at coordinate 63,530,624 of CM034708.1, forward strand.
TAATAAATAATGGGACTATCCAATAACACTCCCCCCCTGCTGGCTTTAGAACTTGTTCTTTCATCCAAAAGGAACTGAAGGTTTTTAATGATAAAATTTCACACCACTTTCCTTTTCCGCCTCTTAAAATCTTAATAGTCTAGCATTAACAGTATACTCACCATGAGATATTTTGAATAAAAAGGCTATGTAAAATCAGAACCCACTTTTGCTGATATACAACAAAACATGGGATGGAACAGATTTGTTTTTGAAGTATTTCAAAAAAGGCTTTTTAAAAAAGCCAAGCCAAGCCGAGATCTCTGTAAAAAGTCCAGCTTTAAAATTTTTATTGTTAAATCAGCCATTGTTTTTGGCTAATAAAATGGAAAATGTGTGCTTTTATGGGTTTATAAAAAAGGCAAACTATAGTTGCATGAAAAATAACTTTCACCGATTGAGTACAGGTGGAGACTTGTTTAAACTCCGAAGACATAAAGGCTTAGTATGTATGACTGAAAAAGGTAACATGGCACAATAAAAGTCTTCCTCTCGGCAGTCATCAATCCACCGGGTATTCCATGTCAAATAAACGCTGCAACAATTTACAGTAAAAGTACACAGTGGAAGTGCCAACGTTAACACTTCTTAGGATTGGAGAGCGTCCAGGTCTTTCTCTCCAATATTTAACACGGACTGAAATGTCTTTTCCATTGGAAGTGTCAGCTGTAACAGGCTTTGCTATATTTGGCAACCTGCGTATGCGAAGCAGAAAGTCCAGCATGCATGATGTTCATTTTTATTTCAGCCATGATGAATTGTGGTTCATTTGTTTAAGTGCAGATGGCAGTTTTAGTGTTCCTACTATAAATTTGCGCTAACTTCTATTGACATGCTGTATTAAACTTAAGAAAAACAAATTACACTTCAGCCATTTTAATTGACTAAATGTGTCAAAAACCCAATCAGTATAACATTAGAGGTCAAGGCCTTGGACTACACTATAATGGGTGTTGTGGCAAGTGTCCAGGTTCTCTCTCTTCCTCCCCACACTTCTTTCTTTCTTTCTTTTTTGGTACATTTCACTTTTCACAAACATTCAGGACAAAGCAGGCATTTAAATTCTGTCATGTAATCAGGTCATTTGATGGTCCCTCTTATTTAAAGTGCTGTTCCTGATTATTATTTATGGCCACCTGTAAACAAACGGTACAAGCAGATACCAGCATTTGGGAGAATGAAATAGTGATTCATGCTACACAGCACAATTGAAAACAGAAACGGACTTAGAAGACATCTTTCCTTTGCTAAATAGATGAGGAACTCTATGGTCCAGAGCCAGAAAAATCTTGGCAACAATTCATTCCCAGGGGACTTTACTGGAGTCTGTCAGCTTTGACTCATGTCTTTTATATTAAGTGCCTGATACATGTACATCCCCTAAATTTTTTAACCTGATTTGTATAGTCTAATTTATACATATAATTTATAAACTTTATGTAATTAATTACATTATTAAATTATTATTTTCACTAAGTTTATGCCCTGCTTCACCACCAAAAAATGACATTTCAGGCACCTAACAATAATAAAGTACAGTTCAGAAGCAACTTCATAATTAAAATATCATATGAATCATTTAATAGACCAGGAGTAAGGAAACTTCCTCCCACAAGATGCTTTGGCTTACAACTCCCATTAGTCCCATCTAGCATGACCAGTAGTAAAGGATTGTGGGAGCTGCAATCCAAAACATCTGAATGGACTGTTGTCATGACTGAGGAAAAATTAAACCAGAAGCTTTCTAGATCAGTTTAATTTTTTATACACTATTTTTCATGGATGCTGTGATCCTATACACATTTACTTAAGAGAAGGCCCTTTGAATTCAGTGAGTCTTAGGATCTTATCATTCATTCATTTAACCTTTATTAGGCAAACAAGAGTAGGATTTACAATAGATTTACAATAAAATAAAATACGTTTACAATAGAACTTCAGGATCATTATTATAAAATTTAAGCCATAATCTTGAAGCCTCCAGCAGGAAATTGGCCATTAGCCTGGTAATATGTGGATTCCAATCTTCCAATAAGAATTCCACTGATAACCCATCCAAATGGATGTTCATTTCCAATAACCTCCTTAACAATTTCCCACTAGGAATTACATACAATGGACACAGCAATACAATATGATGGAGAACATCAGGAGCTTGATCACAGTGGCATATACTTTTCAAAAATGGGGTCTGTAAACATCTACCCCTTGTCACATTTGAGGGGTGCACATTTAACCTTGCTAATAAAAATGCCTTCCTCAACTCCATCAATGAATCTTATCAAACCAGCTGTTACCCCCCCCCAAAAAAGTGAAAGGAATTGGGTGCCCACCGACTGTGTCAGTATCTCTTTAAATGTTGATAGAATTGTTTAGCTTAGAATAGGCCAGTGAGAGGTTGGGTAACTTGGGGGGATGTTTTCATCTATGTATTTTCACCTGTACTAATTGCAGGAGGACTCTATGCTTGTTGAATAAAGAAGGTTTTATTTAGAAATATGCAAAAAAGCACACAAACATACAGTAAGAATTCAGTCTGAGACATTTTACAATAATGATCAAAGTGGATGTATGGAAATTGGATAGTGGAGGCTAAGGGTTATAGGGAGGGTGATATTTACCAGTCCTGTAGAGGAATCTATGGAAAGTGGGATGAGGCTCAGATGATGTCTTATGGGAAGAGGAGGCATTGGATGGTTGAACAGAGCTCCGGTGGTCGCCCACCGCAGTCACAAGCTGGACATGTGTTGGGTGTATATTTATATCCTGTTTGCTGCTTTCAAGAGGTTCTTAATGTTCCCGCATGAGGTATAAAGAGTTTGAATGATTTCTCATGGAATTGACAAAAGGGGGGATTTTGGTAGATGGATTTAACTCTGACTTAACAAAACAGTGGAGTTTATCACACTACTAAAAAAAAAAAAGAGTGATTTATCCCCAATGGGATACAGTCACTTTTCAGATTAATTTCAGATTAATCTCTGCTTTTATCACATGTAAACTGCTGCCTTCACCACTGGACTAGTGCAACCCAGCTGCATCCTGGCTCCCAGCTGCGCTTAGCCGGCTGGTTTTCCAAAATGGCAAGAGATTAATCCAAAAAGTGACTGTATCCCATCAGGGATAATCTCCAGTGATCGAATGTAGGATAACCCCAATGCAGGTGAATAGGAGGACAACCCCAAGATAGGTGGATAGGGAGGCTGGCTGAGAACACAGCAGGGGATAGGTAAGTGGGATGGTCTTACTGACCTTCACCTTTGTCTCCATTCTTAATCTAGCAAAATTGTGGTGGGACAGCAAGCTGTATGCTAAAACAGCTTGCTGTCCCACCACAATTTTGCTAGTTTAAGAATGGAAGCATACTGGTTTGACATCATTTCTTATCACATTTCTCCCCATGATAGTGCTTTGACACTCCATGATCATGTGATCTGTTTTCACAATGTCTCCCAGACCTTGCTGCATCTTATTTCAAAATCTCCATGCTGAAGGCTGGCACACAATTCTTCACAGTTGAGTATGATGGGCAGTTGTTGATGTTTACATTATACACTGGAGTTGTCTTCTGCTGGAAAAGGAACTTCATTTTGCTCAAGAAATCCTAAGTCCAATTAATCAAGGCTCAGCCTTTCCCCCCTCTTGGTTTGTTCTTTTGAATAAGACTTCCTATTCAAGCATAAACCCAGCTCTGGAAAAGATTGCATGATATTCCTCTGACCCCTTCAAAGTCAGCAGGCTTCTTACCACTTGCTTTGAAATACCAGGATTTCACTGCATGCTTTTAAAGGGTTATGGAAATTTGTGGAAGTTGATAAGATCTGATCGGGGAATTGCTCCTTCCTATTGAGATGGACAGCTCTGATGGCTGCAGAGCTATACTTGACAAAGTTAGAGTCTATAATGGGGCAATAGAGTTCCTTGCTTAAGAAAGTTTCAAGTGATACTTAGCAAAAACTATTTATTCCCTCCATTTAAAAGAAACTAGTGTTACTGAAGATGGCACTCTCTTGTAGGAAAACTGATTATGTACCATGTACAGTGAGGCAACGAATATGGGAGGTATTAAATACACTTTACCTGATCTGTGACATATGCATATTCTTCCAGTGCTACCCTGTAGAAGTTTTTAAATAATTAAAAAAATAGATATATGCTAGTCTCACATTTAGGACACCATATGCAATGCTATTTGCCACACCTTGGAAAAAAAATCCCTATTCAAATGTTAGGAAAATGCTACGAGGGGGAAAGGCAACTTCCCTTTCCTACTAGATGCTACTTCCATTGCAGTCTTTACACAGAGCTTGGAAGTGTTCCTTCATTAGGGAAGACAACTCCCCAAATCCTCCATGCTTACTATCAGGTTCTGGGAGTAATAGTTTTAAAAAAAAGAAACTTTCCTAAAGCATCATTCTCACATGGAGAAGGACTTTGTGAGGAAGAGAACCTCCTCTATGTGTGAAGACTCTCCACATCTGAATAACAACAAACAACAACAACTTTATTTATCCTCCAACTTTTCCCCAAGACTGAGACTCAAGGTTGCTTACAAATGAAGATGATTACAATATAGTTAAAACTTACAAAAAACCAATATTTAAATAGAATTAAATGGTTAACAATATTAAAAACAATTTAAAGCATACAGCTCCCAGAATGACTGGCTAGTATCAAGCTGCACCATAACATGAAAGTAACTTAGGAAGCCTAGGGATCTCAGAGCTCTTGTACAGGATAGAAATGAATACAATAATAATATAGTGTTTGGCTGTTTTTTAAAAATAAAAACTATTCTGTCCATATTTTTAAATGGCCCTAACTCTGCTGTCTGCTTTCAAGTAAGTTCTGACTTAAATGGCAACCCTGTCATGGTTTCCTGGGGCTGAGAGTGTGTGACTTACCCAAGGTTTCCCAGTGGGTTTCAGTGGCTGAACCAGGAATCAAACTCTGATCTGCAGCATCCTAGTTCAGTGCTCAAGCACTGGCTCTTTTTTAATTCTATACATTCTATAAATTGTTTCATTGTTTTTTACAATAACAATGATATATTTTTACTGATTTGTTGTTTATTTTAAATCTATTCTGATTTTAATATCCTGTCAGCTACCTTAATATTAGGGGAAAGGTTTGATATAAATGAACAACAGAAACACACATGACCGCAGTCATACTAGTATTACAATTTCTAATCCTTAGAGCCTCATCAATTGTTTCCTTTGGGAAGACTGCATATGGTCCCTGGGCCACACTTTTCCAAAAGTAGAATTGCACTTTGCTAGTTCTAATAACTGCTGAAAGTTTAGGAAGACAGCCATATAGCCTCACCTATTTTCACCTCCAAGATGTCTGCATTTCCCAATTGACAGATTATTTCCATAGAGTATCATTGGAGCTAAGTCATTAAATCTCCTTATAATAGACACAAAGGAATTAATTAAAATGAAGTGAACTGTGAGTAGAGGTGGTGGTGGTACTGGACAGATAGGAATCCAGATGTATTCCTTTTTCTCCTCCGTTTTTGGAAGACCTGGCAAGTGCTCAATGACGGAAATGCATACCCTTCTAAAGCTTTTATATATGTGACAGGCCATGACAAATCGTTTCCCTTCAGTCTGGACTGGAATAGCATCAATGTTGGTTTTGAAAAGCTGAAGAAACTGCAGATGAATTTATAAACTGTTCAAGAATATGGAAATAATCTCTTGGGAAATATGGACAATGTTTTATTTTTATTAAAGATCTATTTCCACCATTGACTGAACAATTCAAAGTTATCTGCATGAATCTTGACTGAGGTATATAAAATACCCGCTATTAAGAAAGCAGCAAAATGCCCACATACACAGTCTGAATTACTCATTTTACTATCTCCAATTTCATTGGTATGACAGTCGGTAGTGTAGTGATTTGAGCATTGGACTATGACTCTGGAGACCAGGGTTTGAATCCCCACTTGGAAAAGGAAACTGACTGGGTAACCTTGGGCAAATCATAGTCTCTCATCCCCAGAGGACAGAAACAATCGGAAACCTCCTCTGAATAACTCTTGGCTAGAAAACCCCATGATGGGTCTCTTTAGGGTTACCATAAGTCAGAAATGAAGAAACAATAACAGCAGCAGCAACAACAACAAAGTTTCATTGGTGTAATTATTTGAATCAAACAAATAAGGAACTAAGGAGCTTATCGCACATCTGAAAGAGGCATCTTACCTCTTCTGGGTTCAGTCCTCAATCTGGGATACATCCAGATGTTATCACACATAATTCGCTGCTGATTCTTCTGCAATGCCGCCAGCTGTATCCAGACCGGGTCAAAGCTGCGCTAAGACTGCTCTTTTCGAAAATGGAAGTTTTCTAAGTTTAAAAATTGGCCAGCTGAGATCCTTAGATCTGGGCTGGATGCGGCCGGTGGCACTGAGGCAGAATCGGCAGTGAATTATGTGTGATAACATCCCAGATTGAGGACTGAACCCAGAAGAGGTAAGATGCCTCTTTCGGGTATACAATAAGCTACTTAGTTCCTTATATTAATAACGTAAAAGGTATCTATTGGTTCATAGTCTCTTTTACTGTCTTTGTCTGTCTTTGTTAGGCAATAATACAACTACTGCCAAATGAACCAAAATACAAGTGGAAAAGTGGAAAATACAAACAGCATTATGGGATGTAGCATTAAAACCACAATATATCAAATATTACTTTATTGACACAACTTTCTGAATACAGATGTCGCCCAATCCATAATAAAAAATAAGGTGATGTTAAAATAATTTAACATATGAGTGAAATGTTAAAAAAAAAACTTTTGCTACAATTGGAGCTTATATCTATGTAGTTTAAAGCTGCTGCCACACTGCAGAATTAATCCAGTTTGATACCACTTTAACTTCATGGCTACACCCTATGAAATTTTTTCATTTGTAGTTTGTTGTAGCACAAGAGCTTTCTGACACAGAAAACTAAATGTCTCACAGAATCCCAGAATTCAGTAGAACTGATCCATGGCAGTGAAAGCAGTGTCAACCTGTATTAATTCTGAAGGCCATGTATGACAAAATAGAAGTAGTTAAATTAATACTAGTAAACATTAATACCTAGAGTTTATAACACAGGGATTAAACTGGGGTACTGCATTCTGGACATTTCTAAACTGCTACCTTCTTACAGTTTACTGTTAATGCTTAAAGGCCTGCTTTCCTTATGAATATACCCATACTTAAGTATCAATATTGAAGGCCTTATCTGAGTTTCTGTATGGTTTGAAATGCAGTGCTAGGGTGAACAGCTTTACCCTAAGAGAGTCTTATCTCAATAATGGGATTAAGACTTTGGAATTTCATTTTTCCAGGTTGATTTCAAGATGAAATTTGGGTCTCTATTAATTTGAAGAATCTCCTTTCCTGGGTGCTGTTCCTCCCTCTCATCCACTTTTAAGTTTGTTTTGCAATAGCATAATTTGTAGTACAACTCTAATAAATAGTCTATTAGTTATTGGCTGATCATTCTGTTGTTCTTATGGTTGTTTCCAAGTGCATTTTGAATTATATGATTTTTGGCTGTAGATGCATTTGGTAATTCCTCTAGAAATCAATGGAAATAATCTAGGGTTTGTTTTCCTCATTGTTACTTACGTAAATAGAGGATATATAGAGATGAAGAATTCCTCTCCAGAGAATATCTCCTATACAAAAGACAGGAAACCGTGCATTTTAATCCAGTTTCCTTATCTGTGCTTCCTACATGCAGTTATCTCTTTTGAGAAATGGTTCTCTTTCTGCTGGGTAAGAAACAATGAAATGTCTTTCAGCACAGAGCCTCCCCCCCCCCCAGTATAAACATAAGATATAACACTGCAGGAAAAAATTAGAACCCAAGTTTTCAGCAGATAAAGCTGTATCACAGCTTACATTTTATGGATATCTACACAACAAACTTGTTTCCCACTGTTTGTCTGACATAAGGCCCACTCATACTACACAATTATAGCAGTATGATCCCACTTTAGCTGCCATGGTTCCATTGTATAGAATCCTGGGATTGATGGCTTAGGGAGGGCATTTGGAAATCTCAGACAGAGAACTCTTCTAGTGCTCCACCAAACTACAGATTCTAGGATTCCCTAGGACAGACCTGTGACAGATAAAGAGAAATAATGATATTACAATTGTGTAGCATGAATGGTCCTAGACACATATGGGCCAGGAAGCTGGGATTAGCTGTAGTTCCTTCCCATATGCACATACTGTAATGACTTGTGTTTTCTATTAAGGGACAGCACTCATCAGATCATAAACTTAAAGTTATGCTGATAATGCCCAGAAAGGAAATATGCACAATTTGTTCACAGTCTTGTAGATTTTCAGATGAAATCACTGTTGTTGTAGCTGGAGTTCCAGAGCCTAGGAGGAACAGTTTCTGAGAAGACCCAAGACATGTGAGGTGGCTGAAAAAGTGAGAAGGCATTCCCACCAAATATACCTATGATGGTGGCAGAAGCAAGAAAAGGGCTTTCCCTGAAGACCTCGAATCCTGGGTAGGCTTGTATTGGAGAATATGCTTCTGTAGACTTGACCCAGTGGTGAAATATTTCATGAATTACGTGATTGATTTTTACACAAGAGGATCCTTATATTTCAGAGTTCTTTTTTTTAAAAATAAATAAAAGTAAATGCTGTATTACAGAAGTCAAGGAGAATGTTTAATTGCTGTGATTTAAGACATGCAGAAGATAATTTCCCCAGGCTGATTGCTACTGAAGGGTCCCAACCAAAAGCATAAACATGACAATACGTTTCCTCATGACCTTATTACCTTCATCTCTTTGGTAATTATATTTGTGTGAGAAATGCCAAAAACACCCTGTGGGGAGAAAGGTCTTGGAAGTTTCATTGATAAACTAGGTGCAGATCCCAGAGCTAGCATAAAATATCTTGTTTAGGTTGTAAAAATATATTAACCTGTCATGTTATCTTCATAAATTTCTCTGGCACATAAGGCAGGTAAGGTCCCCTGGATCCCAAGACTCATTACCACTTCTGCTTAGTATTACCATTCATCAGAAGCTTTGTTGCACACAGCAGGCTGAGTTTGGAAGTGCTGTGATTCTGGAAGGGTTGATATTGAGTGAGTTATTAGCTGTGATGGACAAACTTGTTTCCAAGTGCTCTCGAGAAGTTCCTCTAGACTGCAAAGCAACAATTGTGAAGGTGTTTGTGCTGTGGTGCCAAGAGTGTGACAATGGAACCAGCTGGGGATTCCTTTGACCTCCCCTCTTATTTTTCCATTGTGTGTTAGCAATGAACTTGTGAAACATTCCGTATGTTCAGCAAATTCACATCCTGTCTCAGAATATGTGCAGTCCTTTACTGGTAGAGCTTGCTAGCTTTATTTTGGATGAGAGTGGAGGACTCTTTTTTTGAGTTGAGGGAAGTATTGCCTCTGTCAGAAGCTCTCAGTGGCTGCATGTTAGCAGGAGGTCACAGATGATGATACCTTTTTGCTCAAGGAGTAAAGGTGATGAATAACAGAAACCTTGGAATCTGCTCTTTTAAGGAGACCCAAGCTCCTCACCTCAAATGAGGTAAGGTGATAGCTCCTTACCTCAAATGGTTTAACTTACCCCTTACTTTTCCTGCTGTGAATGAAATCTTAAAGAGATAACACTTTAAGATGCTACAAGCACCTTCAAGTTTCTCTGAAGATGCCAGCCACAGATGCTGGCAAAAGTCAGAAAGAAACTCTTCTAGAACATGACCACACAGCCCAAAAAACCCACAAAAAAAAAACTATGGCTGCCGGCCATGAAAGCCTACGACTTCACATGCTACAAGCTCAAGACTTCTTGAAGCTTATGATAGTGGGGAGGAGCCCCTTCCAAACCTTGATGGACTTCATGGGCCATTTCTCACCCCTGTTTTAGGAAAGAAGATTGATACTGCACAGTTGCATTTTTCTGTTGCCCATAAGAATGTATAGTCATTGGACTCACTGGTTCAGAAGGTTGTCTAGGAATCCCATTACTCAGGCTTTGTAGCATTTAAAGGACACATAATAGTAAAGAACACTAATGAGGTAATGCAATCCTCTCATGTAGTAGGTGTTAAGGGTCTTTGTAGTAGGTTTTAAAGGTCATGTAGTAGGTGTTAAGGGAGGAACTCCATGGTGTCCTGTGGGGCAATCAAGAAGGAAAGGAAAATTTTGTCCTTATTAAAGTTTCATTGAATGCAGCCATAAAAGCAGGGATATCTTGCTCATCATTATGCAAACAATTGCTGAAAGCATCTCATTTTCATGCAGATGTTTCCATGTTCAAACCCAAGTAACTTGTCCCTCCCTGTTGCTGGACTTCCTGTTCATGGTTTTGAATTTCTGTAGACGGAAAGCCAGGAAGGAGAAAATGGCACATGCAGGAGCGCACCACCATTATTTTAAATGGGGCTTGAATATCCATGATTTTTCTATTTCACATTGGGGGGGGGGGTCTGGAATGGATCCACCGCAAACTGGGAGGGATGACTGTATTTTCTGTTAGAAAGCTCTCAGGTAGCAGCTACAGTGAGAAAACTCTTCTCTAGAGTTACCATCAGCTATTATACTAAGTTGGGTAGAACAATGGCATGTCACAGCATAAAGTAGATTTTTCTATATAAAATTATAGCTGAGATCTTATGTCAGGATAGTATGAATGTCCCCCTTTTCTCTCCTACAGGGCTCACTGTCCTATTGTGTCCTCTTTCATGGCAATTTCATGAGCAGAGGGCATTGGAAAAGTGTCTGGCTCTGTGCCTATAACCAGATGCACAATGATGACACTATCCTCCAGGACATCTAGCAGATCCCCAGGAGATCTAGGAAGATGCCTTTGTCATTCTGTCTGTTTATAGGAACATAGCCAGTTGCTTCACCAATTCCCTTGCTCTCCACCAACCACTATGGTAAATGTCGAGAGAGGAGCCCACAGGAGGAAGGTAGGTCCTGCAGGGTTGTAGTAATTGCATCAAGGAGGTAGTGAATTTCTCCCTCTGCAGCAGCCCAAAAAATAAATTTTTTTTTAAAAAAAGATTTGGTAACAAGATGCCAGGCAATTATTAGAAACAAACAAACTCAGAGCTTTGAGTCAAAACTAAAACCTGTTCACCAACAATATTTCAGACTGGGAGAGAGGGTTCCCAGCATGTGTCTGGGACTGTGGTCTCTAACATTCATCTCCTTCAGGATTGGATTGATGTTCCTAGATAACAGACACCAACAATAAGAAGCTGAAATACAAGAATTCCTGTGGTGATAATAGCTTTTATCCAAGTCACAAGTGCCAGAATAAACTACAAGAGATCTTCCAATAATAAGTTCAGAAGTTCAGAACATCTGACCACAATTTAACAGCAACTGGCTAGACTCCCAGATTAACAGGTGCTTATTCTTTCTTTAACCCAGGACTTTCCTTCAGTATGTGTGCCCTCTGCAAATCATATGTTTATATAATTTCTATATTTCTGCATTTTCTAAATTGTTTTAAACATAAAGCACAGGAGAACAAAATGATATGCAGCAGGTCTGACATAAGAAAATAGCAATCCACTAAGGATATAATTTTAGCGGATATGCCATGTTTGAACTGGGCCTCAGCCACATTCAGCTTATGCTGGCACAGCCAGAGCTTTGGATCATTACTTACCAGTTATATATAGCCCAAAAGTAGTTAGCTGACATCATATTTTTCAGAAGAAACTAAATAGCTACGATTGGGTTGCTTAAAACTCTCTGACACACATGCACACATCCCTAGATATTTTTTCATTCAGTGCCATAAAGCAAAGAGCCAGTCTTGAACCATGGGATATTTCTCTTCCACCATTTAATGATACCATACTTTCAACAATGATAAAGTTACTATTACACCACAAAAAGGGATGCCATTATCCCTGTTTAAGATACAAGGCTAATGAAATGTAGTTACAGTAAATAAATATAAGCAATGCATTATCTGTAACTAGTTAATTCCAAGCTGTGGAGACATCATGCCTTTGTTATTCTGTCTGGTTATAGGAACATAGCCAGTTGCTTCACCAATTCCCTCACCCTCCACCAACCACTAAATATTGAGAGAGGAGCCCACAGGAGGAAGGTAGGTCTTGCAGGGTTGTAGTCACTGCATCAAGGAGGTAGTGAATTTCTCCCTTAGCCAATGGGAGCTATACCCAGCAAGGGCAGGCTGCTGATTTTAAAAGACAAAGGCAACAGGACTCAACCAAAAGAAATCAACAGAGAGGCAACAGTCTTCTTATGAAGGCACAAATTTTGACAACTAATACTAGTGAAAATAGTTCACATAAATGGACCGTAGATTCAGGTTGCACACAAATCATTCTACACATTATGAATCCTGTTTTGATGAGATTGATAAAAGTGTTAGAGGGATTATTCAGCTTCTGATCAGAATTTGCAAATTTCTGGTAAAGGCCAATTTAAATTGCTTTGCAAGGTACCCAATGATCATTGAAAATACTGTCAGTGATGTGTTGTATGTTCCTAATTTACAAGGCAGCATGCTCAGTATGTCAACTTTGGATAAAAAGGGGGACGAAATTACCTTCAAAGGTGGACAATGTACTGTTAGGATATTGGTATCCTGGAAAATGTACAGATGTGGGAGAAAGGTAACAGGGTTACCATGGGTCAAAGGGAAGCCTTGATGAATAAGCATTTGGACCCAGATGAGTTACTGGGGTTTGATGCAATCTTGGCAGGATGTAAAATCATCAAGTGGCAGAAAGTGCAGAGTCATGCCACATGGGAGACATGTATAGAGGTGACACACTAGGAAGAGGCTGGATTAAATATCTAAGGATGGTGAGCGTATATTAGGGAGGAGCTTTAGTGCCCAGTGTGGGTGTTGGATGGGTATAGGCGAGAGATTCTGTTCATATGAGCACTGATTGTAAACAACAGAACGAAGATTAAAGTACCTCTTAGTGAGAACTCAGCATGTTGTTCTGTTTGCTGCATCTGTGAGTGGGAGAAAGATTTTTCCGGCCTGCACGAGCCCAGAGTGCCTCTTTGGGGTTTGATCCTGCTTCAGCGTTGTGGACTACTGGTCGCATGAATGCTACAACAAGGGTTATGGGCCCAGACTGTACTGTGGTAACTGCCAAGAGGTCTTCCTAGCACACTGACAAGAAACTTTGGGCCTTTACAGACTGCCAGAAATAATGCAGTTTGAGACCACTTTAAGTGCCCTAGCTCAGTGCTAGGGAATCATGGGAAACCCATGAATTCAGTGGTCAAAACCACTGAATCTCTGGAGCTGGGTTTCACACAGTATACAAATGAAAGTGCCACATCCCTTTCTGTTTGTGTATGGAGTGCATATAATTTGCCATGGAAAAGCAAGAAATGCCATGAGAACTCAGGCTGTTGGAAAGCTCTCTAAAGATGTAACTGCCACAAGAGTCTGCTTTTGCAATAGGAAACAGCAAACAATCCTCTCACCACCATTAGAGTCTGCTTTGAGCATAGAGTGTGCAAGGAACTGAAGATAGAAATGGAACAGTAAAGGAATTAGATCTGGGATTTGGCCTGGGCAGGGGGATAAACAGTTGTGTAAGAGTTAATGCAAACCAAAGAACTGGATTTCAGTTTACTTTTTGTGTGGAAAGGACTTTTTCCAAATTAGATATAGCCCTTCCGTGTACAGATTGTTTTTCTGTCAGAAGAACACCTTTGGATTCCAAGCTGTGACTAAGGTATAGCTTGGAAAGTTACTTTTTGGACTACAATTTCTAGAATCCTTTAAATCTTGGGATTCTAGGAGTTGTAGTCCCCAAAAGGCACTGTGTTGGCTCAACAATATCCCATTCTATGCTTTCCCCACACCCTTGCAGAATCACACAGAGAGCATTTGTACAGGAAGCACTGTGTACCAACATCACTGCACACAGAAGGGAAGTTTCTTGAGGAAAAAATTTGTTTTTCCACCAAGGACTGGTACCAAAGTGAGAAAAGGACATGTATTAAAAACATGATTGACTTGTTTGGCTGAATAACAGATCACATGAACACAACCTTATTTAAAGCCAGACATAGGCTTATTAAAAGGCATGTTCCACAGTATATGGAGAAAATGATCTGTGGTTTGTAACTCAGTTTCTGACAAGATTATAACTTGAATCGTACCTTATTTGTACAACAGATATCTGACGATAGAGAAGGCCAACAATGAAAATTGTGAGTATTTACAAAAATGTAGTTTTAATGGTTGCACCTTAAGAGAGCAGAAGAGACCCCCCCCCCAGACTGAAGGAAGGCCCCCTCTTGCCCCCCAAAGCCTGGCGGGGGAGACAGAGATAAGGGAGGGGGGGAGGGCAGACTTGCCATTTGCAAATGATCAAAACTGCGAATGGCAAGTTCGTGGATATGGAGGGACGACTGTAATTGCCACAGGCTTGTTCTCCGTTTAAACTGCTTATAGGCTGGATCTACGAAACTGATAACAGTTGTTCCATTTCATCTGCAACCCACTTATTGAGAAGAATTTATTTATGTTATTTGATGAAGGGCTAGAAAGAGCCAACTCATGGACTCTCATTGCAAACACTGCAAAATTAATTCATAAAATCGATCTACATGGTGAAGATATTTATGCTGTCTACCTAGAACTCTCCCTCCTGCCCTCCCTTCCTGGACTGGTGTGACCATGTTCTTTCAAAAAACCAATTTGCCTAGCTATGCATAGTTTATTAAACTGAAGTTATAATGCTGTAATAGGATGCTTTTTAATAGTGAGATGTAACACAGCAAGGAATGTACTGTTTGGTTTTGCCACATTGTTGTGTTTCATTTACAAGACAGCATAAATTCTCTTGGTTAGTTGAATCAGTATACTTAAATGAGTGGTGTGTGCCTCTAAAAACTTTCTCATCTTTCACTAGCAGCCTACTTTGACGTTTTCTTCTTTAATTTTTCTCAGTAATTATCCACGTCCTTGTTTTCTGCTAGTAATATTGTGTCATGTGCATATCTGTTGATGTTCCTTCTGTTGATCTTCACTCCCCTGTCTCTGAGTCTAGGCTTTTTGGACTATATTCTGTGTACAGGTTGAATAACTAGAGTGATAGTAAGCAGCCTTGCCTAGTCCATTTGCCAATTGGTAACCATTCTGCTTCTCAGAGGCTTGGAGCCATGAAAATGGCGTTGAGGGTTGGAAGCAGCCAGTGAGTTATGCTATCTCCATGTGTTACATTTCTATTCATTATTCTACATGCAAGGATCATTGTTTGACATTGGCCAGACAATAGTTAGAACAGTGGATCCGTTTTTCTCCCTGTGACCATGGAAGAAGTCTTCATCCAATAGAATGACTCCTCTCATTGGAAGGAGTTCATTATAGCAAGAAAGAGAACCTTTGGATCCAGCCCAGTGTGTTCCAAATTTATCTTCTTGCACTTTGTCCACTTTGTTCTAATACCAGTGAGCCATGCTGTAGTTATCCGTTGTGCATGTATATTTATGAAATATCTCTGATAGCTTAGTGAAATGAGCCTTAATGAGGTTTTGGTTATTATGGAATTTAAAGACCATAACCTAATGACCTAGAATGACACCTTTGATACTTGACAAAATCCTTCATTTCTGTGCAAACAAAGGAGAATTGTGCAAAAACAAGAAAGAATAAGGAAAAGAGAGCATTTAGAAAATGTTGGGAGTAATGGCTGATAAAAAGTGGGGAGTTGATTATAATTTTTGACAGGTTGTTTTCATATTTCATTTAGCATTTCAGGTACATGGACATTTCAGGATGCCAATTTGATAGGTCTCTGAAATGAGGTAATAAAAAAACATTTCCAGTGGTTTAGGTATGGAAATACATATAAAGAAGTGCTATGGGTAGAGATTTGTAAGCAGTAAAGTTGGTCTGTACTAAACCATTATAAGAAACTATAGCATAATAATTCTAACAACATTTTATGATTTCATTCTGGAAAAATGTGGTTATAAGAACAAATTCTGGCACAGAAAAACATTGGCTTTGTATAGCTTCTAAAGAGAATAGGTTTTGAGATGAATACTCCATAGAATACATTCCAGAAGTTAAACTAGTAAAAGAACAACAACCCTACAATCATTGAAGTAATAATACAAAATAAAATCTTTATGAATGATATTGAAGGGAAACACTTTATATAATAAAAAATCCATGTGTTTTATGACTTTTTATTTTGTTTTTAATGAATTATTAGGATCCTACACCTGGCTTGGCATACCAGAATTACAACAATCCAAATAATAGTGTGTATTGGGGCAAGAGACTTTTCCCTTTGATTGCTAGAACAGAGGATGTTGGTTATGCATTTGTGGGAAGAAAGAGTTCCAAAATCCAGTAACTTTTAAAATAAAATACAAGGGTACATCTCCAATGGAACCTCCATGTGGTTCATGTCATGACCAGATCCTAAGAGCAATTTCTTTGACATAGCTCATCCCTTTTTGGCTTTGAAATAACTTCCTGATCTTTCTAAGTAATGAGAAGCAAGCACCTCACAGACAAAATCAACAACACAAAAAACAAAATACAAAAAAAATTGTTGATTGGAGTGGATGGTGATGAAATTTAAAAACCTTTCTATGTCTAGACCGGTTATTTCTGTTTTAAAATGTATCAGATCTACAGATGCATAATCTCAAAAATGTGTTCATTAAGCCTGAAAACCTGCACACTCCAATAAGAAGAAATGTGACATATTTGTTAGAATAAATATGTCCACAAAATGAATACGTCCACCTTTTTTTGTGTGAAACCAAATAGACAAAACATCATCAGTGGATTTTCCTTATGCAATATAGCAATCTGAATGTTTTGTACATACGCCTCCTCACGTATAATCCTCCCCGCGCCCTCCGGTCCTCTGGGAGGAACCTGTTAC
>CM034708.1:63562278-63636174 GCA_020142125.1 Phrynosoma platyrhinos
TACAGGTACCCTTTGGATTAACTCTGCTTTAGACCCCATGTGATAAGGGTGCAAGTCTGAGCCTACTAGGAAGAGCAAAATTTGAGTCCTTCTCCTTTCCCTTCTGAGTTAATGGAGTGCAAACTAGTTTTGTGCTTTAAACAATGTTTGCACCATCTGTAGTCAGTTGAGGACAAAGGAGGGAAGTGAGAGGAGGCAAGAGAAAAATGTGATCATTTTTTTAAAGCAGCTGAAAAAGTGGGATTTACATGGGATTAATTGGAACTGTCTCAAATCAAGACAGCTAGAGGGAGTTGAAGCTAGCATTGAAGGATTATGGGATAATACCTACCTCTGGACTGGGATCTTATTGAATAAGTCTCTGGGTTTCTATAACGAGGTTGATATCTTGATGCAATTCTGTAGGCAAATAAACTCACAGTTAAAGCCCTTGCAAGTGTTTGCATGCACTGAGTAAGCTGGTTTAAATTGATTTAAATTGGTTTTGATTATCTTACATTTTAAAGAAGCTGAGATCTTTTGATATAAATATTTTAATTAACTAACTAAAATTTTTGGAGGGTTAGTGTATTAAATGTTAGCTGTGTCAGGTTTTTTTTGGACAATGAAGCACCTTAAAGATCAACACATGTGTTATAACATGAACCTTATAGCCTGTTTGAGGAGCATTCTGCTTTAAATCTTCTCCAGGCTCATCCCACACTGACTTTTAACTTTATCGCATGGCACTTGCAGGAACGGTAATGGAGTGGAATGGAATGGCACAGAATGGCTTGGGGAATCCCGACTGCATCGGCTCCATTCTCCTGTGTGGTAACTTGTGTTCTTGCCCCATTCTGTGCCATTCTGTTCCATTCAGTTCCCGTTCCTGCAAGTGCCGTGCAATAAACTTATTTGTTAGGATATATTTGTGTTCAAGAACAGAAACAATGCATTTGGAGATGATTTTTCCCGCTAGCTCTAACCTTAAACATCTGTGTCATAGTGGGTTTCTGTGCAGAACTAAGGACACATCACATTTTATCTGAGCAAACAAAAAACAACAACCAACCAACTTGAAATGAAAGATGAAAATGCCATACCACACTGCCAAACAACTAACAATAAATATTGACATTGCTTTAATCTATGTAGATTGTTGTTCTACATAATAAACAAATGAAATGAGATTGTTTTGTGCTTCAATATCATACATTGGAAATGCTGATCAGTTCTGTCTTCTGTGACAAGGGTTCTCTCAGTCTCTCCCCTCTGCCTCACAAGGATACTGAAGACTGCTCTTGTTCAGTTTCTGATTGTTTACAGTCTCCTGCTGGGCTGGCAATATGTTTGAATTGTCCTAAAAACACATAAATTTGCCATCAAAGGCAGCTTGGGAGGCAGAAGTGTGGCTAGGGAATTTTAAATGGAGGTGACATGCAATGTCTACAAAGAAGGCCGTTTTTTAGTAGTAGGTGTTGCAGTTTGTTCCAATTACAGCACACACTAGAGTGTGAAATGTTCATGCCAATCTAATAAAAAAAAAGTGCACGCAATGCTGAAATTAACACCTTTGTAATTGCAGGCATGTTTCTTTATGGCCACGAAGCAAGCCCAGCTGAAAACTGGGTGTAAGTCATGGGTGTGAATTGGAATTTTCCTCCGAAGAAAGCTGGATTCTTCTCTCCATTCAATTTAATGGGTACCATCTTTGATACATCCATGACTAAACAGGGATTTATGCCTTTAAAAAGATATAAAAATCCTTCTTTTGATTGTTAACATTCCTTTAACCAATCGGTAGCTATTGAAGGGTTCTTGCAATTAAAACCTTATATTTTTTTATACACCTTCTCCTCATTTCCCACATCTATATTTAAATTAGAAAACTATACAGTTGAAACTTGCACCTTGGTTTTTTTTATAAAAACTTGCACCTTGTTTTTATTTGCATAGCAAATAGCCATGAAACCCCCAAAATGTTTTATAGTCATATCAGGTGCATAGTTGAGCCAGTACTCTTGAAGTTAGAACACCAGGGGCTATTTCACACTACACAATTATAAGTTTCTTATTCCATTTAAATGCCATGGGATCATCCTATGGAAACCTGGGAGCTGCTATTTAAGAAAAGCATGATGTAGAGGTTTGAGCACTGGACTACGACTCTAGAAACCAGGGTTCAAATTCCTGCTCAGCCATGAAAACCCATTTGGTGACCTTGGGCAAGTCACACTCTCTCAGTCTCAGAAGAAGGCAAAGGCAAACCCTCTCTTAACAAATCCTGCCAAGAAAACCCCATGATAGGGTCACTTTAGGGTCACCATAAGTCAGAAACAACTTGAAGGTACACAACAACAACAATTTAGAATTCTCTGTCAGAGAACTCTAGTGCTTCACCAAACTACAAACTCCAGGATTCCACTGGAAGCAGCCATGACAGTTAAAGTGGAATTATGGTACTATTATTGTATACTGTGAAAGAGCCCCCAGACATTTTTTATTAGCAAGGACATCATCTGCACCCTCAAGCCCTGCAGGCTCCCTTTTCTATAACTAGGCAGGAGGGGGGTATTTTTCTAGTGGCAACATGTTGTTATGAGCTATCCTTGCTATAATGTAAAGTATTTTGGGGTTGTTTGGTCTTGAACAGGCTTTTGAGTTTTCTGAAGGCAACTAATAGCTCGTCTGCACTGCACAAATAAAGCAGTTTGACATCACTTTAACAGTCATGGCTTCATCCAGGAATCCTGGGATTTGTTGTTTGGTGAGGTATTGAGCTTTGCCTGTCAGTGAGCGTGGGTGTTTCAGTACAAATCCCAGGATTCTTTAGCATAGAGTTATGGCAGTTAATGTGATGTCAAACTGCTTTATTCCTGCAGTGTGGATACACCCTAACATGGTTTCACATTGCCTTTAACCCATGAAACTGCTCTGGCTCTTTTAACTGTCTCGTTGTAAACTACAGATTGTTTTATTCTATTTTAAAGCCTGTTTTAAAAAGTTTTGTCATTCATATCTTTAAGGTTTCAATAATTTTAACCTTCATGCATAAATGTGGGGGCCCTGGTGGACTGAGAAGCAATACATATATATATATAATAAATTTAATTATATGCAAAGCTACTCCCATAGTAGCTTACGTAGTAGCTTAAGCTGAATTAGCACAGATAGGCTTTGGAGCGTTGGGGCTGGGATGAAAACCTGTGCCTAGCCAGAGAGACTGAAGGAGTCAGCTTTGCCTTAAACCCCCCCCCCCCTTTATCCCTAGTGTAATTTAGTGTACTAGTATAAATTTGTGCCAAGAGCAAGCAAAACCAGGGAATCAGAATATCCCTGTTTGCTCTCCTTTCCTTCCTAGTGAAGTCTGAACAGCAGAGTGTACTGTTTAGGGACAGGGGACAGGAAAAACTTTATTGAGATTATGTCTTTGAATTACTCCAAGAAAGCAGACTTCTCCCTCATTCTAAGACTACAGACCCGATTATCCTCTACATGCATGCCACTGGTGATGGTGGCTGGGGATGATGTAGCCCAGGGGTCCCCAAACTACTGCCCATGGGCCGTACCCGGCCTGCCGAGGCCTTCCTACCGGGCGCCACTGTTCATGCCTGCCATTCGCGCCCGCCACTGGATGCCATTTTGCTTCCAAAATGGCATCTGGAGTTGTGTGCATGTGCGTGGCATAGCGTGTGCATGTGCACAACTCCGGGTGCCATTTTGGAATACAAAATGGTGTCTGGAGTCACACGCACATGCACACTACTCGAGTGCCATTTTGTGTTCCAAAATGGCACCCGAAGTCATATGCCTCTGGCCCCCGGGAAGATCTGGAGGCCAGTGAACCGGCCCCTGGATCAAAAAGTCCAGGGACCCCTGATGTAGCTTATCTGATATAGGAGTTTATCACATGGCAAAGTACCGAAATTGCATGAATGAACAGAGATTAAATCCGGAAATATCCTGCAAGAGCAGGATTGTTTTCAGACGATGTACCCCGATGTCGCCATTGTCCTGGAATTAACTCATGAGTAAAGTGGCCAAAACGCACCACTTTTTATTTTTTGGGATTTTCTCAAAAATAAAAAGTGGCCAAAAGCAGCCAAATCACACACTTTAATTAAGGGGTTAATTCCGGGATAATGGTGACATTGGGGGACGTCATCTGAAAACAATCCCGCTCTTGCAGGATATTCCTGGATTTAATCCTCATTTAGCCATAGGATTTGGGCACTTTCTTGCCATGTGATAAACTCCATAGATTGTGCCAGTTAGGAAATGCTGTTCTAGGGTAAGGACCAACATATTTGCTCCTATAGGATCTTGCTCAGCGGGTTATGGATTCCACTGTTAGAGTCTTTCCTGACATTTTTAAAAAATAGGTCCAGATCTTTAAAACCCATGTTTCATAGGAGATCTTGCTATTTTATTTTAGAACTTTAGAGAAACATAAGCCAGAGTGTAAAAATGTAATCACTGCATTTTATTCCCAAGAAATCAGTTTAAAAATCAGAGGATCCATTGCGCCATTCAAAAGGAAGTGATCTCAACTCTGTCAGGCCCCAAACAAGGAGTAATGCATTCTTTTTGCCTTCTCAAAGAGCCTATATGCATATTCCAATTATCCTTGTTACTTTAATTAGCCGTTGCAGGCATCAGATATTCTGTCCAAAATCCTTATTAGGTTAATCACAGATCTTGTAGGAGGTCAATGCGCCCTTTTGGCATGTTTCACATGCCCCATGTTGCGCTTTGGTGGAAAAACAAAATCATTCAAAATTATGCTATGTGTTCAGACATTAGACAACAGAGCTAGTGCTTGGCATATACAGCTCATACTTGTGGTCTGGGCATATCTGTTAAACCAGGATTTCAGGTCATACAGACAGGCAAAAAAACTCCCCCCCCCTTCCCATGGCCCCTTATTTTTTAAACAAATAAGAGCTCTGAAAGCTGTTCCTGATTGATTTATA
The DNA here is from genome assembly GCA_020142125.1 of Phrynosoma platyrhinos. NCBI lineage: Eukaryota > Metazoa > Chordata > Lepidosauria > Squamata > Phrynosomatidae > Phrynosoma > Phrynosoma platyrhinos. The sequence goes on from CM034708.1 coordinate 63,567,231, forward strand.
ACTTAAGTGTTTAAACAGAGCAAACAGTGCAGCTTCATGACAAATGGTGTAAACAGATGAATATCATTATGATACTCTGCTCTGAAGCCAAATTTGCTTGCCATATTTTAGAGGTGGAAAAACCTTTGGTCCTCCAGATGTTTTGGATCATAATCTCTTGCTGTTGGTCATGATGCATGGGGCTGATTATGCCCAATCATCTGACTATTTGATGCTGGCATCCCTGCCACAGTTGATGCTGGCATTTCAACCCTGCCAGATTTGAAATGCTGAAGAAGATAATCAGCTCACTGGGAAGTCCTCCTTTCTTCAGCCCTACTGAGAAAATGGGGAGCAGCACTAGCAGTCTGAAATGGGATCCCTGTGTTTGTGTGTTGCAGCAAAAACACTAATGTTCATTACTATGGTTAAGATAATTATCATCATGTCATCTTCTTGCATTTCAATTTGCTCTGATTCCATTGATTACTGTTACCCCATCCAATCATCCAAACATGTATTGAATAATCTACCAACTCAGTCAGGCCACCATGCATTTGATGAAGTAGGCTGCTGTCCACAAACACTTATGCCAAATAACATCTTTTAAGGTACCACAATATTCTTTGTTGTTTTTGTGCCAAAATAGAGAGGTTCTCTCCAGAATACTAAAAGTGCAGTTGAACAACTTTTACAAAAACATCAAAGGTTTTTAACAGAAAGCAAAAAGGAGTCTTTATCAAAATATAATGTCTGTGTTCTAGGCAACAGTGACATTACAAATGTAGCAATTGCAAGACAGATGCAAGTGCCGTTTGAGTAATATCCATATGGAATGGATAAGCCTGCCATATTCATATTGATTCAACATATGAGGCTCAATGTGAAAAAAATGTGGCATTTTTTCTTCACATGGTCATGAATGCTGTTTTCATGAATGTTCTCATGATTTCTACAGAATATTTTATGAATGCAAATTGAGTCATGGACCATACTAAACCTGTACCTATCAATTCAGTATGATTCCTGTGTTATAGCACATTCATTCTATGGCTTTCCCTGAACGTTTCTTTTTCTCTACTGTTCATGTAGCATTAAAGGTAAGAAAAACTGGCATCCTACCTCAATGAGACATAACATAACTTCACAGACTTATGCTTCTATTGCACTACACCATCTCATTACAGAAATGCAATGTTACACAACCAACACACATTGTGGACAAGTGTAACCATGCAATCAGTGTACAGTGCACAACACCTGGAGTGTACAAACATGCTCTCAATGCACAACAATGTATTACTCCAGTTTTGTAACCTTCAACTGAATATTAGGCATGAACAAAAATATCCATCTTGCATATGTGTAACACTTTGGCAGGAGGCTAGCCTGACATGTTAAACATATATCTACAAGTGTACCATTTAATAGAATTTCCATTCAATCTGAACAACATCAAAGCTAGTTTTACTAAAAAGCAATTTATTGTACCTTTATTTATCAGACAACTTAAAAATAATAAATATATGTGAAACTTTGGAACCATATTAGTGTCTCTTGTTCTAGCTAGGCTATTGCTTTTTCACCACTTGGTATAGTATTTGCAGAGTTCTATTTTGTTCCTAAGGCCCAGGGACCTTTGATGTTTTCTCATCATGCTGTCCATCCTTATGTATGCAAAGAAAAGTAACATGAGGCACAATCAGCCTCCTGAATCATGGATCAGGTAATTGCTTGGGGATAACAGGCATGTTTATGTATATACATGCATATCTGATGAAGAATGTGATCGAATATTACTAAAACATGTTCCACTGGTAAATGTGTGTTATTTCCCACATTCCCTCCACATTTTTTCCAGTGAGCTCAAGATGGTACATCTCAACCTTGTTATCACAACAACCCTGTGGGCCAGGCTGAGAAGGTGACTAGCTCAATGTCACCTAGTGTGTTTTGTGGCTCTTTGAAGACTAGAATCAAGATTTACCAAGCCTCCATCCAGAATTCTAAACACAACGGCATGCTAATGCCTTACATTTCTCCCTAAAAACATTTTGTGCTAAATGGGAGTGAAGACCAAATATTTCCCCATTCACCTCACTAGAACTTCTACAGAAAACCTTTCTAGTAAATTCTACTTATTAATTTTCTTGCTTACCAGTATCCAGTCTTGGTTCATATAACACAAAACTTGACACAATTTGTTGGTCTGCAACTCTCAACACAGCCAACAGGGAAGGATGAGAAGACTTACAACCCAATAACTTCTGGAGGTCTACAGTCTGCCCACTCCTCAGTAAGCCTTTAGTCCTAAATGTAGTTATTCCATCTATCAAATCCCATCTGATCTTGGAAGATAAACAGTGTTAGCTCTGGTTAGTACTTGGATGGAAGACTATCAATACATTCCAGGTGCTGTGGGCTGCTATGGCTCAATACTATGGGATGCTGAGACTTGTAGATTAGTGGGAGAGCTCTGTCGCCACACCAAACTACAGATTCCAGGATTTCATAGAATGGAGACATGACAGTTAAAGTGGTGTCAAACTGCATTGATTCTGCAGTATAGCACCACTCCTAGTTAATACAAAAGCTGGTCATTATGCTTTAAACATTATAAAGCCATGAATCCTGCACATAGTCACTCAATTCTTCATACAGGAGTGAACTGGACTGACAAATAATTTTTATTCCATGGATGCCACTGGAGGACAGCATGTGCAACTCTGTTTTCCCACAGAGAATAATGGCTGAGGCTCAGGAGGAATGGCAGGGGAAGGTGCTGTTGCTGTTTCCTCCATCATCTGTTCCCTGAGACTGTTGCTTTATTTTGCCTAATGGTTCGAATTTATATTTCACAACAACTTGAATGCCACCTCTATTATCAGCTTATTGATGCTCTGCCACATGTGACAGTGCTGCCTACCCTCAGTAGAAGTATCATGGTATCAACCCAAAGGCTAGATAGGACACTAGGAATTGGCCTGCAACACCAGTGCATCACAACATGCCTTGCTAGTGATGATGGCAAAGTCTTTACCATTTGAAACAGATTGCCAACAGAGAACTTTTCATGATTGGTATTTGAAAGAGGTTCATCCAGTGGCCAAACCACATAGTATGAACATTCACATATAAACATTGATTGTAAATATTATGACTAGAAAGTTTAGGAGAGAGAAATTGTACAGTTATCAGCACATTTTCAAGCATGTGGGGAAATACACATATGTTTCTTGAGGATCTTTCATTAGAGTTATGATGTGAAGCAAGAAATCTCTTCAGTAATTTTGAAAGGGGCCTCCTACTGATGTGGAATGGTATAGGAGAGTTGAACTAGTGAGGAACCTGTGGAGACTGATAGACAAAAGGAGGACTTTTGTCAGTAGGTTTATGTCTATGCTGCATACACAGAAAGTTGGATTATAGCCATTGATAAAACAGTCATGGTCATATATCCATAAATCTTTTCGTTCAACTTCCTGAAGATTTTAGCAGAGGAAATAGAGGTCAATGGGGAATGTCTAAATTATGCACCAACAACTTCCTGAGACAAGGGACAAGATGATGCCCTTCTTTTATTACATGTGCAAAAAATCAACTGAGCTGGATGTTTTCTTCAACACTAGTGGTGGACCAGTATCCTCCTCTGTACCAAAGGTAGCAGATAATATGTGTCTTTGTGTGTATTTGTGTGTGTGAGAGAGAGAGACATAAACACATAGTGAGAACACACAGGGCAAGTTGCATAGCATACAAATCTTTCTTCCCCTTGCTGCTGTCTCCAGTCACCTGGGCTTTGAGATTACTGCCTCAGAGGACCCTCCTGCTATTAATGTTATTAACAATACCCTTTTAAAATAAAAACACACTTCTTAATGTGATGGAGAGCTAGTTAGGGATAGTCACAGTGTACTCCAAATTCTAAAAACTGAGATGGAAGCTGCAATAAAAAAATGACAAAAAACAAGACTCCAGGAACAGATGATATACCAATAGAACTGTTGCAATCCACATTTACAGTCAACTCTAATGCTAACCAACAGATGCCAACAGATATGGAAAACAAAACGATGGTCAACAGTTTGGAATTGATCAATATATATTCCCATCCACAAAAAAGGAGACACAAGAGACTATAGCAACTATAGGATCATAGCACAAATCTCCCATTCAAGCAAAATTATGCTCAAAATACTGCAACATAGACTCCAACCACATATGGAGAGAGAAATCTTAGAGGTCCAAGCAGGGTTCAAGAAAGAAAGAGGCACCAGGGAACACATTGCAAATATACGATGGCTAATGGAGCGTAGCAGGGAGTTCCAAAAGAAAATCAGCATATGCTTTATAGACTATAGCAAAGCCTTTGACTGCATAGATCATGAAAGGCTATGGAATGCCTTTAAAGACATGGAAGAGCCAACACCTCTGATAGTCCTAATGAGGAATCTGTACTCAGGACAAGATCAGAACAGAACACAGAGAAACAGAATAGTTCCCAATTGGCAAAGAAGTCAGACAAGGCTGCATCCTATCACCCTATTTATTCAACTTATATACACAGCATATTGTAAGGAAAGCAGGCTTGGACATGGAGGAGGGAGGAGTGAAAATAGGAGGAAGAAATATCAACAATCTGAGATATGCTGACAACAACATAATACTAGCAGAGAACAGCACAGACATGGAACTAGTAAGGAAGATCAAAGAAGAAAGTGCAAAGGCAGGCTTACTATTGAACATAAAGAAAACAAAAATAATGACCACAGAGAACTTACACACATTTAAACTAGACAATGAGGAAATAGAAATAGTAAACAAGTTCTCATATCTGGGATCAAACACTTATCAGAACAGGGACTGCAGCCAGAAAGTCAGAAGATTAAGAATGGGGAGGGTGGCTATGAAAGAACTAGAAAAGATTCTAAAATGCAAAGACATACAAATCAGCAGAAAAGTTAGAATCATACAAGCCATTGTATTCCTTATTATCTTGTATAGATGTGAGAGCTGGATAGTTAAGAAAGATGATAGGAAGAAAATCAATTCATTTGAGATGTGGTGCTGAAGAAGAGTGCTGAGGATTCCACAGACAGCCAAAAGGACAAAGAAATGGGTCCTAGGACAGATTAAGCCAGAGATATCTCTAGAAGCCAGGAGGACAAGACTTAAACTGTTGTACTTTGGACATATCATGAGAAGACATGAATCATTGGAAAAGACAATAATGTTAGGAAAGAGAATGCAGTTAACAACAACAATGACACATAGAGTTGTGCACCCTTATTTTCTCCATTTCCAAACAAGTTTATTTTGCCTGAGGTTGCTGCCACATTGCAAAATAAATGCAATTTCATGCCACTTTAACTGTAATAATAATAACAATAATAATAACAATAATAATAATAATAATAATAATAATAATAATAATAATAATAATAATAATAATAATAATTTTTATTTATACTCTGCCCCTCTCCCAAGCAATCGGGGCGGCTTACAGCATTAAAATCCAACAAATATGTTACAATATTACATAAAAACCTAAGAATTCCAGAACCCACCCACCCCTTAAAAAGTATTAAACAAGTTACATATTAAAACATATTAAAACACTGAAGCAGCCAATAACAGACAAGCAGCCAATAACAAACAGCAGTGGTGACTCTAACCAAAGGTCTGAGAGAAAAAGATGGGGAACTCCTAAAGCTGGGAATCTAATCAGGAAAGGCCTGCCGGAAGAGATCTGTCTTGACAGCATTTTTAAAAATGGTTAAGGTCATGATCTGATGGATCTCATCTGGCAGGCCATTCCATAATCTGGGGGTGGCTGCCGAAAAGCCCTCTGGGAGGTAATAGACAGACTCGTTTTTCTCGGCTGCAGCAGATTCCTTCCAGAGGATCGAAGTGCGTGGGTTGGATTGCATGGGAGGCAGAGTTCTCAGAGATAAGTTGGACCCAAGCCATTTAGGGCTTTAAATGTAATAACCAACACCTTATACTGGGCCCAGAAACTGATAGGCAGCCAGTGGAGAGACTTTAGTACAGGTGTTATATGATCCCTGCTAGATGTACCCGATACTAATCTAGCTGCCATGTTCTGTACTAATTGAAGTTTCCGGACCAAGCATTAGGGTAGCCCCATGTACAGCGCATTACAGAAGTCAAGACGGGAGGTTACCAGCCCATGTATGACAGTTTCAAGGTCACTAACTTCCAGGAAAGGGCACAGCTGGTGTATCAGCCAAAGCTGATAATAAGCACTCCTGACTGTCGCATTTTTACCTGATTAGTCATCTGGAGCGATGGATCCAGGAGCACCCCCAGACTGCGAACACAGTCTTTCACAGAGAGGGTGACCCTGTCCAGGACTGGAGATTGTATCCCAATACCTAGTTTCGGGGCTGCTATTGTGAGTACCTCCATTTTGTCTGGATTCAGTCTCAATCTGTTTTTCCTCATCCAGTCCATTACTGCCTTAAGACAGTCATTGAGGAGAGAGGCGTCATCGGAAGTCGAAGCTGAAAACCGAGACATGGAGAAATATATCTGGGTGTCTTCAGTGTACTGATAACACCCAGCCCCTTGTCTTCTGATGATCTCTCCCACGGCTTCATATATATGTTAAACAGCATCAGGGACAGGATGGCCCCTTGAGGTACACCACATGTAAGCTTCTTTTTGTGGAGCAGCTGTCCCCGAGCAATACCCTCTGGGAGCTCTCTGACAAAGAAATCTAAATATTTCACAAAAGTACAAATCGCCAAATTCCATAGCATTGAGCCATGGCAGTTAAAGTGGTGTCAAACTGAATTAATTCTGCAGTGTAGATGCAGCCACAGTTTCTCATCTGGTAGATGTTGTGGTATGTCCCACTAGATTTTTTTTTCTTGACATGATTCTGAAGCAATTTGGGAAACCTCCCACACTCAAGTCATCTCCACTGATATCAGCTGAAATGATGTGAGAATAATGGATCTCTTGACCATTCCAAAAAGTGACCACCACTGAACTCCTGAGATGATTTAGTGTCACTGTCTTCCCCAGTACTCAGGCAATTTATATGCAAAGGCTTCACAGTTGTTGCTTTTTTTTAGTTCTGGCCATTAGATATAAAGGCCACCATAAGATTGAAGGAGATGACATGAGGATTCAAATGAGAGGAACATCTAATGACTAAACTACACATAGGTCTTTTTCCCACTATGATTTAAAGCAAATTGCTGATTGGGATATATGACTGTCATTCCTACTTGAAACTCATTCCGATCCTACTGTGCACAGTTTCAATCACGATGAAACAAGGCAAACTCAAAAGAACCGCTTTTTTCTAACACTAGTTTTTTGGTGGTTCTTTTGAAAAGAATCGATTCTGAGCGTGTTAACAAGTGGGAACGACGGATCTGAATTGGATCATTCTGGAGGGGAGGGACTAATGGAAGAGGGATATTTACCATCCCTCCTCAGTTTTTGGGAAATCAGACATCCCCCCTCCCCGCTCCAGTGCTGCCTTTGTGCTTTTGGAGTGACATATTGACAGAATATGAGATCCATTGTATTTGGAACTACTTGCTATTACTCAGGCGGTGCACATTGGGCCGACCGCAGCTCAGCGAGGCAAGTAGTTCTAAACCAATGGATCATATATCCTGTTATTTTTTAAAAAACAAAACAAAATATAGTTCCCAAGCTGGGCTGCTCAAAATGGTGTGCTTGAGCAGCCTCTGTTGCTGAGGGGCAGAGGAAGGCTCAGTTGCTAAAGTCGCCTTGCTTGGTGCCTGGAATGGCCCTGTCCTCATCGTGTTGCTACTTGTGTTACCAATGATGCACAGATGATTAACATGCATTTTGAAGCAGCGCAAACTAGTGGGAACAACAATCGTGCCAAAATAGAAATGATTACGAGGGAATAATGAAAAGATCTGCTTTCATAGTAGGAACGACGGACCTTTTGAAACGGATTAATTGACATGAACCGAAGGCAAATTGCAAACCGGTTTAATTGCGAGTGGGCATGAGCCCATAGTGTTAAATACATTAAATGCAATTAGTCCTCACTTTCTTCTTACTTCCAAGAAATTAAAAAGGTGGGGAACTTAGTCCAGTCTAGACTGGACTAATGGGACAAGTGAAGGAGAGAGAAAGAGACTCAATTTTTCTCCCCAGCTGCTTTCCCCAACTCCCTCCTAATGCATGTGGGATGATTAAGAAGAAGAAGGGGGCTTAAAGAGGAAGAGAAGGAGGAAGCTGAAGCTGAAGCAGAACCAGTAGCACCTCTTCCTCCTCCTCCTCCATGGATGTTTATGGGCATTTCTTTGCTTTTTAAGGCTGTGGAGGAAAAAGTGCTTGGGAGGAAGATGGCTTAAACCTCCCCTGATACATACACACAGTAGTTTGTGTGTATGTAGTTTGAACTTGAGAAGAAGTGAAAGACATTCTGAGAGCCAAGAGCATAACTAGGGAATGCGAGGATGTGGACCATACTGGGTGACACCCAGTGGAGAGATCATTCCTGTTCCTCCCAAAATCTTTCTGACAGCCTGCCTCTACCACCCAGGACACCTCTGCCATCAATGGGCTATGGCTGCTTGTGGGGTGGAGTGCTGCTGCTGACTGGCAGTTGTGGAGGGATTGCTGACTGAGTAGGAAAGTGAGTCTCCTCCCTCTGCTGCTTGCCCAGCAGCCACGCCAGACCTGGAAAAAGGTGCCAGGTGGCATTAGAAGCTCACCCCCACCATGGCAGAGGTGGTCTGTCTGGCGAAGGTGAGCAGCTGGAGGAGTGGCTGCCAGGAAGCCTGGAGGTGACTGCATGAGTTACTGTGCCAGGGTGACTCCAACACATTTTTATTTTAATTTTTGAAATGTTCTCAGTGAAATCATATAGAACTCTATGAATTGCATCTGATTACTAACCAGTAATCTCACCTTTTATGCAAAAAAAAAAAAAAAAAAAAAGTGTACCTTTTTACCAGTAAAATTTATGGCTTAGTCTTAGTCCCATGAGCAGTTGACCTTGGCTCCCTTCCTTGCTGTTATCTTTGCAGTGCTTTCTTTTTTCTCACTCCATTTTTAACATGTGGTGGCCACAGTGATTTAACACTCTGGCACAGTGTTATAGTTAAGGGACCAAGTGTGGATTGAACTCTGCTTTTCAAACAGAACAGATTTCTCACATAGGTCCCATGTTTGAGGGCAACAGAAATAATGCTCAAACTAAGGGCTGATCCATACTACATAATTAGAGTGTTATAATTCCACTTTAACTACATAGCAACATCTTCTGGAACTTTGGGGATTTGCAGTTTAGGGAGGGATATTTAGACTTTTCAGCCAGAGAGTTTTAGTGCTTCACCAAAATACAAACCTGAGGATTCCAGAGGATGCTGTCATGACAGTTGAAGTGCTATTGTAATACTCTAATTTTGTTGTATGAAAAAGCCTTGAGTTTAGATGCTTCCTCCTTTCTCTTTCCTCCTCAGATGTGCAGTAAAGCTATTCTCATTTGGATGTGTCTGTGATATATAGTTATATTTGGAAGAAGATCAATGGATCAGCCCGATTTCCTGTTCTTTTGCAGACTTTCTCCACACACATGTACACACATACAAAGAGACAATGAATATATGGAGACCACGACCTTGTACTTGTGCTTTGATATGGCATGCATGATCATGACCTATGATTTCCAGTGCAGAGATGCAGTGGAACTGACAGAACTGATGTCTTCCTCTGAATCTCTCTGGGTCTGTATCTCTCACACTGTTGACATTCTGAGAGCAGATCTGTGTATGTCGTCCTTTCCTTTACATTCATATTCAGGGATAGCCATGTTCTACTTCTTCTACATGTATATGCCCTCATCGTAGCTAAGAACTGTGCTTAGAATTGTGTCATAGGTGGGGCAGCCTAAAAGATATTTTGTTCATTGACCCAAAGAAGAAAGTAGTACCTTCTACCAATCAGAAACTAACAGCACAGGCAAATGGATCTTATTTCATTCCTGGTAACAAGACACCATTCACCACACCTGAGATATCAGGCTAGCTTAGGAAGCACAGGGTGAGCTACTTCATCAGGGATAATGTTGACATGGTCTGCTGTCTCTTCTCTTTCAACAGTTTCTGACTGAGGTAGCCACTTCTCTTGTCCTAGTGTTACAGCTGGCCCTGATATATAGAATAAATAGAAAGTGTGTGTATGTATGTATGTATGTATGTATTTCTCTTCAGATATTCCCCAGGTGTGCAGAGTTATGGAATGCACGCACAGCAGTAGCTAAAACTGTGAGAGGCTAGTAGGTTCAACTTTCCTTGCCTTATCATGCAGTATTAATTTTGGGAGGGAATGATGCCCAAATAGAGCTGTTAAGACCTTATACATCTGATTGATTCTTGCCTGTGAAGATTCTGGAAAGGAGCTAAGCAGTATACATGCCCTCTCTCCGGATCCACATATAAATGAGAATATTTCAAGGTATAATGTTCTGTGCAGTCATGCTGGCTCCATGGCTTAGTAATGGAGATGAGCATCACCCCCTACAGTTGGACATGACTTGACAACCTAGTCAAAGGGGAATAGTTTTATCTTTATTTAATTAGAGTACCAACTTTCTGCACACACATTAATAATTATATTTGGACTTGACATTTGCCTGTTCTGAAGCAGGAGAGGATGCTAGATGCTAGATTCTGGGTGACACTTCTCTGCCAAAAGATAATCAGTACAAATCTAGGCATGTCACATTGAGGTTGCAGCAAGCTTGTTTTCTGCTGCTCCAGAGATTAGGACATGGAGCAATGGATTCAAATTACAAGAAAAGAGATTCCACCTGAATGTTAGGAAGAACCTCCTGACACTAAGAGCTGGTCAACACTGGAATACACTGCCTCACAGTGTAGTGGGATCTTCTTCTTTGGAGGTTTTTAAACAGAGGCTGGATGGCACATCTGTTGGGAGTGCTTTGATTGTATATTCCTGCATGGCAGAGGGTTGCACTGGATGGCCCTTGTGGTCTCTTGCAACTCTGTGATTCTAGCTTGTAGTCTGCATTAGGTCAGACAGTTACTGGCAATGCCAAAAGACATGGAAGATGGCAAGAGTCATCTCCTTTCCAACTAAAACAAATGTAGTTTATTGGGAGGCTGTGCATCCCCATAGGTTGAGCAAGGAGTTAACAATGAAAAGGGATGGGGAACAATGTCCAAGGTACTGCAGGGATCAATGCTAGGCCTGCTTCTAATTAACTGTATTAGCCATTGGGAAGAAAGATGGTATAAAATAAATTTAATGATGATGTGATATTGGACAAACTTATTAATACCACTGAGAACAGAACAAAACATGCACAAGAACCTGATTGTTAGAGGTAAAGCAGGAAATTAAAAATAAAACTCTACCTGGAAAGTTAAGATATTGGGGAGATTATTTTCTTATGCCAAATTCTTGGAATAGCATTGACTATCAAGATATGTTCCATGCAATCAGAAGCTCTGAGTGGACTGGATGGTCATAGTGTCCAAATTTTTGTCTCAGGAAAAGAATACCCATGTATTAAGTTCTCCATTCCTCTGATCTCTTTCACACACTCTCAAACACACACACACACACTTAATCACTGTGTAAACCACAGCACACAATGTTCATAACTACACATGTGGATTTGACTGGTTAGGTTAGAAACAGAGCTTGGAGAATTTACTTCTTTAGACTATTACTTCCAGATTTTCCCAGCTAGCATGGATATTCATTATGATGGACAGTCAAAAATCTAAACAAACCATTTTTAAAGCTCTTATCAGATGGAGGTGGTGGATACAGTAACTGGTACATAGCCATGGCCAGCATCTCCATCTAAACAGCTGTCCAGCTCCCTCTCTGATTTTAATTGCCTTCTTTGTTACCTTTGGGAACATGGCAATCAAATGGTATTTGAACCAAATCCTAAGAATGTTGTACCTATTTAACAAGTTCAGGGGAAAAAAAATCATTTGACATGAATGATTAATTACAGCTAGTACTGGTAACAAGTGCAGAGCACTGAAGTTTTCGAATGGAGCTGCTTCTTAAGTTCCAAACAAAATATGTTTAAGTCACGTCACTTCTAAAATAAGAACAGTGTTGGCTTGTATTCCAATATGTTCATGCTTTTCCCATGTCTGGTGGTAAAAATATGACTTTTGCCAATGATGAACACCTTCTTCTGGGTTTCCCAGATGATTCAGCTCCCACACCCTGCCTTGCCCAATAACTGTGGCCACCAATCAAGTAAGAAAAGGAGGGTGGAAAAGGCATCAGGCAGGCAATTCTTGCCAGTTGGTTCTTGGGCTGCCACAGAGTCTGGATAGTTGAGAGAATTCCCTTCCACACTTGCTTCATTTGGCAGCCATTTCTTCATTTCTTTTTTAAAAGTTATGGACAATTTAAACTCCAAACCTGCACATTGTAGTGAGGCTATATGATGCAGACACCTGTGTTTTAATTTAAAAATGGTACTGAGTGACATTGGAAGCAGCATGTTAGTAAGCTGGATTCCATTTAATTTTGACAAAACCTTCCTCATCCCTATGTAAATCATGATTTTAGTAAGGTGGGTTCTTCTTCTTCTTCTTCTCCTCCTCCTCCTCCTTTGTGAAGGCCCATGAAATGAAATTGTGTGTTATATGTGTTTATTGTCAATAAAGAAGTAGATGAAGGAGAACAAATAGAAGCTTAATGCAGACAAACACAGGTGCTCCTGGTCAGTTAAGAGGCAGATCAGGAATGAAAGATTCAGACTGTGTAAATCAGGGGTAGGCAACCTTTCCCCTTTAAGGGCCGAGGGACTTCAGCTCCCAGAAGCCTCAGCCATATTGGCCAATAGTCCCATGTTGGCCAATAGCTCCTGGGATTCTGGGAGCTGAAGTCCCTCAGCTCTTAAAGGGGAAAGGTTGCCTACCCCTGGTGTAAATGATGATTTTAGTAAGATTATGCTTTAAAAGAGAAGACAAGCACAATTCCCTCTGTCAGCACACTATTTCATCTACTTTTAAAATGTTCCAGTTTCTGTCTCCTCTTTCCATCCTCCCGTTTGTTCACAGCTTACTTCAATTGGTTCAAACTGAGTTCAAAGTGCAAAAGTAGTTTGTGCTCAAGAATCATAGAATCATAGAGTTGGAAGAGACCACAAGGGCCATTCAGTCCAACCCCCTGCCATGCAAGAACTCCCAATCAAAGCATCCCCGGCAGATGCCCATTCAGCCTCTGCTTAAAGACCTCCAAGGAAGGAGACTCCACTGCACTCCAAGGGAGTGTGTTCCACTGAAACTCAGCAGGAGGAAAGGAGGGATGGAATCTTGCCCTTCATTGTAGATTCAGGCAAAAGCTAAATACTGGTACTTCTCCAAGTTTCTCTATTCTTCCTTATTAATAGCTTTTATACTCTTGAACACGCTCTGATTTTGGTTGCCCATATGTGCTCTGATTTTCATCTATGCAATGATTTGTTGTTGTTGTTATGCGCCCTCAAGTTGTTTCCAACTTATGACCCTAAGGCAACTCTATCACATGGTTTTCTTGGCATGTTTTGTGCAGAGGAGGTTTGCCTTTGCTTTCCCCTGAAGCTGAGAGACTATGATCTTCCCAAGGATACCTAGTGGGTTTTCATGGTCAAGTAGGAATTTGAACCCTGCTCTGCAAAGTCATAGTGCAATGGTCAAACCATTATGCCATGACGGAGGGTATGGAAGATTTGATTTTAACATTGAAATGAATAAAAAAAAAAAGTACATTACTAGATTTACCAGATTCCTAGGAATAACTCAATGAAGCAGCTTTCAGGGGAAAGAGACTCTTGGGCTTCCTGGAATAGGTTTTTGGCTTATATTGCTTCATGGCTATCAAAACAAAGATAAAGAACTCTCTTTCAGAAATACGGACTGGCTCAGGGGGATTTCCAGAGATGGACATTCTAACTGACAAGTTAAAAACACCTTGGATGCACTGGTTATTCAAGTGCATTCTGGAAGAGGAGCTGAGATATGGAAATAAATGTAAATTGGGATCTATACCCCAGGTAGCTATTCAGTTATATTTCAAAAAAGGAGTAAGGGCAATGGCTGGATTTGTCATTGTTAGTGTGTGTGACATGTGAAATCACAGGTTGGAAAAGTAGCAATGCTGGCTGGTAGATTCTGAGAGGCCTCATAACTTAACTTTCCCAAGCTCTAGGCTAAATGAAATTAAACCACTCAGACCCTGGAAAATAATGTTAATGCTTTAGAATGTGACAGAATGTGAAAAACTGGAATTGCATGACACATGAAAACTGTGGCAGGACAGAAAGAGTTAGTTAGTTAGTTAGTTAGTTAGTTAGTTAAATGTTTATTGATTAGTCAGTTGATTATATCAAACAGTTAACAGCAAACATGTGAGGAAATACAATACAAAAAATACAATGTATAAAATGCAATGCATAAAATGTAATGGGATAAGATAAATTAGACAAAATAAGATAACATATATATTAATTTAAATGAATAGTAATCAATTGTTGTCTTATAATAAACTAATAATAAAATACAAAAACCAAAATATGTTTAAGGACAGAAAGAGTATGTCAGAATTGAGAACCACATGGCACATGAAAAGCAATATGTAGAAGTTTGGAATCTGCCAAAACATCCTTCCTAATTCTTAGCACATGATCAAAATTAGGCCTTTCTATTTCTTATCCAGCTTCATGTGGTTGGGTGCATCTTTGACCTTCTCCAGGGCTCAGCCTCCACACATGCTTTCCATGTGGCTGAGAACTGACATGGCTACTGATTGGACAAGGAATATTTGTGCTGATTGTGTAAAGTGCCAGATTCAGATCCTTGCATCTACAGGTAAGTATGAGAAAGCTTCAAGTCTGCAGTATAGTATAGTCTAGACCAGGGATGAGGACAGCTTTAGTCCTCCTGAAGCTGCAGTTGGGCCCCTTAGGTTTCCCTAGAAGGTGACTTCCCTTTCCCAATGCCATCCATAATTTGATGGCTTTACAGCTTTAGTACAGTTTTTCCCCTATTCTAAATGGTTGAGATACCTCTTATAGAGCTCTACTACTGTCCATAAGAATTACAGCTAAAACATGGTGGTATTTTTGATTTCCCATGTTTGCTTTTGATCCAGGTGGTCCTCAAGAATTTATAGGAAGCTGAATTTGTCCCTGAGGCTGAACAAAGTTCTTTATCCTTAATGTAGACAATACTGGGTTTTATGGGTGAATGGTCTGAGTGGTTGTGTGTCAGGCAGTTTTGTGAAACATCTTGTATAAGGGCCTTTGCAGACTGCCAGAAATAATGCAGATTGAGGTCACTTTAACTGTCCTGGCTCAGTGCTAAGGAATCATGGGAACTATAGTTTATTGTGGCACCAGAGCTCTCTGACATAGAAGGCTCAGTGTCCCAGAAAAAAAATACAATTCCCATGATTCCTTAGCACTGAGCCAGGACAGTTAAAGTGACCTCAATCTGTATTATTTCTGGCAGTCTGCAAAGGCCCTAAGACATGAAGAAAAACCAGCTGACACACGCTGAAGAGACATTTTATTCTTATTATTCCACCACTGAAAAGTGATTTTGAAAGCAAATTCCAAGGCTGCATCTTTTTGAGCTTTGGCTCAAAGAAAGCATTAGCTAAAAATATAAGTATATTTACACTCTGTATTTCAGGAAACTCTGATATATTTAACCAGAAGAGCCTTTAAATAATTATACATAAAATTCTGACAAAATTACCCCGTGTTTGGCTTTCTTCTTTAAAAAACAATAACCCTGTACTTAAGTGTCTGGCTTAAATCATTATCACAATCTGGCAAGATTTTTGTGAAGAAGGCCAGGCCACAGAAGCTACTGTGGGATGATTACAGGGATAACTGGAAGCATTAAAATGTCATTCTCAATATTTGAAAGGGAATGATTCATCATTTTATGTGTTACCATCATAGATGGAACTGTTGGAAGCTATGAGTGGCACAAAATGGTGGAAATTTTAAAATAAGATTTCAGGTTTCTAATGAAAATGAATTAATGCATTACATTTTTCAAATGTATTTATGCATCGTATTTATATCCCACTGCTCCTGTGAGGCATTCAAGCTAGCATATGTGGCTTTCTTCCCCATTTCTTTCAGCATAGCGACACTAGGAATTGTGTTAGGTTGAGTTGATTGTGATTGGCCTATAGACACTCATTTTTCATGGTTGGATTTGGAATTATGTCTGGGTCTTTCTAGTCCAATTTGATACTTTACTACTCCAAAGTGGCTCAAATTAAAATCCATGTTTACTGAAATTTGCTGAAAAGGTAAATATGTCAGAAGACCATTTAGATTCTATGAGCAGAGAGATGGGGTAGCCATGGGAAGCCCTCTGTGCCCCATAATAGCAAACTTTTACATGGAACTCTTTGGAAGGCAAGCCCTGGAAACAGCACCAAAAAAGCCCACAACATAATTGATATGTAGACAACACTTTCAGCCCGAAAAACTCACAAAAAACTATGGATGCCAGCCGTGAAACCTTTGACTTCATGTTGTACATGGTTGTTTTGAAAATAAAATGTTGTCTCTGTGGATTCATTCTATGCAAAATTTGCTCATGGTTGATTTGCATAGAAAACAGCATTTACTTTGCAGAAAATGTTTTGTTGCAATAGCCGGAAGTCTTCAATTTTTAATATAAAATGTGGTGAAGTTTGCCCCTCTATGACCCTAAATGTATCCTAAATACACCCACTGTGAGATATAAAGTGAGAGATCACATAGGTAGTCTGGGAGTTGTAATAAGGGGGAGATTCACATTCATATCTCAGGAAGGCTAGGCAATTCATCACTGGATGTTTGGCACCCAAGTCGGAGAGTGTTCCTTTTACAAACCCAATTCCCACTTTTAAGACTTCTGTCACAAATGACCATTCCCATACAGATTCGGCTTTGATGTAGGCCTCCTGGTCTTTACCCCAGGCTAGTTTTGTCTTATATAAGATCCCAAATTTCCTTTGTTCCATGGGCTAGTTTGGATTTTAGGTAGACTCCATATCACTCTGATCTCCACTAGTTCTGATCCACCACTGTCACACTCTGAGCATCCCAGGGCAGTCAGATCCCATGTCCCCACTATCGGACTGCATCTTCAAGGAGCAACCACGCTGGTGGTAATTATCACCATTAGTGAAGCTTCTTGATCTATTCCAACACTCACTTCTTTATTTCCTATGTCTTGTGTGTGTGTGTATGTGTGCATTTGGTGTGTGTTCCTCTTAATAAAGTACAATTGATTGAAGAATCCTGGCTCTGCAATCCTCTATCCTAGCACCTCTGTAAATGTTGGGAAGTATCCCAGAGCTTCTTGTAACTCACCCCATTCATTAAGCTAAATTAATATTCCCCTCAGAGACCCTGTTTCTGCTTAGAAATATTTTCTGCAGAGAAAATGCTGTTTCCTGAGCAGAAAATTCTGCTTTCTGTGCAAATTAAACCATGTGAGAATTTTGCACAGATTAAGGGGGGAAGCAGACGAGGGCGCCCAGGACGCCCTGCGCCGGCACGCCGCGGGGCCGCAGCCTCCGCATCTCGGCGCACCGGCGGCGTCCCTGGAAGGAGCACTAAATCAGCGCTCCTTCCTCAAGACAGCGAAAGTGCGCCCTAAAAGCGGCGGGCGCACTTTCGCTGTCTTATCCTCCGCAGCGCGTCCGGTCGCTGCGGAGGGAGGTTGCCCCGGAAGCGCCGGACGTGCGGAGGGCCGGCAGCTTCCGGGGCGACCTCAGGAAGAGGAAGGGGCGCCGAACGTGCGGCTGCCCCTCCTCTTCCGGGCCCGGAAGACGACCCAATTAGTCGTCTGCCGAGGCCCTAAGTCCCATATTTTGAATAGGCTTCAAAAACTGTGTAGTTTTTGAAGACTTTTTCGCAGTGGGAGAACATGGTTTAAATTACTCGCTGCCTCCTTTGAGAATAAACTTAGGTGGAATCTACACTCTCAGCACTCTCCTGTAGCAGCACATCTCAAAGGAGTTGATTTTCTTCCTATCATCTTTCTTAACTGTCCAGCTCTCATATCCATATATGGTAATAGGGAATACAATGGCTTGTATGATTCTAACTTTGTTAGAATATCTTTGCATTTTGAATCTTTTCTAGTTCTTTCATAGCCACCCTCCCCATTCTTAGTCATCTTCTGATTTCCTGACCATCAAGGACCTTCACAAGTTCAACCTAGACAATGAAGAAATAGAAATAGTAAAAGAATTCCCTTACCTAGGATCAAAGATTGATAGAAATGGGTTAAACATTGTAGAAACTTAATTTCTTAACCTTAAAAAGCATATAAATTACTTAATTTGTAAAATTGTTAAACTAACATTAACTTGGAAAGACTAAAAATAGACAGCAACACACTAATTTGACAAGAATTAGTTATTGCTACTCAAAAATAACATTCTGGGACTTAACCTTTAAAATAATAGGTGCTACATCTGTTTTAACAAATTTGGTTAATACATTACCATATATATTCAACTATGAGTCACCCTCATGTATAAGTTTTGTGCTGAAAGTATAGATTTTGATATGACCCATGGATAAGTCGAAGGTAAAACTTAAGGGGTATATAATGAAGAATCTAAATGATGAAGCAAAGCAAAACAATGCCAAAGAATTTATAAAATTCCAGCAGCTGTAACTGTTTGTGCTCACACTAAAGCTGGATGGATGAGAGTGTAGAGGGGGGCTCAGTGCTTCCAGGACAGATTACATTCTTGCCTTTCAACTGGGGATGGTTCTTTTTAAAATAAGAGTTAAAGTACAGTACTTACATTGACCCATGCATAAGTTGACTCAGGTTTTGGGGGTCAATGTATTGACTAAAATTTCTAGATTTATACATGAGTATATACAGTAATTATTAACAAGTTATGTTCAAGATCTCTTGCTTATTAAGGAAGATTATTTATTTCATTTATTTTATTATTTATGAAGATGAAAAACAAGAAAGGAAGAGAAGGGGAGATGGAGGAAGGAGCAATTAAGAAAGACTGCAAGACTTTCAGATTTGTAGAGGAGGGAATAGCAGGGATGAGATGGCATCTGCAACAAACAGGATGGAAAGACAAAGAACACAAATTGTGCTTTGCTTTTGGGCTGGAATATATGGACAATCATAACAATAAAGAATCAGTCAAGAATCACGGGGATTTGGCATCGTAATAGAAGAACAGAATCCCCCAAAAGCTTAATACAGGCTGCTCCAAATGGTTAGCTTTGGGAAATTCCTCCCCACATTAAGTGGAGAAGGTAAAGGTAAAGTGTGACCTTGCAGATGCTGTTGTACTACACTCTTTTAATCCCTCACCATTGGCTATAGTGCCTAAAGCTGATGGGAATTATAGTCCAACAACAACTGAACAGCCACATATGATCACATTCCTGGTTTAGATTGTGCCATATGACAATGCATCAGTTTTATCAGTGCAAGTGTTTTCATAATTTTAAAGAATGCTTATCAAACAAATTTATATTAAAAAATACTTTTAATGCTCTGAACTTTTAAACTGAGCTTTTTTAAACACAGACCCTTCCAAAATTCCTCCTCCTTTCAGGTTTTATGAAAGTAAGCTTAAAGGCATAAGGAGTCTTATTTCTCATTAGTACATGTGACACAAAACATCATGTTGCTCAAGTTAACCAATATGCAGTCCATCTTGCTGTTTAGGTTACACTGAGTATTTCTTGGGAGCTAAGCCGTATGGCTAAAAATAGTGAGTGAACTCTTCCAGACTAGACTGGATTTATGTCAGCTCATTAAGAGGCATTGCTGTTATCTTCTCACACTCTAAAATAAGGAATAAAACCATATAGTACACCTCCTGATGAATGTGTGCCAAAAAACAGCCTTGAAAGATGAAATCATTTGGCCCTCTTAAGGCTAATAAGAGTGATCTAACTAAGTGAAAAGTGGGAATGCATACAAGATTGGGGAAACTGAACAATACCATGAATTTATGGAGTTTATATGTCTTTAAATATCTTGGAATGTTCTGTCCATCATTTGTTTTTGCTGCAAAAAAATGAATTTCTTCAGGCCCTACCTCTTGAGGTAAGCTAAAATGTGTACTGGCAGATTAGTAATAAGAAAGTCTGAGAACTTTTTTCCAATGCACTCATGTTGCTCCACACAAACAGGAAGTATTCTATTCCACTTATGCTCTAGCATCAAAGAAACTTCCCATATGTTCACAGGACAAGGACAATGTGCTCCAAAGAATAAGTAACTGTCATGGAGTGTGGTGGAGTCTCCTTCATTGGACGTCTTTAAACAGAGGCTGGATGGCCATCTATCAAGGATGCTTTGATTGTGAGTTCCTGCATGGCAGGGGGGTTGGACTGGAAGGCCCTTGTGATCTCTTCCAATTCTATGATTTTATTTATGTATAAGAGTCATAAATGCATTTTCATATCTCCAGATATCTAATAGGTTGGAATATATGGACAATCCAACAGAAATGATGGCGGGTTCCCTAGATAGCTTGTTCCATGCTTTTGATTTAGCTCTCATTTGCCCAGCTGTAAGTGTGAAAAGACGTACTTAAAGTAAAAATTACCTGCCTCCCCACAGTTCACAGGATCGTACTTGCATCCAAATGTAGATTCTCCTAGATTTTAGAAGGGTTTGGTGCTTGAGGGACTTATGGTCATTATGTTTTCAAAAGCTAGATTTTGTGGAGGAAGTGTGAGTAAATTGTTTGATCATGGAATTTCTTACAAATTCTACACTTATAGGATATGTCAGGTAAAATTCACTGTGATGATAAAGGTCTGGTCTCAGAATGAATACACTAACAGAGCAGAGGCATGAACCTTAAGCATAACAATGAAATATAGGGTCATAACCTCTGATTTTTGCTGGGGAGGTGATTGCTTTCCTTTGTCTAATGGTAGGGCTGGTCCTCAAATTACATTTCTGTGTTACAAATGCACACTTTACCATTTTATCTGTGTATGCAGATGGAGATGGGAGAGCTACTTTAGAATGCAAAAAACAACCTCCCCCCTCCCCACAAGAACAACCACAAAAAACTACACCAAAGCCAAAAGTTAGTTTTGACTAATTGTTAGAAGATGGAAATCCTCAGTGTACTATATTCTTTTGAACCATTGTCCTATACTTAAAACATTGACATTGTTGATATATTAATCCATGTCTGGGCCAGAATCACACCCAAGAATTGTGTTTCAAGAAACTGTAAAGATGAACACATAAAAGAGCAGGAAAGAATGGATGGAGGGCCTGCTTCAACTATTCAATGCTTCTCTGTTTGGGGGCAGTGGGACAATTTATAAAAGGTAAGCAACACTCCACCCCAAATATGTTAGAGAGTATTGTCAGAGGGGGAAATTTATCACACATTGGCCATAATTCTACATTTCAATTTACTAGGTGCTATAACTGAACCCTGAACATTGCCATGCCTGTTTGTTCTACTTTCCACTTAATTTTCTGGGATTAATGGTGGTGACACTGGAATTTTAAAGCATCAATCATGCATCATAGCATTAGCAGCTCTTTTGCCCCAGTGCTCTTGGTCTTGAAACAGATTATCTGCAAATAATAATAAAAAAGGACAGGAATAAATCCTCTTGAGGTCAGGAGTTACCTGTTAGTACTTCCTCTTTCAGAACTATATGGCATGTCATTATATTGGAGCACAACAAATAATTTTGATGTGTGTAAAAGAAACATTTCCCCCCCCCCCCCGAAATAGGACAATAGGGCTAGGGAGAACAGGGAAATACTAGAACTTGCAAATATCTTCCCCCTCCAAATCTTTTTGCAGTTTTCATGTCTGTTTGTAATTGCTGTCATCTTTGTTTCTCAGGGTGCAGCTTAAAAGGTGTCCCTCATATTTATTAGCAGGGGATTTCAATAAACATTGTGCAATATGGTAGGCCCAAGAATGATTTACTGATAATTTGTCATTTATATTTATGGAAATTGGAGACCCTAGAGCCCTCCAACTGGTAAATCATGCTATATGTCTAACCTAGTTTTGGCAGGTGGGTTAATTCTTTACTGCTTAAAGAACATATGCCGAAATGGAGGCTGTCTTCTGCAGTTGGTACTGATGTGCTTGAAAACAGAAAAAAGGAGGAGACCCTGGAGATAAGTAGTGATAATAACTAATAATTTAGTTATTTATACTTATTTCCCTTCATCTAATAACAAGTATACAGCTTAATTATATTATGACTGCAACTTAATGAACTTAACTTAATGAAGGCACTGTTTGTGGTGTAGTCTTAATTTGTTTCCTGTACTACCTCCGCTGTGGATGGCACAGCATCAACAAGTTGATGAGAGGAGGAGACTATAATTTCTATTTATTTATTTATTACATTTGTATGCCACCTTTCTTCCAGAAGGGACCCAAGGTGGCTCACAGATAAAAAGATACCATGGGTCGGGAGCTTGCTTCAGTCAGATGTTTTTCAGAAGTAATTAAAACAATTGTTTTAATTTAATTTTAGAAGAATTGCAGTGAATGCTGTATAGTGTTTTATAACTAACTACTTTGGGGTCCTTGGAATAAGGTAACAATGATGTTATCTTCTAGGACATCCTGGGAATCTCCAGAGAATGTTATTGTTATTTGTCAAGCTATAGGAACATACTAGATGCTATGAGGCTATCTACTGCCCTCCATCAGCCACTAAATGGCTGTGTAGAGCACAGAAGACAGATGAATTCTTTATGCTGGAAGAGAGGGATAGGGAGTAGGTCTGTCTGATACAACTTTAGGTTGTGACAGGTGATGCAGGATCTTGATCACTAATTTCTTTTCTAGAGTAACTTATCAAGCCTTGATACATTTGACACATAATCTAAAATTCCTTTAAAAACAGGTTGATTAAAATAAACTTATAAGTGAAATTAGAATGCAAAGAGATCTTGTAGCACTTGAGACTTAACTGAGTGAAAGAAGCTGTAGCATAAGCTTTCATAGGACGTTATCACATGGGGAGTCGTGGGGAGAAAGTGGAAATAAACGGGCACGAGTGGAAGTCTTTAATTTACGGGATTTGTCCCGTTCCGCCTCGTCTGATAACTAAATTCGAATTTAAAAGGGGTTAATTCAAACGAAAACCTGATCTTTTCATTTTCGGGATTTTTGAGGATTTGAAAAGATCAGGTTTTGTTCGAATTAACCCCCTTTTAAATTCAAATTTAGTTATCAGATGAGGCAGAACGGGACAAATCCCGTAAATTAAAGTCTTCCGCTCGTCCCGTTTATTTCCACTTTCTCCTGGCAACTCCCCGTGTGATAACGTCCATAGACTTGGGCTGTGTTTGCATGAAGGAAAAGAAATATTCCTGCCCTATCCCTGCACTGACCTGTTTAGACAATGCACAGAGTCAAAACAGGCAGAACATAAGTTCTGTTTGCCCTGAATCAGGTTAGAAACTTCAGAGAATCTCCTGGACATGTGGACTGCACAGTAGTGCATAGACAGGAGGAGTATTATTCCCACCCTTGAGAGTTTGGCTTCTGAAGATGAAGCAGACTTATCACAGCTGTGCCTTCTTCCATCTCAGTCTGACAACCACCTGAGTGTTCCAGAGGAGGAGAAGGAGGAGAGATAGCTCCAAGCTCAAGGAAAGGAGATGGCTTTGGCAGCTGGCACCAACAGTCACTCCCTCACAGGTGAAGTGAAAGGCTGCACACATGCAGCTGGGAAATGCCCTCCTGAAATATGGGTTGCAAGTTGGGCATGGCTGAGTCAATGTGCTTTATATGTCAAGGACTTTTCCACTTTCAGTTGTTGGAAACAAACTTGATTTTCTTCCCAAGCCTGGTCTACTGTGAGATCTAATTTATGATCTTGGACTGATTCTTAACTTTGTTATTGGCTACCCATGGACTTTGCTTATGATTTACAGATTATGACCTTGGACTCTTTGGTTATCAGATACTGCTTGTCCCTTTGGCTTCTGAACATCTGGCATCTTGCCTGCTGCTGCAGTGTGAGAACAGGACAAGGAGGAGTGTAGGTGTGTGTGTAAGAGGTCAGGAGGAGGCACTCTGGGTTGGGCAACCCGTGGGAGTGTCTGGACAGTGTTGCCAGTATGGGCCCATTATGTGGACAGCTCATCTTCACTGTGAATCCAGAAGCTCCAACGGTAAGCTGGGGTTCCTCTTCAGAGCAGACACAGCCTTGGTCTACTTCTTCAGATACATGAAGTGAATTGGTGCCCAGGAAGGACCTTTTATAATCAACTGTATGGATAGCCATAGAAATGCAAAATTAACAAACATGGCTATGCCTCTGAAATGAAATTATAATTTAATGAATGTAGTGTTTGTATAAGTGCACAAAGGGATCAGTAAACTGGGCTGTCTTTCACTGCTTGCTATTGTAGAGTTGTAAAGAACTTCCACACAGTTCCCAGATGCAAACAGCTATTACTGTTTTGCTGCCTGGAGGGAATGGGTTTGAATGGCTACCCAACATTTCATCTACTTGCCCTGCATGGGGTTAAGATGAGATTGGGATGTATCATATCATTTCAAGATGCTAGTTTTCATTTGACTATTTGCCATACACTTGTCTTGCCTAGCTTAGGCAACAAGCCGTTCCGCTCCCTTGGAACATTATTATCAACCTAGCAATATCACCAAAAGTCAGGAAGACTAATATTCATACACAAAGGTCTGATGGTGGCCTTTGTTTATAAGAAAAGCCTCTATCAGTCAAGCAGCTGCTTCCTCTTGATAGGTGGAAGAGGGCTTAAGAACTGATCAACATACACACAAGCACACACACACATGCACCCATCCAGTGATTCTGAAGCTCTTTTAAAATTTAAAATACAGATTAGCATGGGGTATCCTCCCCTGTCCACTCCAGACAGGCTGTATAATCAGTGTTTCCCTATCTCCAGCTCCATTTGCTATGGCTTTGTACACCTAAGTGACTGTAAAAGCTACAAGATATGTTTTATTTTTTAAAAAGGGATAAAAGAAAAAGGAAAATTAAGGCAAAGAAGTTGCCATTAATGTAATACATAGAGGAGTATAAGCAGAAGTAAAATGTAAGTGATGGAGATGTTGCAGATTGACTCTCTAGGGGATGAAGGGACAGATCAAACCTGGCAAACAGCCACTTTGAGGTTTGTGGCACTTAGGCAAATCCCAGACACATTGTGCACAGTACTCATGTAATTAGGTGATGCTTGCCCCGTTCTTCTAACCCAGGGCTAGGCAACCTTTCCCCTTTAAGGGCCGAGGGACTTCAGCTCCCAGAATCCCAGGAGCTATTGGCCAACATGGGACTATTGGCCAACATGGCTGAGGCTTCTGGGAGCTGAAGTCCCTCGGCCCTTAAAGGGGAAAGGTTGCCTACCCCTGGGCTACAGATAGGTTAGGGCCTCGGCAGACGACTAATAAAGTCGTCTCCGAGGCAAGGAAGAGGAGGGGCAGCCGCACGAGTGGCGCCCCTTCCTCCTCCCCAGGTTGCCCTCGGAGCTGCCGGCCCTCCGCATGGCCGGTGCTCCGGGGGCAACCTCCCGCCGCAGTGTCCTCACACGCTGCAGCAGAAAAGCCAGGGAAAGTGCACCCTACATGTTTAGGGCTCACTTTCCCTGACTTCTGAAAGGAGCGCTATTTTTGCGCTCCTTTCAGGGACGCCGTCGGTGCATCGTGGTGCGGATGCCACGGTCCCGCGGCGCACCGTCCCGGGGCATCCCGGACGCCCTGGTCTGCATCCCCCCTTAGTGACCTTTAAAACTCCTGCACACCATTTCCAATTAAGGCTGTAATTATAAGCATACCTACCTAGGCATAATAGCCATTGAACAATCAGATGTCAAACTTGAAAACCTAAACATGTTGTATGGGCAACATGGGAAGCAGTAAATTTACCTCCCTTCTCACCTGTAATGTTTAGCAGTACCAATCATGTGACCCAAAAATCGTTCATGGTGATTTTTTTGTTGCCATAGCCAATACTTACAATGATATGAAAAATAATTGTGTTCCTTTGGCCAGCTGCCCAACCCAAAATCCAATGAGACCCCTTCAACAGAAGAAGACCTCACCACAAATCCCAAGACCAAGGGAGTCAGTGCATTCATAGAATACCTCCAAACTCACTTTCCAGGAATCTTTTAGACAAAGAGACTTCATGTTCCCCCAGCTCAGCTTAGATCAAGCAAAACATCACTTGGCATCATGTGGCGTACTGTTTTGAAAAGACTTTCTGAGGAGGATGAATCCTTACCTCAGTAAACTCTAAAATGAGCAATCCATTCATTTATCACTAGTATACCAGGTCATACCACTAGTATACCCTGTATCTTTAATTAATATGCAGAATATATCAGTCTGAAAGTTGGATTAGACACAGAGGAGAGAGGCATGAAAACAAACATCAACAGTTTAAGAAATGCAGATGATACCATACTACTAGCAGAAAATAGCAATCTAAGAAAGACAAGAAAGATGCAAGTTTGAACATAAAGAGACAAAAATGATGGAATCATAGAATCATGGAGTTGGAAGAGAACACAAGGGCCATCCAGTCCAACCCCTGCCATGCAGGAACTCACAATCAAAGCACCCCCAACATATGTCCAAATAATGACCATAACTAGAGTGAGTGTTGAAGACATTGAAATAATTAAAGATGTTCTATATTTTGCCTCAGTAATGAATTAAAATGAAGATTGTAGTCGAGAGATCAGAAGAAAATTAAGACTTGGAAGGGCAGTTATGAAGGATATAAATAAGATCCTGAAGAGTAGAGACATAGCATTAAATAGCAAGGTCAGAATCATCCATGCCATAGTATTTCCAGTTTCTGTACATTGGTGTGAATGCTGGATGGTGAAGAAAGCTGACAGGTAGAAAATAACTCATCTGAAATGTTGGAGGAGAGTTCGATGGATATCATGGGCAGCTAAAAAGACAAAAGTATGTGTTCCAAAGCTAATCAGGCCAGATAACTAAAATGAGGCAGTTGTATTTTGGATGTATCATGACATGATGTGCCTCATGGGAAAACAGGATACTGCTCAGTAAAGTAGAAGGTAATAGGAGAAGAGGAAGACAAATGGACATGACAAATGGATTGATTCAATCAAGGAAGCCATGCCCCTGAGTTTGCAAGACATGAACAGGGTTGTTGATCACTGGGGTTCTTGGAGATCTCTCATTCATAGGGTTGCTGTAAACCAAAATCAAATTTCTGGCATCTAAGAACAACAATATCAGGGCAGCCAGGCTGATTTAATAATACCTAGTTGCTGTTCAGAGACAGTGGAATGTGAATGATCAGTTTTTAAAGGTTTGGGCTTGCATCCCTGTGTATCCAGAAAATGTTTATGGTACTGAATTAGGTATGTGCCCTTTTTTCCCTTACAAGCTCCCCATCTTTCATAGCATGCAGGTCTATAAGAGTCTTTTCTATACTTCGAAAGAGCTATAGCTATTGAATTTGGCTGGTGCAAAGGGGGAAATAATTTCACTTGGTCCATTTTTTCAAAATAAGAAATTATCAGAATTTGCAAATTTTTCTTAACCAGAATATCAAATTAAAATTAAACAAAGAAACAAACCTAAATGTGGGAGTAAATGGATCTGACAGCCTCATCCATTCCTACTGAAGAGCATTCCTATCTTTGGAACTTGCTGCTCAGGAGAAAGGGCAGCAAGAGAACATTTTTAAAAAGGAATGCTATAAAAATGAGCACTGTTGCAGAGTGGAAAGTTTAGCAACCCATTTACACATCCCTTTATTTCAATGGATGCCCTTTGGTCAGAACAAATTGAAAATGTGGGGGTGTCTGATTCACATAAATAAAATACCTCCCATGTTCTGGTCTAAAGTGGGTCTTCTCTATCCGTTTGCTGCAGAGGGTTGGAGAAAAACAATTTCTACCCTCAAGGCTAGAATCCTACAGCCAGGGTAATATGAAATATGAGATGAACCTCTTCCAACATGATTCTTTCCAAATATTTTGGATATTTGCTCCCATTATGGCTGATTCTTGGCCTTTCTTGCTGGGGATGATGAAAGTTGTAGTTCAACAGATCTGGATATGCCATTGTTACTGTCCCAGTGCATGTGTTGCTTTTCATGTGGCTAACAATCAGTTTATATATCTCTTGACTCCACAGAAAAGACAAGATCTGCCTCAGTTTCTCTGTCTGCAAAGATATTTACGTTTATTTATGATAGATTCCATAGCATGCCAGGCCAGGAAAATGCTGTATCAAATGTAGTAAGTGCTGCGCAGGTTAATATATTTATTACTAACAGATGGTGATCCAGATGTACGTCTGGAGTTCTCTCTCTCTTTTTTTAGCCATGTCCCATTGGAACTAACGTAGTCACACAGCAGACTTAAGCTGCCAAATCACATACAATTTTAGGTAAAGATATTGTTAGTATATGAAATTTGTACTGCTAGATTACCAATTTTAAGAGCAGAAGGAAAAAAAATGTATGCATTGAGAAAACACACAAATACTGCTGAAGTTTGGTTCCAGGAGCCCCTGCGGATACCAAAATGATTTCTCTTATGGCAAAGGGCAAAATCAAGGTTTGCTTTCTGGAACTTCATTTTTTAAAAAATATTTTCAAGTCATGGATGGGGGAATGCATGATACAGAATCTGTGGATGCAGAGAGCTAACTGTATGCCACAGTCCTCAAAGGATGTAGGCATAAGAGCAGAGATGTTGAGAGAGCTTAAGACACCATCTGTATATGCACATCAGTTTTTCTGAAGATATTATCACAGAATATCTCCACTCTCAATACTGTTGAGCAATTCAAGGTCCTAAAGCTTCAGCCTTTGTTTAGGAAATATTTAGAAACAAAATATTTAAATATCAAAAGAAAAAAAATCAAAGCTAAATCTGCTAGAGATTAGCTTTCAGTTTGCAGAGTAACAAAACATGTGTCTCAGTCTCCTGATGCTTCTGTGGCAACTAAAAGGGACTCAGAAAACAAGCAAGCTTTCAGTTAAAAAAAGTTTACTGATGGTTGAATCTACATATGCATGGGGACCCTACATCTTAACTAGAAACTCTTAGGTCGCACCATCTTTCTGATGTGGGAGGAGGGAGATGGCAGCTGGACAGAGGGAAAAGAATCTCTTTGTGAGAGATTAACTTCCTAAAAGGAAGTGACCTGAATCATATGGGTTGTTTACTGGGTTATAAAAGGTATTTATTACCATGTAACTCAGTCCTAGTATTGAACAAATGGGAGGTTTTAAATGAGGAAAGATAGCAGGATTTTGCATACAGGAAATTCTATGCTATCTAAAATCTCACTTGCTCTAAATAGCAAAGAGGGAGGGAAGAGAGAATGCTGAAATTTTCCAATAGATACAACCAATCTCTTTGAAATTCTTGTATCTACAAAAAGTAGTGGTCAAAGTTTTGGACAGAAGGCTTAAAAAAAATATTGGAAGATATCCATCTGTCCATCCATCCATCTATCCATCCATCCATCCATCCATCCATCCATCTCTTGGTATTTTTCTAAGACAAAAGAGGGTAAACTACAAACTTGTGGGGACCTATTTAATTTTTTAAAGAGATTCCAGAGACATCACCTAACCATGGATGTATATGTGTATGTTCCTTCAAGCTGCCTGTTAACTTATGGTGACCCCATTAATTTCATAGGGTTTTCTTAGACAAGGAATACTACTCATAAGCTGTTATATATATAAAAAGGCCACAAATATAATATATTTATAATTAATTCCAAGCCAGGAAATAGTTGTGCACTCCCTGCTCTGCTATAAACCCACGGGGTGACCTTGGGCAAGTCGCACATTCTCAGCCTCAGGGAAAGGCAATGGCAAACCTCCTCTGTACAAAACTTGCCAAGAAAACTTCATGATAGGTTTGCTTTAGGGTTGCCATAAACTGGAAATGACTTGAAGGCACATCTCTCTCTCTCTCTCTCTCTCTCACACACACACGAAATTAACAGAAAGTCTTGTTATACAGAAATCTCCCCCAATATACCCTAAACAGAGGTATACAATCCTAGGCTTGCATGCAGTCCCCAGATCTGTTGTGGTGCCCCCCTTGCTTCTCTGCTGCAGATAAACACCTATTTCCCTTGTTCTCAGGGCAGCTATACATTTCTGTGCTACTTATGGTGATCCTGACTGAGGTGGTGGGACATATTTGAGGTTAATTCCTCTCCATACACATACGTCTGACATAACTATAAGAACTGTTCCACACCACTATTGCTGGGATGGGAGCAAAGATCCCAGTTTAGATTATTAGGTATGCGGGGGGGGGGGGGGGGGGGGGGGGGAAAGGATTTTGTCTTTCCACCTTTCAGTGACTCTGAAGCTGCCCAACTTAAAGCCTTCCTCCATTCCAGCAAACCTGAGCTTCACCTGCCCCCCACCCCTGGGATGCATGTTCTCGAAGTATGACTGCACCCTCCTTGGATGAAAACCTTGAGGCTATAAAGGATTTCAGAACTCTATTTTTTGTTATTGAAATGGTATACCTTCAGTGCAAGAGGTGGGAAACCTTTTGTTTCTACTGTTTTTTTTTTTTTAAAAAAAAACAGAATCAGAAATCTTTCCTAATCTTCTGCGGTGATTCCTATTCTATTCCTATTCTAGTCGATTCCTATAGTCTATTTCTATTCTAAAGATACAGGTTGGCAGTGAACAGAATCATGGTGCTATAGCGCTGTATTTTTCTACATAGTTTTGCAATAATGTGAAAACACTGGGATGAAAACGGGATGAGAGTGCTTTTGTGTTCTGCTACCGAAAACCTTTTCCATCAGTATATTGGAAATGCAAAGTTCCACACATGTGTTTTCAGAACAGAAATATTGCTCTTGTTCTTGTCCTTTTATTTATTTATTTAATTTCATTCAATAAATCATTATGAAATGGAGTATCACATGTTACAGATATCACTCTAAGGGAATTGCCCAGAGACAGATCAATAGACTTTATGTCTATTCCTATTGTAAAGGTACAGAATATGTAGCTACTCTCCTCCTCATCTTATCCTCATGGCAATTTTGTGATGGCCCGAATACATCTAATGTCAACAACAGGGGTAGGCAACCTAAGGCCCGGGGGCTGGATGCGGCCAGTCCTGCTGCCGTTGCCCCCCGCTGCCGCCACCGCTCACTATGATGATATTGATTATTGTTGTTATTACTTGTTCTTGGGGTTTTCTTGGCAAAATCTCCACAGGGGGTTTGCCATGGCTTTTCTGGGGCTGAGAGAGTGTGCATGCATATTTGTTAATTTTTCAAAAATATAAATATAAATTATTTTTATATTTATTTATTTATTCATTTATTTATTTTTGGTGCTTCAGCCCCCCCCCCCATTGTCTGAGGGACAGCAACCCGGCCCCCAGCTCAAAAAGGTTGCCTACCCCTAGTCAACAACATATTTAGGATCCTCTTGTGCATTAAAAAAATTAAATACAGGTACAACCTCAGATTCCGGCACACGTTTTAGCCCAGTAATACCTTACTCTTTCCTTCCCAGTCATAATTTCCATGGAATCCCAACTACAATATGGCAAAATTAAGACTAGGAAAAATCCTCCCATTGACGCAAATTATATCACATTTAGTTAGACTTGAGTATAAAATGGATTGAGAGACAATGCGACCAGTCCCAAGTCACCATATCTAGCATTGCTAAATGGGATTTGAATGTGTGCCCCCTAATTCTAGTCTTACACTCTAATTTCTACTTTGCATTGTTTTGACAAAACATCCCTGAGAGGGAAAATAACTGGGATGTATACATTCAGACTTCAAGAGTCATGGTCATATTCTTGTGCTATGTCATATTAATGTTAAAAGACCTTACCTATCCCACCTTCCCAAAAACTATAGAGACTTAGGCCTGTGCATTTGTATTACCCTCTGCTGGTTCAGATATAAATAAATAAATAAGGGACAAATGGACAGTGAACAGCCCCTCCCAGTCCTATACAGTTCAGCTTAGATGTAACTGCCACTAAAATATCATCACAATCTAATTTACCAAAGCACTGCAGCCCCATTACCTGGTTCTTTATACCACATATGGCTATATATATATATATATAAACGAATT
This sequence comes from Phrynosoma platyrhinos, assembly GCA_020142125.1. Taxonomy (NCBI): domain Eukaryota; kingdom Metazoa; phylum Chordata; class Lepidosauria; order Squamata; family Phrynosomatidae; genus Phrynosoma; species Phrynosoma platyrhinos. The sequence continues at coordinate 63,599,359 of CM034708.1, forward strand.
TTTATTTATATGCAGTATTTAAATATTTTTTTGTGTGTCTCTTTATGCTAATCACTAAACTTTAATGCATTAAAATAATTTTATTTTTAATTGTTGTATACATCATTCAGTAAAAATAATGAATACATTCTACGAAAAAATAAAACAAATTATTTTCTTCCCCTTCAAATCTTATTGTATACTGATTTCTTATGTGCACAAACCATCCCTTTAACAGATACATAACTGCTGACAGTTAAGCTTCCCTTGCCATATTTTTCTTTCAGAGTAAGAAATATTTTGGATTTACTTCAGTATTGTTTCTTGCATAGTTAAGCTTATATTAAACAATGTCTCCTGCCAGATTTGAGAGAATCATATTTAAATAATCACACCAATATGATATGTCATTTTATTTTTTGTTTAAATATAGTAGGTTGTAAACCAACTCTGAGTTTTCCTTGCCCAAGAAAAGCCTATGAAATGTATGGGATTGCCATAAGTTGATACGGGATGCACAAACACACACACATGTTCCTAACAAAGGTTTGTAACTTAAACCTCACTTTTATGAGTCTTTTCATCTATGGAGAAACTCACGTCTCCTTTCCCTCAGTGATACTTGATCAGCATCAGCTTCCCTTTAAATTAGAACTAGTTGCTAGGTTTAAGGATATAATCATATCAGCAAGGAGCTGGCACAGTCCTCACATGGACTGCATGATTTTTGTTTTCATAAGAGAAGTTGGTATGACAATGCCTATGTAAGAAAGTCATGTCCCATATGAAACAACAAACAGCAGAAAGAGACACTTTTCAAGCCACGTGATGCAATGTGGTTTTATTCGTACACTATTTTACCTCCAATAATTAGAAGAGTGAAAAACAGGACCTGAGCTCCATCCCTGCATCTGAGAAACTGGATTGTAATCCATGAAAGCTGAGGTTGAAATGAATCTGTTCAGTCTTGCCCATAAGAAAAGAAACAAAACTAATCATATCTGCAGTGATGAAAAAGAACACCCAAATGCTTACAAGATTATTGGGTTAGAAAAGAATTTTTAAATTATGTCTTTTAAAATCTTAATGATTAACAAAAGTAGTTTGGGGGGGAAATTGCTTTTTTATTTTTATTTTTTATTTATTACAAATTAGTTCCCATGTATATGCTATTATATAGTAATTTAACCTCCAACCATGTGTACATTTCCTTAGAAAGAAGCTCAAACACAATTCCATGTTTTTTTTACTTCTGAATAAATATATTTAGCATTGCACAGTAAAAGCAACTGTAAAATCCACAAAAGCTATACATGAAAAGCATTAGTTCGACAGGGGGAAAATTAGTACTCCATTAAAAAATAATCTGAAATGTAGGTATTTAATCTTTTAGTCTCTTGTCTATTATCTTCATCATCTAGCACCTTATTGTCTTATACCCTGAATAGAAAGACACCCAAAATAATTACTATTATGCAATATACATACCTGACAATGGACCTTTTACAGCTAGGGTTGGGAATCTGAAGTTTCAAAACAAGAGGCAACTCCAGAACAGAGCCACACATTCTCTACTTCTATGCTGATTGGAAAAAAGGAGACCATCCCTTGAGGTTATATACAAATAGGAATCCTATTTACATTCATGCAGTGCTGAAAACTCCCTGTGAATTCCCTGTCTGCTTCTGCAGACACAGTCAAGCAGCTGAAGGTCAGATTAGGAGGCATAGAAGTAAAATGGGGTGAAGCTGGGGGACCAGGGTGGGATATAGTCCAGTAAGGTTTCCAAACAATGCACAAAATCAGCACTGCCAAATGTTTTAAATATGTTACAGGTTAGGCTAAATTTGTCCACAGTTTTCCATTGATTTCCCTCCCTTCTCTTTTCTGACGGCTCACGTCTCTAAGTGCTCAGTGACAACCTGTAGAGGTTTCACCCTAATCCACCTTTATCCATTAACAGACACTCAATCACTAAAGTGCTTACTAGACTAAACATATTTATCCAACCAAATCACACTTTACAATGCAAAACTGCCAATCAGACCTTGGCTATTAGCAGGAAACGGCTTTAAAATGGGGAGGGGGGAAAAATCTGGGTGGTTGCACAGTGAAGAGCATGCTTACCTCCAACAAACCACCAAACCAAATTAACCTAGCTGTATCCTCATAAAAGAAACCAGATATCCTGTTGTGAAAATAGAAAGCATGGTGGGACAGGCCTTCTTTGATGGCCAACGGTGTGGCAGACGAACAGCTCAGACTACAAATCTGGTTACCACAGATTTGTATCAGCCTCCCTCCCCTACCAATTAGAGTTTTGTTAAGTTTAAAAGCAATTCTCTCTGTGTGTCTCCTTCTCCCCCTTCTCTCTCTTTAAAGTATCATTTGGGTAATTCAAGTAGGCCTCCAAGTTTCCTATGTTACTCGTGTAATTGCAATAAGTGCTGTACTTATTGGCCAAGGCTCCTTTAATTCTAATTGCTCTTTTTCTGCGCAATTATGTTGTAAAAGTGCTTGCATTAGCCAATATTTTTTTTTTAAAAAAAACCCAAGAGACACAAATGTGGTAGTAATAATAATTCTTTTTATTAGCCTGGCAAAGAGGAAGAGAGGGAAGCTTTTTTTTATTTTTAAAAAAGAGGCCTCTGAAAAACTTCAAAGTTCTGACTTGGGAGGAAAAAAGCACCGAGAAAGTAAAGTAACATACCTACATCTTCATCCTTTTATTAGCTGCATGCAAACTAAGGGCCATCCCCACAACTTTCCTGACATTTTTTCTCTTCCAGAAACAGAAAAAACTACAACATCTACACAGTGGGGCTTATTTAAGGCCTTCTGTCAGAACTGCATAAAATGGCCCTGTATGTTTTCACTAAGTCTTAATAGCTTTGGATTTAATGGTATTATGCCTCCTTTTAATACCAATAATTTTAAAGCAAAGCTTGACATTTTTGGAGCTGAGTGTACTCTACCACCAGTATGTCTGCTTAAAAGGAGTGAGCTAGAAGGTGAAATTTTACTGTGAGGAAAGCGGTTGCAGGAATACATTGAAATTAATGAGGATTCTTAAAACAAAAACAGTAGTAATTTTGACTGCTAGTTGTGTGAGTAAAAAGTGTGTTTCAGGGTCTTGCTTATCAAAACTAACAAGAGGGTTTCTTTCCAGCTAGCTCTTGTGGGGAAATTTTTTTATTAGCAATTAAAGCAAGTACTACTTTTGGGAAGGAAAACTTCAGCTCAAATCATTTCCAAAATGAAAAACAAAACAGAATACCTAACCAAATGCTCCTCAACAGATACATGATGTTTTTTCCAGACATCACAGAGCAGACTTTCTCCGTTTCAAGTGAAAAAGATTAAATTTCAAATGAAGTTGTCATGGCGCAATGGCATTTGTATGCCAATGTTTGGGACTAGCCACTAAGAAAGAGATGAGTAGGTAGGGTTGTCAAAGTGAATACTGGAAAGGGATCCTGTATCTTTAGTGGTTGTAGAGAAGAGGAATTTCAGCACACTTGGTTTGCATGATAGACACCACCTGCTGAATTTCCCTCTTCTACATAACCATTCCCTGCTCTAGTTGTCAATCTGGCAACTTGAGGTATGGGAGTGGGGAAAAACTGGATGAAGGGCAAAGGATAAGTATTGCTCATGTGGTTTATCAAAAACTTAAAATCACCATGCTTTGCACAGCATAAATTGTAATCCATCTTCCATTTGTATGGATATGTTTTTAGCATAGCCTTCTACAGAGGGAAGTCATCTGTTTCTAGACTGTATGTCTACAAAAGAGTGGTAAAACTCATATGGTTGTATCACACTCACAAACACACACCAAGAATTTGGATTTGTAGTAGAGAATAAGGATTTCAAATATCTCCAGGTTTTCCATGTTCAAGGAATATTGTGAGTAATTCAATTATGTAAAACCCAGTTTTTAGCCTAAAAGCATGGAACAGTTGAGAAAAACCTCAAGCTGTTTATGAGAAGTAAGCAATAAATGTACTGGGAAGGTACAATCCAAGTGCTTTTTTAAAATGAATTTTTCAAATAGAAGTGGTTGACTACAACACTAACTTTAACCATATCCATTAGAATATCATGTGTGAGGAAAACAAGCATGTTTGGAAACATGTATCATGTACCTATGTTCACCAGAAAGACCAGTTGGCTATGTTTATTGAACAAGTATATATTTGTTGGTTTATGCAAAGTATCATATATACAGGTTCTCATTGTGTAAACTATGGAATACCCTTCAGGGGACAAGAAAGGAAGATGCTCTGTTTGTAAATTTCTGTGGACCAGTGTAAAGTAGCTGAAAAGAATGTTTTTATGGTGTTTACACCCAAACTAACTATATTTTCTCTGGAAAAATACAGCAGGTTTACTGCTAGATTTTTCAGCAAGAAGTTAACACATAACATCTATGATTGTACCACCAGTAAAGCATGAATAAATAGCCCATCTGGAGGAAATACAATTATTTTAGAGCCATGGAATTCATCCAAAAATTAGATCAATCATAATGGTCAATTATTATAAATTGATGGGCTATAAGGGATATTATTATAATGTTGAGCAACCTTATCAACATTTCTGATTACAACATAAATCTAAATATTTCATATTGTATATTTCTACATACACATAGTGAAAGGTATATAGATTAATAGCTGTATCACAGCAGTGGCAGTTACTTCTACTGGATATTGACCACAGAATTGTTCTGGAGGTCCAGAGATCCCTAGGGTGGTGTGCTCTATGTTAAAAAAATGTTTTTTTATTTGCGCTTTTCCCACTTCATGAAGGTCCTGTGCCCCTTACCCTGGGAAATGTGGAGGGCCCACTGTATTCATTTTGGGACTCAAGGCAGCCCATAACAATTAAAACAGGCATAGTCAAAATTAACAGCATACTAAATGTAAAAAGCAATTAAACTATCAGAAAATTAAAACTAATTAAAAACATAATAATAATAATAATAATAATAATAATAATAATAAAATTTATTTATATACTGCCCAATGGTTGCCCAATCCGGGAGGTTTACAGAATAAAAACAGTTACAATAGCAACATATCCCTCCCCCCTTAAAACAGTATTAAACAGTGATATAGTTAAAAATCATAAAAACAATATACAACAATTAAAAAAAAATAAAAGCAACAATTTAAAAATAAAATAAAATCATTGGCATAATCCATTATTACCGTATGGGGGAACCGAGGTTTAGATAAAGAAGGGGACTGCCCAGGGCCGGGTTATTTAGTCTGGAAAGGCCTGCCGGAGGAGATCCGTCTTGACAGCCTTTTTGAAACTGTCCAAAGATGTTAATTGACAGATCTCATCCGGCAGGCTGTTCCAGAGTCTTATCATCTTTGGATGGGAGTTTCAGAGCCTGGGAGCAGCCAAGAGAAGGCCCACTCCCTTGTTCCCACTAGCTGCACCTGTAAGGGTGGTAGGACAGAGGGAAAGGCCTTCCTAGACGATCTCAAAACACAACTTTACTCAAACTACTTACAGTTTTGAGTCTTATGGTAGAATAAGCAGATGGCAAATCACTGAAAGGATGTCAGTAAGGAAGGCATGAGAGATTTTAAACAAGCCATCTGAAGATAGGGTGTGACATAATGGTTTTGAATAGGAAGGAGATTTGGATGAAACCATGTGGAATACGGTAACATTCTCAGCCTTTCCCCAATAAAGATTTTTGCATATCCTTTTGTACAAGACCATTTTGGCCATAGTATTTTAAACAGTTAATTTACTGGAAGGCAGAACACCTCTGATATTTTAACTGAAGCTTTCCTTCATGGTAATAGGCAACTAATGAGGCACTTGGCTTAACTTAGGGTAAGAATCTCCATAAATTTGCCCGTAAATACATTTTACTTTCTTTTCTTAAGCTTCAAAGTTAATAAGGAGTTTTCCTCTTTGATTGTTTGAAGGAGTACATTCCACACTTTCACTCCCACACTTGGTTCGAAGTATGATTTTTAAGTGTCATCTAGGACAGGGCTGGCTAGAGGTTGCTCAGGAGTAGGCAACCTTTCCCCTTTAAGGGCCGAGGGACTTCAGCTCCCAGAATCCCAGCCCAACATGGCTAGGCTTCTGGGAGCTGAAGTCCCTCGGCCCTTAAAGGGGAAAGGTTGCCTACCCCTGGGTTAGATAAATCCTACAGGAGCAGAAGAATCCACAATGGAGGAACTGTGTGCCAAAGCAGAAGACACACAGTGACTTTTTACTCTTCATCTTTCTTGTACTTTGCTGCTTGTCCTGTTCCCCTCCCCCCCCCCATTAATTCCAAAGTGAGGGAAAACAAGCGATTTCCAAGGCTGATGTTCATTCTGAGGCCTTGTCTGGATAAGTGAGGCTCTGGAGCAAAACTGAGCCCCTCCAAGAACACACTGAGACATATCCAGATCAACTCCTAAGCGCTCTTCCTGATGTTACAGCAATGATGGTGTGAGCAGTGGCAGTAGTTTCTGCTGTGTCACCAAGAAGCATTTGAGGGTGGACATCTCTGACTCTCTTTGAAGAGAAGCAGTCCTGCTATACCTGTGGCCCTTGAGATGCTGTATTGGGGTGATAATATAACATCCTTTGTACATCTATGTACACTATATTTGTGTACATTGTTGTGCATGTTTTCCATAGTTGAGAACCTCAGATTACACTTTTGATGCCCAATTAATTATTCAGAGGTCAGTTTTTGAAAAAAAGATTGCACATCTGGTTGTCAAATCACTGTATGAAGAATAGAGTCCCAAAGATATTCAGAAGCTCACCCTCCCTACTCTGTGAAGTATGGGACCTTAATCTCTTTCTCTCACAAAGAATAACAAAAGCTTTTAAAATAAAGTTTGATGCATTTGCTCATACTTGATTGTGTTATTAGTATTGTCTTCCTAATGCCTATGCACTCCGTCGTTGCTGGCTTTTTTTTTTTTTTTTGAGAGGGATATTAATGTATATATAACTCATTATTGTTAGGATCTTATTTTATTTGATAAAAATCAGCCAAATATAGAATTAAAAAGAGAATGTCTTATTAGTATTGAAAGTACATTGTTGTTATATCCTTTTACAGATCTCCCTCCCTCCTATTCCTCTAGAGAGAATGATACGTTTAAACAAATGAACAATGTAAAACATTGTTACAATATAATAGTGAAAACAGATAATGAACACTTAAAATTGTATATAACAAACAAAGCAGTGAGAGACCATGGGATTTTTTTTTTCAAATCCATGACCAGACATGTATGTTGGAACTAACAAAAGATACTCAAAATTATGGGCAAGCCGCCAGCATCTGTAGATCTTTTCATTGGACAAGATGTTACAAAAATAGGAAATAGGACAGGGAAGAAAAGAAGGGGTGAAGTCACAAAGTCTGCATGGTCAGTTTCTGATGACAGAATTAAGGACAAGCAGAATTAAAGTAATTAGATTGTACATAGGGGTGGACAACTTAAAACCATGCCGAAGTGTACACCAAACTCTTATATTCTCCCATGACAACTTATTTACCAGCACCATCTTTTCCAATTATCAAAGTCCCACAGATATACTATGGGGTAAGCAAAAACACACACAACAAACCCTGATAAGGGGAGAAAATTCCTACCAAGCCCCAAAGCAATCAGTAAAGCTCACAGTGTACTTAGGGCAAGAGATGGGTTGCAATCCAAAGATGAAGAATGCACATGAGGGGGCAGCTTGGCCTTACATCTCCTCTATCTCTGCACCTTGCACATGTTTCAGGTCAACACCTGGTAGCAAGCCAATTAACTTTGGCCTCTGATCATGGAGGCCATCAGTGCACCTCCCAAGCAGTGCTGTATCAATGTGGAGGTCCAGGTATGTATTAGTTGCTGAGGGTAGACTAAATTTTTCTTGCCAAGTTGAGAAAGTCAGGAACTTGTCATCGTCACTGAGTAATTCATTTAAAGTGAAATCCTACATTCTGCCCATCTTGACCATAAGAATATTTTCTTGCCAAACGTTAAGTCAAGATAGTTAAGATCTTTAAGTCAAGTCAAGTCAACTGAGCATGAGAAAATGGATCAGATTGTAATTGGTGTGACACTGTGTCAGGACAAACATGGCAGATTATTTCCTCATTTTTTTAAAAAAAGAATAGATTCAAAATCTATTATTACTCAGGTTTGTATCCATCCTTAGATGAAGCATGTTTGAATGGTTCACCCAACTGTTTTTGCTGTTTCCTCTTAAGTTATCACGGTCAATGTCCTTAGAACTTAGCCATGAATATGTTGTTTTGGTACCTCTCTGCTCTGGACTGGATGGTTGCTTCTTAGAAATTTGAGTTCTTATTCGTCCTCTCATTTATTTATTTATTTTTGAAATAACATTCACTCCATGACATACACAATTTGGCAAGGCATGGAAACTTTCCTATCGCCAGAGGGGGTGGAGAGAAAAAAACAAGAAGATATTGAATGGCATTTTTGAATCATTAATATGGAAATGAAAAACACAATGGGGATTTGTAAACACTTAACATTTTATTTTAATTTGCAAGCTTGCATGTTATAACTCAATGATAAAAATTATATTAAAGTCAGGTATGTTACACAACTGTGAGTGCTAGGTCAAACACACATACAGACATGTACATTCCCCAGAGACAAAGGCATGTCATATGCTAGGTTTTGTCTAGTCTTTCTATGTACAATCCTTTTCAAGATCATAGGATTTGTGTCAGTGTAGCAGAAAATGATATAATTTGGCCCACATTCTTACCATTAGTATCCTTTCTCTCCTTTCCTCAAAAGTCAGATATAATTGTAACACTAATTGTAGTCACTGTACAGACCTGGGCTGGGATGGATAGTCTGATTCACTTACTTTCCATTTATTTCTTGAAATATTTCTTCTTTACTTTATAGCATAAGAAATCCACCCAAACACTTACCCACAAGCAATAGCCAGTTTTTTTAAAAAAACAAACAAACACACAGCCCCAAACAGTATAGAGTGTATTTGGAAATTTAGTGTGCATTTCACTGAAAAGTTTTCCCAAGTGTTCTGTTTCCATTAAATACGATGTAAGGAAGGCACATTGGTAATGGTTCCATTGAATCATGGGTTTTCCCCTTTCAAATGATGTTTGAGTGCATTTGAAAAAACAACTTTTTAAAAATAAAATCTCTTTTTTTCAGTAGTATCTAGATTAAGCTTGTTCTAAAAATATAACATCTTTACAGCACAATGGTATACCTGTTTATACTTGGAAATATATTCCATTGAGCCAATGGACCTTAGTCTCTGGATCTGCAACTAAATACTGTAAAGCAGTGGTAGGCAACCTTTCCCCTTTAAGGGCTGAGGGACTTCAGCTCCCAGAAGCCTCAGTCATGTTGGCCAATAGTCCCATGTTGGCCAATAGCTCCTGGGATTCTGGGAGCTGAAGTCCCTCAGCCCTTAAAGGGGAAAGCTTGCCTACCCTTGCTCTAAAGGTACCAGGTCCTATCTGATCTTGGAAACTAAGCAGGGTCAACTCTAGTTAATACTTAGATGGAAAACCACCAATGAATACTAGGTGCTGTAGGCTATATTTCAGAAGAAGGAATTGGCAAAACCACTTCTGAGTATTCCTTGCCTAAGAAAACCTAAAAAACAAAACAAAGATCTACAAATCCCAGGATTCTGCAGCATTGAACTGTGGCAATTAAGGGTACCAGTGTGCTATAATTCTGTAGTGTGGATGTACCCATTGAAAGCTGCTGCCAGAACTGGGCTACGTGGTCAGACTCAGCATTAGGAAGCTGCTTATGTTCCCATTTCTTAGTTATGATGATGCAGGAACGACAAAAAGAGTTGCATTGGTGGATTTTCCAATGTTCAGACTCATGTGGAGGCTGTCCATGGATGCATGACATTCTCAGTATCCACTTGTGGATTTCACAAGGAGGGAGTAGGGCTAGCATACCCCCCCCTCCTTGTATGTTTCCAGGGGTAGGCAAACTGTCCCCTTTAAGGGCCGAGGGACTTCAGCTCCCAGAATCCCAGACTATTGGCCAACGTCCCAGACTATTCTGGGAGCTAAAGTCCCTTGGCCCTTAAAGAGGACAGTTTGCCTACCCCTGGTAGGCTATGCAGTTTTGTAATGTCTGCAAAGGGTCAACAGAGATCCAAAATTGAGCATAGCAGCCATTTGAGGCTTGCTATAATAAGAGTGCAGAGTCTTGAGGAAGTTTGTTTTACACTTCAGTCTCTTACTGTTTCATTTTATAAGTTTCCAGTAACATATATAATATATTCTAAATGGCAAACTGAAAGTGAAACACCAATAAAGTAGAAGAGGAAGGAAATGAACTAGTTAAATTCTCCAGGAAATCTGGTGTTTGAAAGAGATCTTGAAGAGAGCTGGAGAAAGTGAAGAAATGGATTTTGTTCTAGTTCACAAGTGAAACAGATAAGAGGACAGTAGTAGTTTTGCATGTGATAAATGGTGAAACAAAACAGATGAAATGAATTAATACTTTTCAGTGTTAGAATAACAGAAAAGGGGGATTCAGGGTTAGATTATGTGATGCACATGTGATGCATACAAGGCACCTATTTATTTAATTTATTAATTAAAATATTTATAACTTGTCCTATATCAAGAGATCTCAGGGCAGCTTACAGTACGTAGTTTTCAAACAGGTTAAACAGGCAAAAAACAGCAAGATAGCTTAAATAAGCTAAAAGCACATTAAATAATGTAATGGGTTTAAAAATTGTATATTTAAAAGTTTTTAAAACTATAACCATTTTTGGGTTCAATTAATGAGATCCAAGGGCTATGGTAAACAGTCAAGTTTTAACCTGGTGCTTAAATGATAATGAGCATTGACATCAGTCATGCCTCCATGTGAAGAAAATCCCATAGTTGGGGTGCCATGGTTGAGAAAGCCCTCTCCCATGTCTGTCACAGTGTATTGAGCTTCTGGTGGGACATGGAGGAGACCCCCCCTGCAGCAGATCATAATCCTCAGGCACTCTCGTACGGGGAGAGATGCTCCCTCAAATATCAAGCCCCCAAGCCATTTAAAACTTTAACTGAATAAACAAATGAAACTGATCCCATAAAAACTGATCAGAGTGGATGCCTCCCTGAGCTCTGTAACACATGCAATATCAAGTTCTGAACAACAGTAAGCAACTTTTAATCAAAGCATTTGGCATTTATTTTTTTATTTTTTTGTAGCAGATAGGGTTGCATATCTGAGCTCTCTTGCATCTGTATCCAAAAGACTCCTTATCACTTGGAAAAGTCCTAGTGGTGGACACAATCCTGGAGGTGTAATATGATTTTTTGGCCTGCTTCATTGCAGAATAGTAGGCACAACAGAGAGTCTGCTAATTTCTAATCATATTCATTCTAAGACCTACACCACTTGTATTCTAGCCATCATCTAGCCAAGGTAAATTACAGGTTCTACAACACTGGATTGTCTGTTTAGGCTGATTTTTTAAGAAATTATAATTCAAAGGGGAAAGAAAATATAATCATTATTATGTATAATTTTTTTCTGAGACCATAATTTTCTTCATGTTTGTGAATCAAATCTTGATTTGGGCTGAAATCCTAGGCACACTTAATGGGAAGTCGTTCCTATTGGGACTGATTACTGAAGTGATGTGCAAAGATTTTGCAGCTGATTACCAAAAACTTGATTATTACCCAAACTTGATTTGAGAAGCTGTTGAAAAATTGTGGAGATTCTTCTCTCAAGGCAATTAAAGAAAGGATCATTTGTTAAATGGGGGGTGGGTGGGTGAGGGAATGGCAAATTGACAATAACAGCAACACCATGGAAGATGAAGAGCATGGAGTTCTCAGCAGTGGGAACTGCCACTTTCATGTAATTTGACATTGGACAAATGGAGCCCAAATTCCAGTTTCCAATGCTAGTACTTGAGATTTTTATTTTAGTCTTGTTTTTTTAAAAAAATTCTTCCTACAGAATTGAAGTTGTGTTATTTACAGGAAGTCTTTGAAAAATCAGAAGAAGCACTTTGAAGGAAATCACTCCAGAAAACTGCAATTGAGAGCAGCAGCCATTTTCATATTAGCAATGGAAAGAGTAGAGGAAAGATGATTTGTTGCCCAGTACAGTCTCCTGTGGCATCATTTTGCAAAACTTGTAGCAGGAAAATTGCAAATTACAGAAAACACATGGTGCACTTGCTGTGTACCAATGTCTGATATGACTGTGGTAGTTGAAAGTGACCACAATAGCCTTTAGCAAGGAACCAAAAGGCCACACTCCCCTCTTCTCTAGGTCCTATTGTAACTGCTGTAACTGATAGCATCTTCCCATCCTTGAAATCCATTTTATCGTGTTGACTTCACAATAACTATCACATGGCACTACAGCACTTGCAGCACTAATTACATCATCAGACCCTATTTTAAGATTTCTCTGTTAAATGACTTTACTCATCAATATTAGTGGAATGTATTTCCAAATCAGTATGGCTGTAAAATTTGATGTTCACACTGATAATGTATCATAGTAGAGCATGGAAAAAGCACTTGTTGGCAATACAACTCCCAGCACTTCTGCTAGTGGCACTTGTTGTCCAACAAGTGTCTTTTCTAAGCTCAGGCGTTAAGTATTGTGGTCAGGTCTTCTCATCTCATATCTTCTTCAAATTCAAAAATTGTGTTTATATATCATGAAGTAAAATATAATTCAAGCAACCTTCATTTGAGTGTTTTCTGCAATGCACTTACATAGCTCTCATTCATCTGGATTGCTGTACGCATAACAGGGCTCTAGACCATGCTGTCTGTGCCCATGTGAGCTCAAAGGGTCAACAGCTTACATGAATAAGCAAAGAAAGTCAATTCATGAATTAAATCTTGGAACACCTTCTAAAACACTCAAGTGAAGGCTGCCTTATTAAAGCTTTCATTTATACTGAGGTAACCACATTTGTTTGCCTTAAAACCCAGTAAATGAACTAAATTTGACTGTTTTACAGAGAGGAGGACTATAAAATGACAAGGTTTCCTGGCCAAGTCTCTTGCTATTCATGTTATTTTATTTTCAGTTCTTTTTTAAAAAAATCAAAAAATGGAGTCAAATAGTTCAGCAATGTACACCAATGATTAGTGATGTTAGGTAATAAGAATTTTGTCTCCCCTAATGAAATTTTGCTTCAGTCCCAGAATTTCCACCATTGAAATCCATTCACTGCTAGAACTTTTCTGTTTGCTATGTTTGTGATCTCTTAATAGCTTTGCTTTTTTCCTGTTCTTTGGATGCCCAACCTGTATTTCTAAAAACTCAACTGAAGTTTTAAGTGACTACAATGGTAGAAATATGGGGAATGAAGGACAATTTCATGAAAAGGGCAATATTCTTATCTGGGAGGGCATTGCACTCCTTTTTCCTTTGCCTTTAGCTACACACTTGATTTCTCTGATTAAATGGGTCTGTTCTATTTGGAACTAAATTGGATTTAGGCCTAAATCCACCCAAGACATCAAATCAGGACGTGAGATAAAACTATTAAAATGGAAAGAGAATATTTGGTATCTTTGTGTATATGTATGGGGTGTTTGTGGGGGGAGGTAAAAGAATGCAGGATGGTGGTTCAGAAAAGAATATGTCAGTGGTGTAACCACAATTGGTCTGCTATCTCAATATTGTAATCTCACCTGAAATGAAAAAGATGCTGCAGAACTGGAAAAGAAAAACAAAAAAATATTCCACATATGGAGAAGATAAAAGGCTACAACTCTTTCCTTACAAAGGTGTAGGGTGAGGGATATGATAAAGCTGTATAAAATCACAAGTGATTTAGAACAGAAGAATATAAAACAGCTGCTTGTCCAGTTTTAGATGACAATAAATAGGAGCTGTTTGGTGAAATTGGGACATGTATTATTTATATAATATGGAGAACATTTCTCTCTCTCTCTCAGACAGCTCACAATGTGGCTAATGCAACTCACTTTTCCTGGGAATGTGAAGGCTCACATTATAGTTTCTATCAGTCTGTTTAATCACTATTATAACCAATAGAGTAAGTGTACAACCTCAAAGTCCCCTTGAAATCTTAGATAGCTGAATGGAAGATATGAATTAAAGCCTATAGTTCTTCCTCTGTCATTTGATACAGATCACAAATGGAATGCTGCATGAATAGTAGCTTGAGAGATTTTCATATTTTTTAAAATCAAAGTTTAGGAAACTTCTAGAATACTTCAGAAAACCATGTTCATGGACATGTTATCTGGGACATTCTGCAAGTTGTAGTCCAAAACAGTAACTGTCCCGAGCTTTGTTTTTTATACTTTGAAACAAGGGAGAACTTAACATAGCTGGTATAAGAGAACAGCTGGTATAAGAGAAATGCAAGCATGAAACATGAAATGCAAGCATGAAACTTAACATAGCTGGTATAAGAGAAATGCAAACATGAAACATGTTCTAGTAACTGAAATATGATTCCAAATAAAGCTGCTCATACCAGGACTCATAGTCCTCATACCAAGAGGACTTCTATGGTGGATTGGTAAATATGGCAGATGCTGTACAGAAGCTGCATAAACCTCACCAGATGCATCCACTTTGGAAATTACTTGTACTGCATATTTCCCAATTTTCCTTTATATGTCTTGTTCACAAGACACCATGATGCTGTTATATTGTTATGATGCTTCTCCAAATGGGCACTAACCTTGAAAATCTACCTTCCCTGTGTGATTATTGAAAGCCAATTCACATTTTTACAGTTTCCTCTGAACTCTAAAATGTTCTAGAAATTCTATCAGACATCTGTGCAGAGCCTTTGATCACTCCAGCATTCCTTTTCTTTGATTTTGCATCTTTCTTTTCACCCTAAAAAGTTTGACAGTATCACTGCTGAAATTTCTGATTAGACTGAATGTTCAGCACTAATTTCTGATTAGACTGAGTGCTTTCTTAGTTTATTAATCCATTTTACAGTTACTTTTGTATGAGGGATGAATGTGGTTTATTACGGCTGTTGCATGATCATTACAGTATACAAATGTCCCTATCACTAATTTAAAATGCAATCCTAACTGACAAAGATGGTTGAGGGCCAACTGACTCAACACTGTGAATTGAAACATTTCTCAACTAGGGATGCTGGAAATAATTTAGGACTATCCTAGCCAAATATTGTCTTGGCAGTGTTACTGGGCTTGGAGAAGTCTGCTCTGGCATACTTTTGTTCCTGCATTTCCCCCCTCCATTTTTGCTCTTTTATTTTTGTCATTAGAGCAGATCTGCCAGAAGATTCCTCTGCTGGCAGAACTCTGAAATTAGCCAACAGAAGAACATTTCTGTAAGCCCAAGACACTTGTGTCAGATCCTAAACCCTGCATCTGAGACGGCAAAGCTCCATTCTGCCTTTTGACTTCTCATAGAATCATAGAGTCAGAATGGACCACAAGGGTCACCCAGTCCAATTCCATGCCATGTGGAATGCACAACTAAAGCACTCCCAAAATATGGTCCTCCAAAATTAAAGACCTCCAAAGAAGGAGAGTCCATCACACTCTGAGACAATCAATTCTATTGTTGAACAGCTCTTACCATCAGGAAGCTTTTGCTAATGCTTAAGTGAAGTTTTTTTTTTTTTGCTTGTAATTTAAATTTATTGAATTGTGTCCTAGTTTCTGTAGTAGCAGAAAACAAGGCTGCTCCCCAATGAGTAGGATAAAGCTGTTATAACCTCCCTGATTACTGGAAGATGGAGGAATGTTGATCTTTTACACACAGACACATGATTGGATAAATAGACACAAAAAGAGTCCCACTTTGAACCAGCTAGTGTTTGCATATGGATAGCATCCACCATGTCCATGGTCTGAAGTGGCCCAAGTTATGGGGACAAAATGGTGCCATCTTCATTTCATGTATTGCCTGCAGTAGCAGCTGAAACTTACTTCAGTATGCTCAATGGGATAAAGTCCTCTACCAGATGCTGGGGCAGAAGGTGAATTTAAAGGGTATAAGACAGGATGTGTGTCACACATAAGCCTGTCCTCTAAGAAGGGATGAAGGCCACGGAGCTTAAGAACACATGGGGGTAGTTGACTCTGGGCCTTTGCAGACTGCTAGAAATAGTACAAACTGAGTCCACTTTAAGGGTTAGGGTTAGGGAATCATGGGAACTGTATTTTATTGTGGCACCAGAGCTCTCTGACAGAGAATGCTTAATGTCTCAGAAAAAAACAACAACAATTCCCATGATTCCCTAGCACTAACCCTAACCCTTAAAGTGGACTCAATTTGCACTATTTCTGGCAGTCTGCAAAAGCCCTCTGTCTAACAGTAGGGCCAGCTCTGTTTGAGGTCATGGCCAATTTTAGGAGCTAAAACCCCAGAAACAGTGGGGATGTGTGCATAGCTAGTTTGTACCAAATGTTTTCCATGTGGTTGTCTTCATGATTGTACTGAGAAAATAAACTCTGTTTGAGTATGTGTGTGAACAGATGCTCAGACTCAAGAAATGAGGACAAATGTAGAACACATTTGCTTTCTATGGGGAAGGACTGAAAAACATACAGATGTGCCGTTCCTTTTCAAATCCCCTTGCCTTTTGCCATAGCACTGATCATAATAATCAAAATTCCAGAAGTAGGGCCTTGTTGTTGGCATGAAACCAAGTTTTGGGCTTTATTTAGCTAAAAAGCAAAGCAAAGACTCAAACAATTAATTCTTCTCCTTCTTGCAGTATTTAAAGAATGTGAAGTAAGTGAGCCATACAGTAAAATTACTTTAAGAGTTTTGTAAACCAGTAAAAATAATTCCAGCCCCCCCCCCCCCCTTTTATGCTAGTACAATTAAGAACAGGACCAATTATTTCAAACCTCAAAAAAAAAAAAATCCAAAACATATTTAGAGTTAAGAAGCTTACCCTATCAGTGGACAACTGCAACAAAATTACAGTTCAGTGCTTCTGATTATGTTGCCTAAGAACTACACCTAGTGAAAATCATATGTCAGACAAGTGTACAAATCACATTTGTTTTTAGGATGCTTATGGTTTCTATTTATATTACCTTTTGGAAAGATTTTGGAACAACAATCCCTTTCCTTTTTTTGGACAAAAATATATGTTACTTTTTATAAGTTTTTGTAAGATTTTAATATCACGGTAAAAATACCATATGGATATGATATGGATATTATATTTAGGGATTTCTGTTGCAAGATAGTCCTGGTTCATATGGACAGCCACATGAAAAAATCAAAAAGGACAATCCTTTTTTTCTTCTTTTTTTAAAAGAGAGTAACAGTTCTACAGGAGCATGAATTGGAAAGATAAAAAGAAATTTATCACCCACCAGCAGATTGGACTTGGGTTGGGGGAAGCAGAAGATGAGCCAGCCAACCAGGACTGGGAAAACCTTGGGGAAAAAATAAAAACAAAACCAGGAGGGAGGATTACTTCATCCTAGAAGAGGGCATAGCTGGCTGACTAGGTTGTAGACAATCAGAAGAAGAATGTTTTATATGTTGTTGTTATGGTCTATTTATAATCCATTAAAATTTATTTATTTATTTATTTATTATTTTATTTTATTTGTATGCAACCTTTCTCTCAGAAGGGACCCAAGGAGGCTCACAAAGAAAAACATTTTTTTAAAAAAGCCAACATACATATCACATAACAAATAATAAAACAATCTCTTCCTCAAATGCAAAGAATAAGATAGACACACCAAAAGAGCCTAAGTAATAAATATCCATTGAAATATTTAAATAATTAAATTAAAGAGAAAGTGAGCAATTAATGAGAGAGATCTCCAAAGAATTCATTCCAGTATTGACACCACTATTGAAAGGGGCCACAGGGAATTTTATAAAGTAATACATGGCCAAAACTGTATTCTCTTTCCTGTTTGGAAAGCATGGGTCTACTTATCACCCTTTTTTTTCTGGACTGATACTGAAAAGCAGAAGGCAACATTAACAGTTTCTGTCTTCAGATTAATCTGGGGACAAGTATTTGTAGGGGAAACAAGTGGGCAGTAGAAGTAGAGATGGTACAGCAGTGGGAAAGGATTCTTCTAGGTTTAGCTCCAGGTGACCTGGAAATGATCCCTGACCATTTATGGCTTTGAGGGATTGCAAAATAGCATGGTTTATTTGATATGGGAACGTAGTGTATGTGCTTTTCCAGTCAACATGCAGGGTGTGCCAGTTCTGGGTTTGCCAGTGTCCCGAACTATTGCACACAACTCATATGATGCCCATCATCACAGGCCTCTATACAGCTGAGCCAAAAAGTGTTTTGGAGAGAAATGCTTTATGAGAACATTAGAGAGCAGAGGCCATCTTTCATGTTATTTATGGTCTTGCCTGGCTGTTCTTCAATATTTTCCTCATCTTCACAGGGATTAAGTTTCCCTTCAGTGAGTTTTCATGTCCTTTGGGGCCCTTAAACATTCATGCAAGCACTCAACAGGTGAAATTAAAGATACAGTACGTGACCCTGTAGCTGATTGCTAAAGTCCTCTGTTACTCTAGAGTCATGAAGGTTTGTCATGTCCTGTGTGTTTTGGCTTTAAAAATAAAATGGCTCTGATGTTAGATTGTCTTAAGCCCTGTACACACTTGTGTGATTCTGCATCTGCATCCATGATATTTTAAAAGCATTGCCATAAATATTTTTCTTTATAGCACACTTTCCAAAAATTGTGTAAGATGTCCAGTGAGTCTATCCCTGTTCTAATTAATGTATACATTCAAAAAAAGAGGCTTATGTACACAATATATGAGAAATGTATAATATTCATCTGAGGTTCTTTTTCCTTTCTTACAATGAGTATACACTCATGGGGCCTGACCTGGATTGGACACCTCATGT
Organism: Phrynosoma platyrhinos; assembly: GCA_020142125.1. Lineage (NCBI taxonomy): Eukaryota > Metazoa > Chordata > Lepidosauria > Squamata > Phrynosomatidae > Phrynosoma > Phrynosoma platyrhinos. Next base: position 63,618,220 of record CM034708.1, read on the forward strand.
ATGGGAAGGGCAGGATGAGCCTCCTTTTCCCCAACTACTCCTTTTCCTAAATTCATCCCTTGCCATGATAGGCATAAAGAAAGAACCTATTGCTATCAATGGATACTTTTCTTTCATTTTGTTTTAACTCCTGAATGTGTCGGAAGGATGCTATGTTTGAAATTTTGAAAAGCTGTTTATAATCAGTTTCAACTAGTTTCTTCAAATCTGCCCCTTCTTTGTGTGTTGAACTTCAGCTCCTCTCATCCTCAGTCAGAATGACTATGAAAAGGGTTGTGGTCCAACACATTGGGAGGGTATTGGATTGAGGAAGACTCTTGTAGTATGGACTGTACAAAGCCAGATGGGCTAATAGGTCAGCTTCCTTGTTCACAGTTAACTAGAATTTTAGAGATCTTGAAGCCTCATCCTAATAATTGGCCTTCCTATAAATGCCTACCCTATTGGTACCAAGAAATATTGGCAGCATCAGGTCTGAAAATGCACCATGTACATAATATTCCTCACTATGCATATGTGCATTTTCAACTGTGATATTTGGGGCAATCATTTTCATGCTTCTGGGCTGGATGCATCCATTAACACAATCCTTTCTACTATGATTAATGAGGAATGCTATGTAACAGTTTCACAGGTCTTATGAACTTACTTATCTGTTTATTTACTTGTTATATTTATATTCCATATTTCCACAAGACAGCATACTTGGCTTTCCTGATTCCCATTTAATAGGCATAGAATGCTGCTGGGATAAGTCAGGTTAAGAGAAAGTGACTTGTGCAAGTTGCATAGTGAATTTCATGGCTCAGTGGAAACTAGAACTTGAATTCTCTCAAATGCCAGGCATGTTCCCTATCCTTCTATCACACTGGCTCTTATACTATGTAAACACTGATAAAGGCAGTAGCCATTTTGAATCACAACAGCCATGTGCAGAACACATGGTTTATTGTGGATGAGAAGTGGCTGCTTCTTGATTTGGCACACAGACTTACTGTGTACAGAAACATCTTGCAAGCATATTTAGTCTTTTAAACTTAAAAACCCCAAGCTTTTTTCAAGGCTACGCACCATGATACATTATTAACAAGGGAAATTCACCACCACTGCTTTAAATAAAATAGATAAAAAATACAGTATTCTCACTCTCACAGTTTTTTTAAATAAAAAAAACATAGTAACAGAGTTTTGTAAAAAACAACAACAAACCTCATGTTTTGATCAACCATTTGCAAACTTTCAATAGATCTGTTCTTTCTGCATTGGTGTGAAGTTCATTTTGCACTTCATTGAAAATGAAATTAGGTGTTGTCCAAATGGAGAAAACACCTGGGATAGTAAAACCCTGTTGATACCTGTTGCTAATCACCACATGAAAATTCAGCATCTGATTCAAGAGACCACAGCATCATGCTTGCACTTCAGAAACTAGCCCATAGTCTTCTCAAAATCTGTTTGTCTTTTCCTTCTCAATTAATAATGTTGTATTAACAGGGACAGTCTAAGATGCTGCTGTTCTCCCCGCTCTATATGAATAATATTAGATTAGATTTCCTTTAATATCTTTTTGTTGTTTCTGACTTATGGTGATGCTAAGGTGAACCTATCACAAGGCTTTCTTAGCAAGAGTTGTTCAGAGATTTTTTTGTTTTTTGTTTTGCTTTTGCCTTTCTCTGAAGCTGAGAGAATATGACTTGCTTAAGGTCACCCAGTGGGTTTACATGATTCAGCAGGGATTCAGACTCTGGTCTCCAGAGTTGTAGTCCAATGCTCAAACCAAATATATTTGCAAAAAGAAGTGCACAGCTTACATTTTATTTTATTTTATATTATTTTTTTATTTTAAAAACTAGAACTGCCTCTCCTCTTTCAATGTCCCCAGTTAATATCTATCTATCTATCTTTCATGACTGGCCAGCATTAAATTTCTGACTAGCTTGTATTAAATATACTTGGCACATTTGTAAAATTTCATCACATCTTCTCCTAGGTTCATCCATTGGATAAATAATATGACTGTAGTTTTCCACAGACACATTTTATAAAGGAAAACACACAATATAGTACAACAAACTGTTTGTAATGCTTGATAAGATAAAGACATTTTTTTCCTGTGGGTTTGTTTTGGGGAAAGAATAATCTAGTGATAGTGATAACTTGGTGGTGTTTTATCAGTCACTTTCCTTCATCTGTGCTTGGCTGCTAGAAAATATTTAGATTTATTATGGAACCTAATTAACATTGAACTTCTTTGAAATCAGAAACTTGTAGCTGGGTTCATATCAGTATGACCAACAAAGCATAGGAAACTGTAATCTTTCCTGCTTTTAACCTATAATACTGTATTATACAAGTCAATTGATCTTTGCCATGGAAAAGTAAGGTATGTGTAACCAAAATTATTCACAAATCAACTAATCCCATGTGTAGAATCCCAGGGAGCTATGTGAGTTATATTATTTTACTATGTAGGAATAAAATCCCGAGGATACTTTTTGGCTTTATGGAAATCATATTTATCCATGCTTACAAAATGAACAAAGGTGCTTTCTTGGAGATATTTTATTTGCTAAGAAATATTTACACCCACGCACCCACATTTTAATTCTGTACAAATCAGAGATGGTGGGAACCCTTTTTATGAAGAAACATTGTAAAGTCACTGAATTTTAGCAAGCATTTTGCTAGAGAGAAAGAGGCTTTTGTAACCAAACCTGAAATGTGTAGTTAGCCTCTGTTTACTGTTTATATTCTAATGCCTATGCACCAGCTATGTTTATATAGCCTGATAAATTAGGAGGAAATGTCTAAGACATAATTTTTTTAAAAAAAAACAGACTGAAAAGGTGCCTGTGGTGAACCTGGATTTAGGATTATGATAGAATTAACATTTCTACCTCTGTGTATAGCCAAACCATTTAGACTGTATGCAATGCTGTTTGTTTATACTTGACCTTTTTGCTCCAAAATATGACGAAGTCTCAATCATTTATTATGGAAGAAAGGTAGGAAAAATCTTGTATTAGGTATTAGGTTAAGATGTAGTGATCTTGAATATTTGCTTGACAAAAAGGCCAACATCCTTCTAGTAGGCTACTTTTGTTAAAATGTTTATTTAACCATAGATTATCCAGTATTTAATATGATACATTTAGTAACAGAGTAATGTTAACTCAAAACCTGTCTTGGCAATGGAGATTAGGCACAGGTCCCTTCTGCCAGATATATACCTTCTGTTGGGAGAAATTCCCTTATGCCAAGAGATTTGCAGACTGAGGAGCCTGCTGGCAGAAGTGCTTTGTTGGGTATAATATCTAGGTAAAAAAGGAGAAAAAAAGGGTATGGGGAAATAATCGCAATGGTCCTTTGGCTCAACACGAATTAAATTTGATGTCTTGGAGTGGGGCAAGGAAGGAGCTATGTTATGCCAGATTAAATACCCTTCATCTGAGGGACACCATTCCAGCACTGACACAAAATTAGGCCAGATGGATTTACTAAGGGTAATTTGAGGTGGGCAATTTTGGAAGGCTATGGGGCTGCATGGAACCTGTCAGGAAACATTGAAGGAACGTACCCACATGAACCCCATTAAAATAATAATAATAATAAATAATAATAATAATAATAAATTTTGCTCCAAAATTCCCTCATATGGGCATTTTGCCATATTTTTGGCTCCTCCTTTGTCATTTTAGGACCCAAAGAGACATTTTTTAACAACAGGAAATGATCAGAAGTTACTGACAGTTTTTGAAAGGACTACATCTGGCCATAAAATGCCCCCTTCCCAAAGTATCCAAAAAACAAACCTTGATTTTGTCATTTTACATAAGGGATACCATCTTAACTATGCCATTCCATACAATGAGACTTGAGCATCCATAGATCTGACATCCACGAAGCTCCTGGAACCAAACCCCAAGGGCCCACTGTAAGTGAAATGATATGCTTTGCCATTAAAAGAGAGGAGCCCTGTAAGACCATTAGGTTATTTCTTAACTTGTTTCTTTCACTATAGTTAGGTACATGGAGGAGGAGCGGTGTGTATGTGGTTCAAGTCACATGAGGCTCTAAAATCAATATTCTTCCATCTCCAAATAACATTTTACATAAAAGAAATTTAATACCAGATTTTGAAAAAGTTACTTTTTGGGCTACAACTTTGAAATCTCTCACTCATCATGGTCAGTGAAGGCTGTAGTCTAAATTTTACTAGGATATCCTGAAAAGGTGAACAAAAGTGATGGATTTTCTAGTCTCTGCCCAGCCTGGTGTAGTGTTGTAGACTATGGTACAAAACACACTGCAGAAATAATCCAGTTTGAGACCGCTTTAACTGCCCTGGCTCTGTCTTAGGAATTGTAGTTTATCATTAAGTTTATCAGAGCTCTCTGACAGATTGTCTTATAAAACTACAGTTCCCAGATAATTGTCTCATAAAACTACAGTTCCCAGAATTCTCTAGCATTGAGCCAGGGCAGTTAAATCAGTCTCAAACTGAATTATTTCTGCAGCGTGTTTTGGACCTATGACTCTGGAGACCAGGGCTTGAACCCTGGCTCTGCCATGTAAACCAAGTGGGTGACCTTGGGCAAGTCACAATTTCTCAGCCTCAGGAGAAGGCAATGACAACCCTCCTCTGAAGAAACATGCCAAGAAAACCCAATGATAGGTTTGCCTTAAGGTTGTCATAATCTGGAAATGAAGATATGCTACAACAACAAGCCAATTCGCTTATTAAGGTGAATATTTTTTAAAAAGCTTTGGATCGTAGATTAAACCCAAGTTTCACTCTCAATAACATTCTTAAGCATCACAGTGTTTTTCTTATTCTTGTTCCTGACATTTTATCTCTTTTAAATGAGAGAACAGAAAATGTACTGTTTGCCTAAAGAACTATTTCACATTTTCCTTATGTCATCATTGCTTTTACTCAGTCCTAAGAAAATAAGAAGTCCCAGCTTGTATCACATAAAAGGTTTATATATTCCAATATTTATTTCACATAGGAACCTACCAGCAGGACATTAATGTATTCCTCATCTTGAAATCCCCAGCAACTGATCTAGAAGGGAACATTGCCTATGATGGAAGCCAGTATGCTATAGTGGTTTGAGTGTCCTACTTTCTCAGCCTCAGAGAAAGGCAATGGCAAACCTCCTCTGAAGAAATTTGCCAAGAAAACCCCATGATAGGTTGGACTTAGGGTAGCCATAAGTCAGAAAAGACTTGAAGGCATACAACAACAACAACAACAATGCCTATGATATTGGAAGTGAAATACAGAAATCATGACTAGTAGCCATTGGTGTGTCCATCCTCCATGAATTAATGTCAGAAAAGTTGGCAGCTATTCCTACATCTTGAGACTGTGTGTTATGTGGTTTATCATTGCACTCTATGAAGAGAAGTACTTTCATTTATGGATCCTGAATTTGCAGCAGACATAGATGTGCTGCTGAGAATAAGATCACCACAGTGTGTTTAAGTAACCATATTTTGGGCCATAGGTAGTTCTGCCACTGTTGCCACATTTTCTGTTCTGCCTTCATGTATGCAATCCCACAGTGACTGTCAGCCATCTCACATCCTGTAAAGAAATTCTGTGTTAATGAGTATACACTTTCTATCATTTAATGCTGTGTGCCTTCAAGTCATTTCCAATTCATAGGGACCCTAAGATGACCCTGTCATGGGCTTTTCTGGGGCACAGAGTGGATAACTCACCCAAATGGGTCTCTATGGCTGAGCAAGGAATTGAACACTGGTTCCAGGGTCATAGTCCAACACTTAAACTACTATACCAGGCTGGATCTCACTTTCTGACAACATACTGATATTATAAGTTTCTCCATGACAAAATTCAGATTTGTCTCATATCATATTGAAAAGGAAGAGCTTCCATATTATAGGTTGTAGGGACTTTTTAGAAGCAAAATTAGGCAAGCATACTTCCTGTTTTAAATTTGCTTTTTACATACTTGTAAACCAATAATGTATATTTTAAGCAATGTATCATATGTTTATTTTTCCACTGTTCAATTCCCTCACCCTCCCCTTTCTTCTAGTGAAGTGCTACAATTTGAATACCTCATAAATACAGTTAAAAACCATGGATTTCTAACTACCGTTTCCCATATCCAACCATTGTATGTGTGTGTGTGTGTGTGTGTGTGTGTGTGTGTGTGTGTGTATATATATATATATATATATATATATATATATATATATATATATATGCAAACAAAGAGAAAGCTACTGAATGGGGATTAGATGGAAAGAGATCACCCAATGATCCTCAACGAAGCTTTATTTTTGTGCTTATGCATTTAAAGAGGCCTTCAGTTTGAGCACATTGAACAGAACCCAAGAAGGAGGCCCACAACATAATTCAAAGTTGTGAGATGAATTGTTTTATTTCACTTTATTGTTATGACATGTTTTGTGCATAGTTGTTTACTTATAATAATAATTTTAAAAAACACATTAAAAAGGTTTGGAAAGAGAAATAAGAGGATACAGGTTTATATACCTAACGAGTTCAAGATTATAATTAATCCTGGGAGTGCAGGACTGATGCCTTATTGTGCCTTGTTATTTTATTTATCATTTATATTGCTATTTTATTGTTTTTAATTGTGTTTGGACACTTTATTTTACATCACATGGCAGATTTTTTGTCCCACAGCAACTTACAAATGACAAATTTAAGTAAATGAACATTTGTACAAGTTCTTTCTATATCTATTCTTGGTATATTTTCCTCCTTTAACTGCCAAGTCCATTAACTCCGCCTAGTATCTAGAGATTTATATTTGGTTCAGTTCTATGTTTCAGCTTGCCACATATTTTCATTTAGCAAATATCAGGTTTAAACATTAGCCACTCACATAAGCCAGTTGTGGACACTCCATGTAGTAACTATTGTCATATGTTGAATAATGTGTGACATTCACCTTGTATGGGTATAAACAAGTATCATCACATTGGTCTATGAGAACCAAACCAAACCAAACCAAACCAAACCAAACCAAACCAAACCAAACCCACCTCATTAGAACCATACCAACCTCATTAGAACCAACTAAAAGTCCACAGAAATGTACAAATTTTCATGCTTCTGGAGAACATTTGTACATTTTGTAGAAAGTCTGATTTTTGATGCTACCTAAACTGAGGAAGCGTTTTCAAAAACTCAAAAGCTTGGCTACTTTTTTGACATTTACTTGGGTTACACATACCCTCCCTGTCCCAATTTGATAGTTACAGTTCTGATTAAGCCTCTGTCCGTCCACTTTTTTCAGTTAATATTAAAATGTCCTAGTTTTTTTCTCCTCTTCCCACTTTCCCTCTTCATCCTCCATTTACTTAAATTGGGGCAAAGTGAATTCAAAGTGCAAAAGTAGTTTACATTTAATAAACTCAGTGGAGGGAGAGCTGATGGGGGGCACAATCCCACATCATCTCAAAAGCAAACTGTTGTGGCCTCTCCTAGTTTATGTGTTCTTTCTCATTGACTATAAAGTTGCTTTTCCACATGTGTTCTAGTTTGCATCTGTGAAATGTTGGAGGGTATGGCCACATAGGGAGTTTTCTCCGTGTTACCACGATTGTTTGTTTTTTTGACAACTGTGATATCATTAAGAAAATTAGCTGCCTGGTGAATAGGTGTGTGTGAATAGCTCACCCCATGATAGCCACTACCGTGTGTGCTGTTATTAAATTGGCAAAAAGTATAGACTAGCTCTAATACCACTGTTGTTCTGGATAACTAAGGGGGGTTGCAGACTGCCAGAAATAGTAAAAATTGAGTCCACTTTTAGGGTTAGGGTTAGGGTTAGGGAATCATTGGAATTGTAGTTTATTGTGGCACCAGAGCTCTCTGACAGAGAAGGCTCAGTGTCTCAGGAAAAAAACAATTCCCATGATTCCCTAGCACTAACCCTAACCCTAAAAGTGGACTCAATTTGCACTATTTCTGGCAGTCTGCAACCCCCCTAAAGGTGTTACAGGAATAACACAAAGGTTGAGTCTTGACAGTCTAGGTCCTGTAATATAGTTCATATTCCACCCCTTCCTGCAAAGAATAGGAAAGAATAATGCCTTTATGTTTTTATCAAAAATATAAAAAATACAAAGACAGCTTGATTCTCACACACACAGTATTATTTCTGTTCAAAGGATTTCAGCCAACAGTATTTCCATTTGTTGATGTTTTATCTTCATCAATAGTAACAGGTTTAAGAATTGCTGCAAAACTTTGTGTCCACCCAACAAACACACATGTTTCTCTGTTACATAAAATGTCTAACTTTAAATGTCAGGCTAGGCTATTATCTGTGAATGTGCCTGGCTTTTGATGATGCAGACATTTGGTATTTATTACTAGAGCTATTTGTTAACTGTTATGGAGCCAAATGCTTCCCCTGGATGCAGCCTCGGAGCTCATACTGGTGCCAACAGGAGCCATACACGCACATTTAAGGAATGGATTTGGACCTTCATTTGTAAATACCCAAGTGCTATAGGTTGTGGCCACTGATAGGATACACATGATGTAAGTGGGAGCGGAGGATCAAAACAGACCAAACACTGATATTTGATTTTTATTGGGTTTAAAGATTCATTTTTAGATTCCATTAATAACTGGCCTTCATTTTTACAGGGGTTGAGCCTTGTTTCCTTTTAGTCATTCTGGTTCTGTTTTCCTTATTTTCAGCCAAAATCGACTCATTTTTATTCATATGGCAATTCTGAAAGTGAGCAAATATTTTCTTACTAGGTTGTTGCTTACCATTTACATAGCAGCGTGTTTCCTGACACTAAACACCAAATAAAATGTAAGAGAGTTTTAAGTGGATTTAAGCTATATTTGGCTTTTATGTTGCTGAAAGTGAAACATATTGCTTGCCAAAAGCCTGCAGACTACTCCAGGGCTGCAGTCCTGCAAGCGGTTTACATCTACTTCAGCCCCATTGATGTTAATAGATAGAGACGAACAAGGACAGATGAGCCTTTTCCTTTGATTTTATAGGACTGGAGAATGACTCAAAGGCAATAAAACCCAACCTCTATGCTGAAGCAGTAACTCACAGGCCCATACTCTACACACACCCTGAAGTGTATAACCTATTTTCAATCCTTAATGAAATGTCTTTTTTAAAAAATACAAATACATGGGTGTACACACTTAATAAATTGTAGGTGTGAAGAAGAGGAAGAAATGTAAAGAAGCATGGATGACAGAAGATCCTATATAATGGATTACTAAACTGCAGTCCTATAATATCTACTGAGGACTAACTACCATAGAATTCGAAGGAGCTTATCCCCAGATAAGTAGGCATAGCAAAGATGGATAAGGGGGCAAATCTGCCCTTACAGAACCTGGCAGGGCTGCAATTCCCCCATTTCCATAGAAGATGACAGAAAATAGAGGTACTGCTCTCCTCTCCTCACATTTGATTGATTGCTAGGGCATCTCATTCCTCTGGAAACTGCCTCCCACCCAACACCCACTTTTTGATTATCTGATAGTTCACTGTCCAGAAAAAATGCAGTCATTTTACAACTGGAGGCAGAGAGGACTCATACTGGAATTCTGAATTCATGAATGTGCAAACACAATCAGTATACCAGGAATTCCCTGGGACATTCCCACAGTTTCTAGGGTTTCCTCTACACTATAGAGATAATACAGTTTGACATCATTTTAATTGCCATGTCTCAATGCAATGAAATTCTGGGATTTATAGTTTTGTGAGATGTTTAGCCTTCTTTGTCAGATAATTCTGGAGCCACAACAAACTAGAGATCTCAGGATTCCATAGGATGGAGCCATGACAGTTAAAATGGTGTCAAACTGCATTAATTCTGCAGTTTGGAATTATTCTAAGACACTGTGTATGTGATCAAGCTGCTTCTGTGAGCCCACTGGCTACTGTTGTACACCTTGTTGTGAAGGTGTTGTGCAAGGAAGTTCAGGAGACTTTCTTCTACAGCAGGCCTGTACAACATATGGCCCAGGGCCTGCATACAAGGATGTGCAATGATTTCAAGGCTCTGCCACTGCTTGGCCTTCTTGCAAGGAGAGGGTCAGGTAGAGGAGGAATGCTCACCCTGTAAAGTTCCTCTTCTCCTGAGGAGAAGGCTATATGGTGGAGGAGGAGGAGGATGGGCAAACACTCACCCATCAAGGGTCCTCCACTGCCTACCTTTATCCTAAAGAAAAGGCTAAGCAGTGGAGGAGGGATGGGCAAATGCTTACCATGTGAAGCTTTGCAGCTGCCCAGCTTTCTCCTGAGAAGAAGGCCAAGTGGTGGTGGAGGAGGAGGACGGGCAAACACTCGCACTACAAGGCTCCTAGGGAGAAGGACGTGTGGAGGAGAATGGGCAAATGCTCACCCTGCAAGACTCCTCCTTTGCTTGGCTTTTTCTTGAGAAGGCTAGGTGGCAGAGGAGGAAGAGGGGCAAACTCTTGTCCCTCAAGTCTCCTCCATCTCTTAGCTTTCTCCAAAGGACAAGGATAGGCAAGGCTCCTCTGCTGCTCGGCTTTCTCCTGAGGAGGGGACTGGGCAGAGAAAGAGGGGGACGGAATTAATATTAATAATATTAATTATTGCAATTAATTAACAAACTAATTAATCAATTTTAAATTAGAACCTATTTGTGGCCCGAAGAAGTTTAGCCTATTTTAATTTTGGCCCCTACCTCCTGCCAAGTTGTGCAGGTCTTTTCTACAGTATCTCTCAAAGCAGAGATGTTGGTGTAACTGAGGGTTATGCCAGGGTATGTCACCAGGACAGTTTTCACTTGAAACAGTTGTATGACTCTGCCTAATGGTAGGGCCCACTTTGTGTGGCAATAGCAACAGTTGTGAATACAGGATGGTATCTTATTGGTGATTTACAATGGCATAAGTGTCAGTTATGTAGTTGGAGTAAGTCACTATTTGGGGTGAAATGGTAGGCAATACAAACGTCCTCTGAACAAATCTTGCTAAGAAAACCCCATGACAGGTTCACCTTAGGGTCACCATAAGTCGGAAATGACTTGAAGGCTCACAGTAACAACAATGGGAACAGGAGGACAGTAGTAAAAGCTATCATCTTCAGGAATTAAAGTTCCCTGACAGTTCTTGAGCAGCTCAGGAACTGTCAGAGCAACTTTACTATGAATTTGCTGCTGTTCCCCTGCCCCTATTGTTACTGTGCTTCCTCATCTTTCTCAGTCATCTTAATTATGCCAGCAAATAGAATCTTTGTTCTAAGATTTTAAAATTTACATGGATTTCTCCAAAGAAGATGTTCAGTCTTATGCACTAATACCGACTATTTGAATGTGGATTCTTCTCCCGACAAAGCAAACCCATGCACAAAGAAAAGGGAAGCACCAGCAGGATTGAGTGAATACATGGTTTGAGAAGTTTCCCCTCTGCACACACAACTGAACAACAACCCTCAAAGGAGGGAAATGCCACAAGTGAGATGTCCAACTAGCCCAGTGAGGTTTGACCATGCTCAGTTACTGGCTGAATTTTGGAAGGTGAAAATACAAGATCAGGAGAGTAACTGAGGATGGAATGGAATATCTTGGAATAGGACAAAGCGAGTTGATTGGAACCATGAACTGGAGCACTCCACACAGCAACATTTTGTTGCAGGTTCAGTTTGACATAACCCTGTTTTCTAAGCATGGGTTTCTGTGAAAATGAAGGGAACTTCTCAGCCAAAAGCCCAAACTTTAGGGTGAAAGTACTTTTAAAAAGTGTGTTACTGTTTCCTGTTGGATCAGAAAAATATCACTTAAGAAAAATGTGAAGAAATTTATACCCTAAGAGATTTGAAAGCATAAGAGTTTGGAACTTTCTGTGGTTTTTTTTAATGCTTTCAAATGAGCAATCAACTAGAAACAAGTGTGCAGATCTAGCAAAAACTACCTGGTCCCTTAGTAACAAGCTCTGTTGCTAATATGAAGCAGCTGTGGGAATTTTATAAAATACCTCAAACTGTTGAAAAGCCATTAAGGGGCTGATATATAGGGAATATAAAGACCCATTCAGCTTTAAAAAGATTACCCAGTATGTAGCACTTTGCTATTTCTTAAAATCATATTCCTAAGTTTTCATGCCACAGAAAGCTATTTATGGCTGTGAAGTGGATTTTTTTGGAAAAGTAAGCCAAATTCCATAACTTATCTAGAATTCCCCTTGAAAATAAAGTTAGAGTTAAAAGGGATGGGGCTTTTCAGTGGAGAGGGAGAGATCACATCTGAGGGAAGCCAGGGTTGCATAGATATAACTTGGTAGACACACTCTAAAAAGTTCCATGCCAACCAGCTTCTCTTTCATTAATGGTGAAACTGACATATAATGAAAAGTGTGAGAAAGCTTTTCCCACACCTACAGTGGCCCTTGGTGTTCACTGGGGTTTAGATCTAGGAACCCCCCCATTGATATCATAGTCCATTGATGTTAAAGTCCCATTAAATACAATGGAATAATAAAATGGTGTCCCTTATATAAAATGGCAAAACCAAGGTTTGCTTTTTGGAATTTATATATTTTTGGAACACTTTCCAGTGATGGATGGTTGAATCCGTGGATAAAGAATCTGTGGAGATGAAGGACAGACTGTATTTGCACAACTAATCAGCCAATTGTTTGTTGCCACTTTTCTGTAATTTTCTGTAGTTAGTTATTTTAGATGCATTGATTTGTTTGGTTAAATTATATTTTTAAGTATGTAGACACTGTGAGTACATCCTTTTAGAAATGCAATCACTGAAAAATAATCCTAACTGCAAAAACTCTTTCAAAAGCCTTTTCTTTCTTGAGCCAATAAATGATGCTACACCTGTCATGTCCATGATATAGTTCTCACCAATATCTCAGGATTGGTCCAAGACATTTTGATTCCTGAGGCAGATCAGACAATCTCCTTATTCCCCCCTTTCCCCCCAAAGAAAGCCAGGTTATTCTGGCACCTGAGGCAGAAAATCCTAAGTATCTCTGCCCATCCCTCAAATGAATCAACTAATTTCAATTTTTAAATATCTTTCCCTGTATTGGGAGGCCATTCACCTTTAAGAGAAATCCATAGTGTAGTTTAATGAAATCAGGCTGCATTCTGAACAGAAGAAATCAGACTTTGTTTACATCCCCTTCCCTCTGTTCTGTATTCAAGTTGTGGTTCCATTCATTGCTCCAATTTATGGCTCTTCACCCATTAGATTCCAAGGCAGTGATTTTGCCCTCTTCTGAGCATACAACAAGGTACAATATGAGAGCGGTCATGTTGCTGGTTTCCAGGATCTGACATTTTGAGATAACACTGTTTTTGACTGTGAAAGGTGTTTGAAATCTGGAAAAACTGGGCCTTTCACACAACGTAATTATAGTATAGTGATCCCACTTTAACTGCCATGGCTACCTCCAATGGAATCCTGGGATTTGTACTTTTGGGAGATTTTTAGAATTCTCTGCCAGAGGGAGTTCTTGTGCCTAAACTTCAAATCCCAGGCTTCCATAGGAGGTAGCCATGGTAGTTAAAGTAGAATCATAGTACTACAGTTCTATAGTGTGAAAGTGCCCCACATGTTACAGGGAAGTTCTGAAAACACAAACAACTTCCTGCCACAAGCAGCCATCCTCAATATGTGGAAAGTGATGAGACGAGCAACAGAAGAACAACAGGGCTAACATGCTAGTTTTTGATCTCAAGTGTTAATTAAAATGAGATATGAAATGTCAGAATAAACTGATAAGTTTATAAAGATATTTGGGGAGAAAAACAATACCTTGATACCAGTTACCATCACAATATTAGAATACAATTGCATTGAAAATGAATTTCTTCCCTTGTAACTCTAAGAGAAATTAGAACAGGTTTGGTGAATCAAGAATTTAACTTTATTTAGGGAAAGAAAAACATTTTTGCCTCTCACTCTGACAGATAAGAATTTGAATCTGATATGAGGAGGCATGACCATACACCCCCACCCCAGCCATTAGGGACATCAATGTAACCACATTACATTATTCAGCCAACATAGAACTTGGGGTTGGAAAATACAGGCTTTCATCCCATTTCACTTTCCCACCAGAATCCTTAGTGGCCACATATCTTACTTCATATGTAGATAGCACCTTGCAAAAGCTGCCTGAATCTCAGGCAGATATATATGGAATCCTGGTGCAACACATGCTGCTGAGAATTGTAGGGTACCTCCATGGGTACATGGTCAGTACATAAGAAGCATTAGCCACAAGGCTACTTGTTACCCTGAGTAAAGTCAATATGGCCTAGAGTTTATGAGCTGTGTGCTTTGGAAAGAGATTGGTACTACCTAATTGGTTTTTGCTTTTGTTTTTTAGGTAGAGCTAATTGTCTTTTAGGGAGGATGGGCCACCATTACTGATGATACTCACTAAGGAACCCCTTTGCAGAAACTCTGGGATTTTCCAGAAACATAGGGGCCCTACAGACAGCTCCTAAGGGGTGGCTCCATGCCGCCTCTGGAAGTGCCAGATTGGGGGCATGGCAACCCACACCACAGCCCTGATCTTGGCTACTCCAAAAAAAGCTGGCAAATGCCACTCCTTTTTTATTTTCTGAGCTCCTTTCATGCAGCGTGTCTAAATACTGCGCCAAGAGAGTGCCATGACGCTGCCCACCATCTGTTTAGGTGGGTGGCATGAGGATGACCTGGGGGTGGAGATGTGGCAGCCAGCGTGCTGTCACCACACCCTGAGTCCACCCCCAGGCTGGCCCTTTTGGCCGGTCTGTATTGGCCGATAGTCTGAAAATCACTGGGCTAAATAGACTAAAATAGTGGTATTTCTTACTATTCATATATAAAGTTAGATTCTGAAAAATGAAAAAAAACAACAACAAAAAACCCAGAAACTAAATCCTATTGACCTTACACATGCACATTGCGAACTCATCTCCTCATTATATTACTAAATTGCACTATAACATTATCTTAGATTGCTAGTTAATAATGTGCTAGCAATTTTAATTAAGTCCCAGTTCCTATGCAATGTGACTTGGAGGAATTTATTTTTCACCAGAACATGATCACATTTCCCTGGGAAAAAGAATTAACTAAAACAATGGCTTTTCTTCACTTACATTTAGAGATGTATTACATGATACCCAAGGCATTTATGATGTAGAGGTAAAAATTAATAACAAAAAAGTGTATTATATTTTGTCTAAAAAGACTCATTCACATTTGTTTGCATCTGTTTTGGTTTTTCCACTGATGTTTTACAAAGGTTTTAGGCTACAGATTTCAAAGCAGGTTATAGACTGCCAGAAACTCTTTTTCAAACACATACACAAGCAAACATGTAAAGGAGCCTTTGTAGGAAGTGAATCACAAACTTCCTGGACATCTATAGTTTGGTTCCTTCATAATATTGGCTGATCACTCATCGTAGGGGTGGTCTACTTGTAATTCTCTTAAAAAAGAGGGATCATGTACAAAAATTAAATTATGATTTGACCCTGCATCATTATATGCCACATAACTAATTAAAGCACACATTAACAATGTAGCCTTAATGTGCTTGTCTGTTAAGCTGCATGACTCACTCCCTTTTAACAAAGAATAAGTGATTTGTGTTGGACTTCGAGAGGTTAGAGATGTTTTTCAAGACGACCAATTGCTGTCATTGCTATGCTAAATTGCAGGCCCGAGCCCGGGATAGAAAGAGACAGGCTTATCATGAGCCAGGAAAACAGCAGCACTAGGGCTGATAGCTCTGACTTAGGGCCTTGTTTTCAAACATATGGGTCAGTGAATGCAGCCAAGCATCCTTGGCTTTCTCCAGCTCACTCCAAATCAGCCATTAAGAGCTCTAATGTTCAGGTTGCGTGCCTTGCTCTGATTATATCCAGGAAATAAGATCACAGCAAGCTTTTTACACACACACACACACTATTCATCTTCATTTAATGGATGAAGGAGCATCTTAGTGAAAGTGCTACAAATGGTGCATGTAATGGGTGCTGCAATTAAATACTGCAAAAGGTAAGAAACATATGCAACAGAAGCTATTCATGTACTTTGAGAAGTGCCAACAATTTGCACATCAGGAGGAGATTTCTCATTTTGGGTGCATCTACACTAAACATAATGCAGTTTGACACCACTTTAAGTGAAGTCACTCCATCCAATGGAATCCTAAGATTTGTAGTTTTACAGCATTCTCTATCAAAGAAACCTGGTTCCTCACAAAACTGCAAAGCCCATGATTCTTTAGGATGGATCCATGGCAGTTACAGTGGTTTCAAACTGTATTATTTCTACAGTGTTGCTGCACCTTTGAAAAAGATAGCAGAGTCTGGTGGCCATCAAAATTTGCATATCAAAACTCAATCCACTTCTGGATGACAAACATAGGTGGTGAACTTTCTTCCTCCTTCCCCTCTTCCTTGCTTGTTTTGTGTTATAGGAATGAGCCCGTGGGTCTCAGAATTGAGAAGATCTAGCAATTACATTATGAGGGTTATATCTTCAGACAAAGAGGTTTTGTGCTATTCAACTCACAAAATGTTGTGTCTGTCTTTCTTTTCTATGGAGACTGTTAACCAAGTCTGAATCTGCCAAGTTTCAGAAGAATAAATATAGGGAAATTTGTGCAAGAAATGCTTTCCTACCTATTTACCTACCTATTTATCTATGATTAGATAGATAGTTAGATATCTAATCATAGATAAATAGGTAGGTTAGGTAGGTAGGTAGATGTGGCAAAACTGATAGTGAATTAAATTTGGAAAGAAGTGGGGCAATTTTTTTTACCAAAAAAATGACATACAACATAGAAGAAGCCCTATTTCAGAAACCTGTAGAATTTCATGTTTTGCATGGACAGTGAGTGTAAAAATTGTGAAGGGAATGATCTACCTGTCTTCCTCTATTGTTTGGCAATTTGTACAAAAATGAGATTTGGTATAGAGGTGTTCCTAAGTAAAATGATTGCAAAATTGTAAAAAGATAGGTGGAGGGGCAATGATTTACAGTGAACAAAAAGGTTAAGTTTTTTCATATTGAACAGAAAACAAAATATTGAATCCTGACAAGAAAACAGATTACTAAGTTGTTGTTTTTTTTTTGTGATCATTTTTTTCTAAACACTGTTTTTAACACCTTCATATTTTTAATAAACACATACGAGTTCCAGTCCAGTCCAAGAAAGTTTTCCACGCTCTGCTTTGAACAAATGGCACTCTATGGTAGGAGCTGCAATCCAAAATGGCTCAGTAGGGGGGCAATAACATACAGGTATGTAAGTGTGTGTGTGTATGTGTGTGTGTGTGTGTGTAAGAGAGAGAGAGAGAGAGAGAGATTTTCAAAGCAATTCTGTTGCCCTGAGATTCCCCACCCTGAGGACTGGAAAAAAGGGACTAGGTCCTCTGATCTAGAAAGCCAGCCATGGCTCCATCCTCTGGAATCCTGGGAACTGTGAGGTACTTACCTCAGAGAAGTATAGTATTGTAGTTCAGATGACTGCTGTAGAACCACTAACAGAGAAGTTTAAGGATCTCATGAAATGACATATCTGATTAAACTAGAGTCCTGTTCAGGCATCCTCCAGCTTGTTAATAGGACTGAATAGGTAGTGGGGATGTTGGCATGCACCTAAGTTTTGCACCGAGATGTACCCACTCACTCAACACTATTCACATGCTGAGCAAAAGCTTCTGAAGAAGCCTTGATAATCAAGTTCAGCTGCACATGGTCAGTGACATCTTGTGACTGGGAACCCTAATAAGTCTGGGTCCTGATCATGGGAGCTGTAGCCAAAAGTCTAGTATGGGGAATTTTGTTTAGCTCAAACTGAGAGGGGGTAGGCTACAAGAACCCTGTGAGACCATCTCCCACTTGTATACCAAGTGGCCGGTGGATCTAAGAATTGATGCAGAGACAGAATTTTCCAATTAA
>CM034708.1:63639293-63649851 GCA_020142125.1 Phrynosoma platyrhinos
CCCCGAGGTATCACCTGGTGCAGTCCACATCCCTCACACCCTTTAGGGATGCTACTGCATTGGGCAATGTGTATGGTTGTGTGCATAAATTATACACAATGAAATTATGTGGTAGTTGCATTATGCTACTCTTATTCTGAATACTGACATGGCACAACTAATGGTGAATCCACCAATATGCATTCTTATTGTCCCATGGTGCAATAGGGAATGCAGATTGGCATTCAAATGCAAAACAGCAATCAAATAGGAATGAATCTGTGGTTCAGGCTGTTTCTGCACCCCATCGTAAATTGTAGGCTCTGACAAATAACTATGCACCAGCCAAGAATGTGCAACCACATACACAATGGTTATATTTATGGAATTCCACTTGCACAACTATGAACTGACTATAACCATTGCACAATAGCCAAAAGAAGAAGAAGAAGAAGAAGAAAATAATCATATGTATAGGAGAATTTATGCAACAGAATTCTGAACATCAATTCCATTTTTCCCCCTGGGAATAATCAGAAGGAGGGGGAAATGGAATGATAATCCTAGCCAGCTTGCAAATGACTTATAAAACAACATAGGGAAAATGGGACCACCTCTAGGTACATGGAGCACACTTCCTGTCTATCCCAACTTTATAAGCTCCGAGGGCCTGTACAACTTCCCAGGACCTTGGACCATCTCTTCTGATGCCAGCACAAAAATATCTCCTCCAGTCCAGGTGTTGCTGTACAGTGAAAGGGGCATTACTGTGGGGTAATGTAAAAATGTAATACATTCATAAACAACAACAAAAAAATGTTTTGTTTCACAGGGTAGATCGGAATACCTGTTCATATAAGAAGCATCTAAATCAGTCTTGGGAAACATTTCTTTATTCAACACCTTCCAAGCCACACTCTTACCTCTTTCACCTGCATACATCTGCATATTAGTCATGCACTTGGTGGTAATGTGAGAAACTCAAAATATCAGCTTTTAAAAAATTTACTGGACTGACTTTATAAAAGTGTTAAACTTAATGCAGAAACAAACAGACACACCTAAATAAACAAAAGGATAGAGGGAATAGGAATAATGCCGGGCTGCTAGCAAAAGCAGGTGGAAATGGGAGTTTAAGAGGACCGCTGAGCACTATGAAAATTTCCATGTCACAGTAAAAGGAACACCTGGGCCTACTCAGTTTGCACTGATACACCAGAGAGTAGATTCCATACTGGGGTATTTTACAGCTTTTACAATGTATAATCTCCTCCACCATACCTAAAGAGAAATGTTGAAATATGTGAACAGTCCAGTGGAAAGATTGGGAGAACAACAGATGAAAAGCACCCAGAGAAATCTTCAGATCTAAGACCAGATCTGAGTAGGATTAGATTAGGATAGGGGTGGAAAGACCCTTTGACTGAAAGAAATCCTATTACTCAGAACTTTTGCATAATGTCAGTCAGTACATTGTTTGTGAGCAAATGTATTTGCCAGCAACCTCATGATGTAATAATATTAATATTAAAATTGTAATGTAATAATAGAATAATGGAATCTGATTGTTGTTCAATCAAACTTTAAGTGAAAGGTTATAATAAAAGAAAGAGTTTACAATAGTAATGAGCTTTCATAGACTGTAATTCATTTCATGTGATCATGAAAGTGTTATCCAGAATTTCAAGTTTATGTACAATGAGCATGGTTTGTGGTGGAGCTGTAAATTGTGAGGTCAGAAAGAAATTAAATGCAAAAAGTACTGCCATTATTATTTGCTTAGTATTTAAGGTGACACAAGGCTCTGGCATATTTTTTGCTACAACAGACTAACATGACTGTTTCCCTCCCTTTTTTTTAAAAAAAAAAATTCATATCAGGTTGGTTTGAAGGGTGGAAAATTTGTAGCCCTTCAGATGGTAGTAGACTATCATCCTCGATGGGAGTCAGAGTCCAGCACAGAGGCAGGGCCATAGATTCCCTGCCTCAGCAGGAAAGCCATGTATTTGAGCTCATTTGCTCTATTTAGAGCTCTCACTGTATGAAACTCATTCATGAAGTCCTTGGAATGTGACTTTAAAAGTAATAATTTAGTCTTGGAAATACCAGCTGTACCTCCTTAGTGCAAGTCTGTACTGACAGAAAGGAAAATAGCAAATTGTGCACTTTCAACATGATGATATTGCAGTTTATGACAAGAGGAGATGGGAACATAAATTTAAATTCTAAACAGTTGCTGCAGCACTGGGAGACAATTTCTTCATGCAGCAGTCATGTAGGTAGTGTGTCATGTGGCTTGAGGCTTGGCTACACTGGCCACTTCTGAAGTGAAAACAAGATGCTCAGCATTGATCACATGGCTGGGCACCTTGTTGTGATCTTAGAGAAGTAACTCATGCTGGGCAGTACAGCCTCCTGCCACTGCTCCTGAGTGCTCAGGAGTTTCTGGAAAGATCCAGAGAAAATTGTGAGTTATTTTTAAAAGCAGATTAAGGGGGAAATGGTCTGGATCCACTGCAGGACTGCCTTTCCCATGTGAAGACAGTCTGCAGTCAAATCAGGGCTTTGTTCCTGTGTCGTCTGGACAGGGTGCCATGAGGGCATGGGAAAACCAGTTTGTCCATGTAGACAAGCCCAGTGACTGTAAGTTGATGTGAACTGCATAATTTCTTTGTATTTCTGCATATTTTAAACTTTTAAAACCTAATGTTAAGAGCTACAAGTGGCCATAATTTTATGAGACATTTTATACTGTTGTGCATATGTGATTTGCTTTTGGGAAACACTTGGGTAGCATCTAGACAAAAAGACCAGTGTGAATGCATTGTTATCAGTGCAAAAAAGCAGACAAAGGGGTGAAAAAAGTGCATAAAACCCAATAAATTAGGTTAGGCATGATGTACCATTGATATGCCAGTGGCTGCTGCTGCTGCTGCTGTGCTGCTCCTAGTAACAATCCTGAGGTGAATTGACTTGTTATACTTGTATGAGAGACTGGTATATTAAGGTTGTATCTATGCTCCTTGAGAGTTTTAAATAAAATATAAATATTTAAAGTTCTGGTTTCAAATCTACAATCTTTCCACATTGGTATCGTGGGCTAAAATGGAGCTCTAGCCCCCAAAAATGGGTTAGGACAGGGGTGGGCAACTCACCATTTATGGGTGCATGTTGCTGAGCAGATTTGAGGGGCAATCCTGCCTCTGACTAGGCTAGAAGCTCTCTACTATGGCTTAAAATGATGTCCAGTTAGACACTGGCATTTTCTTTAAGATTTTCTAGGAATTTCTAAATTCCTAGAGAATTTATGCAGATATACATCTATCTGCAATACTGTATATGTGGACAACCTGTTGCCTTCTACATTGATTTGAACTATATAGCTAATGGTGAATTGTGAAGGGAGTTGCCATCTAACAACATCAGGAAGCTACAAGTTGTGTTGTTGTTATTGTCATTGTTGTTGCTGTTTTGTGCCTTCAAGTCATTTCTGACTTATGGTGTCCCTAAGGTGAACCTATCATACGGCTTTCTTGACAAGATTTGTTCAGTGGAGATTTGTCATTGCCTTCCTTGAGGCTGAGAGACTATGACTTGCCCAAGATCACTCAGTGGGTTTCATGGCCAAGCTGAGAATTGAACCCTGGTCTCCAGAGTCATAGTCCAATGTTCAAACCACTACAGCATCTGATTGGTTTGAGTGTCAGATTAGAATGCCTGGAGAGAAGGATTCACATCCTCACTCAGCCATGGAAGCCCACCAGGTGACCTTGAGCAAGTCAGTCACACTGTCTCAGTCTTTGAGGAGAGCAGTGGCCAACCTCCTCTGAATTAAACTTGCCAAGAAACCAATAGGATAGAGTTGCCATCAATTGGAGTTGAAGTCGTAGGCTTTCATGGCCGGCATCCGAAGATGCTAGCCACAGATGCTGGCGAAACGTCAGAAAGAAACTCTTCTAGAACATGGCCATACAGCCCGAAAAAACCCACAAAAAAAATTGGAGTTGACTTGAGAATCTAACAACAACAACAACAACAACTTCTCCAGGATTTGGGTCAGTGGTCTTGTCATGACCTGTCTGCTACCTGATTCCAAGATAAACCTCAAACCAGTTAGCATTAGGAGACCCTTTATAGCCTAGCTGCTTGCGAAGAACACAGCTTAAGAACAAGCCCTCTGAGGCAAACATCACAGGTTTCCCTCCCCGGCATTATTGCCCTTCCATATATTTTGCAGATAGATATATTACCGACAGAGCAGAACAAGCCATGTTTTCCTTAAGAAGATTATGAGATTGCTTGGGAGACAAGCCCAGCTACTGTAAAGGCTAAGCCGTGTTCTCATGTAATCACATTAAAGGACCAATTGGGCTTCTTTTGATATCTGAGGGAGCTTTCTCATTGATGCTTGTAAGTTTTTAGATAAATCCCTTACAAGGATACAATCTCTACAGTGCCAGAGGATTTGAGTCAAATCATAAATTTCCTTCTATTTAATAAAAAAAAGCGCCATTGAAAACAAGGAGGTGTTGGAAACATTTTCTTTACTACATTTCTCCTCCTTTTTGCTTCTTGGCAATAAGATCTGCTTCTAAGAAGTGAACATATAAAATTTAATATGATGATCTGTATGAAGAGATTTTCACCATGTCAAAAAGATGAATTGCTGTATCTGCTAGGCATGATTAAAAATAGTGCAATAAAAGAGACAAAAGTTCCTGTGGGGATATATTAAATACATGTACTTCTTTGAGCTTAGATAAACAGCAGGACAGTTAGCTCAGTCTTGTTATATCTTAGCATCATGCATCATGACCACAAAAAATCACTATACATTTTTATTTTTCATGAATTCATTCATACACACAAATACACTCACACTTTAACCCAGCCTAAAATCCAGTAGAGAAAAGGGATTAATAGAGTATAATCATGGCCACCTAACCATACAAAAAACTCCTATATTTCAAGTTAACCCATGACTTTACATAGGACGTTATCACACGCAGGTCTCAAAGCGGCAAGAAAGCGGTATGGAATCAATCCAGAACTATACCGGTATAGACCCCACAAGACGGAAATTGCTATCAGACGCAACTAGCATAATTCCGCAATGAACGAAAGCATCATCATTGTGGTATCATTCTGGTCGCGCAAATGTAATTCCCCAGGAAACCGGCATTCAAAAGAACAGGGATGATGCCGCATTGGGACGGGGATGGGATGGGGTTCTCTGCGACGTCGTGTGAACACACGGGAAAAGGAACCGCAATGGGGCGGGGATGGGATGGGGTTCCGTGCGACGTCATGTGAACACACGGAAAAAAAAACGCAATGGGACGGGGATGGGACGGGGTTCTGTCTGCTTTAGACCCCGTGTGATTAAGTCCATACAGACAATGTAGTGGAACATTATCTCTGATGTTGCTACATTATTTCAGAATGACTTAAGAGAGTCAATCAGAAACAGGATGAAGGACTGAGCATTCCATGCATCCTTCCAAATTCATGTTATCTAGCTCTGTTGTTGTTACTATTGTTATTGTTATATTTATTTGTATCCCGCTTTCTCCCCAAAACTGGGACTCAAAGTGGCTCACAATTTAAAAGAGCAATACAATTACAAACATACAAAAAGTGAACTTTAAAATAGTATTAAACTATTTATGGTATTAAAACAATTCATGCTCATGTTAAAAGACTGAAATGTAATTAAAAAGACAAAAAGTTCTTAAAAACAGTTCAGTTCAAACAATACAGCACTCTCTAGCCTGTTCTTTAAAACCTGTCTGTTTTAAAAACCTGTCTGAATAAAAAGGTTTTAGCCTGCCAATGGAAGGGCAACAAAGAGGGATCCATTCTGGCCTTCCTAGGAAGAGAGTTCCAGAGTCTATAATGGGCTGCCATGGAGAAGGCCCTCCGTATTCCCACCAACTGTTTTTGTAATGGTGGGGGGAGTGAGAGAAGGGCTTCTCCTGATGTTCTTAGAGCCTGGGCTGGGTCACAGAGGTATATGCAGTCTTCCAGACAGCCTGGACCTGAGCCATATAGGGCTTTATAGGTCATAATCAGCACTTTCAGTTGTGCCTGGAAACAAACTGGCAGACAGTGACACTGTTTCAACAGGGGTGTAGCATGGTCTCTGTAATGTAATCCAATTAACAGTCTGGCTGCAAACCAGTTGAAATTTCCAAGCAGTCTTCAAGGCGAAGTTGTAGGCTTTCATGGCTGGCATCCATAGTTTTTTGTGGGTTTTTCGGGCTGTGTGGCAATGTTCTAGAAGGGTTTCTTTCTGATGTTTCACCAGAGTCTCTTCCATTCCAGCATTCTCTGAAGATGCCAGCCACAGATGCTGGTGAAACGTCAGAAAGAAACTCTTCTAGAACATGGCTACACAGCCCGAAAAACCCACAAAAAACTTTAGTCTTCAAAGCCATCTCCAAGTAGAGTGCATCCAAAGTTTGTGCACAGTTGGGACAAAAGCTTTAAATGTTTAAAAGCACTCCTGGCTACTGCAGATATCTGGGCCTCCAGGTTCAAAGCTGAGTCCAAGATTACACCCAAACTGTGAACATTTGTCTTCCAGGGGAGTGTAACCTCATGTACCACAGGTTGAATTCCTGTTCCATTCATCAAAATGAATCCTATTCCTTCCTTCAAAATGAATTTACCAACAACATACATGCAGAACATTAATGCATATAGGAGGGGAAGGCAAAACATGGCCTGTGCATTTAGAGTGTGCTCTGGGGATGAAAAATTGGTTTCTATATTGGCTTGTTTCCCATCTCACTACATAATATTGTAATGTAATGCATCCAGTGACTCAGATGGATATTGCAGCAACTTAGGCACCGAGTGGTTATTGGGTTTGCAGGTTATCTCTCTCTGAAGAAAGGCATATCATTTTGAATTATGAAAACATAATGAAAGCCATAGGCTTCAGGAAGAATTTTTGTGGGTGAAAT
Source organism: Phrynosoma platyrhinos (assembly GCA_020142125.1). NCBI lineage: Eukaryota > Metazoa > Chordata > Lepidosauria > Squamata > Phrynosomatidae > Phrynosoma > Phrynosoma platyrhinos. Next base: position 63,646,241 of record CM034708.1, read on the forward strand.
GAGGACTGGAAAGTGGCCCCAAAAGGTTCTTTCTTTCTTCTCTCAGCAAAGGCCAGAGATGGAAACTGTGGGGGCAAACAGGAAACAGGGTTGCTTAAACTTTGAGTAGTTATCAGCTGTATAATATATTATGTTACTGGAACAAAGCAAACTGATAACCTGAAAAGGAAAATATGGGGCCTTTGCAGACTGCCAGAAATAGTGCAAATAGAGTCCACTTTAAGGGTTAGTGTTAGTGCTAGGGAATCATGGGAACTGTTTTTTTTCTGAGACATTGAGCCTTCTCTGTCAGAGAGCTCTGGTGCCACAATAAAATACAGTTCCCATGATTCCCTAACCCTAACCCTAACCCTTAAAGTGGACTCAATTTGCACTATTTCTAGCAGTCTGCAAAGGCCCATGGTCAAGTAACATTTGTTTGAATTAATTTATTCATTTGTTATAGGAGAAATCAATTAATTTTGAAATTATAGCTGGACTATCCCTGCACAATAAATTATGCAAAAGATACAAAATCCTGTGCTGTTAATATTGCATTGGCTTTATTCCTAGGGACACTATGGCCTAAATTTCATTGCCAATCCTGATTACATCAGACCCAATGAATTAATTGATACATGCGAAATGGACACATAAACAAATCTCATTGATTCAATGGTCCACTTTAGTAAAGACTAGCAATTGAGTCAAGGCTTAATAGTGCAATCTGAGGTACCCCCTACAGAACTCAAGAGGACATATTTTATGCAGGAGTCGTACAGCAAATGAATAATAAATCAGACTGTTCAGTAGTTTGGTTTATTCTGAAAGCACTACATAAGTTTAACAGGCAAGGTCTGTGAAAATCTGAAGTGGTGGCTGCACTGCCTGTAGGCATATTCTAAAGGTTTCCAGAGTTGTGGGCTGTAATATGCCAGGAAGATGCATGTTCATCAATCAAGTGACATGAGTGAGTAAATTGGGAAATGGGGTATTAGGAATAAACAGTGTTCTAAAAAAAGGAAAAAAGCAGTGACAGTCAGCCTTAACAGAGCAATTTTGTTTCTAAACATAGTAGTGATTTCAAGGCGTCTCTGAATCTAGAGGAGACAATTATTGCCTAAACAAATAAACTAGTGTTTTTGAACCCCAGGCACTGAGAGGGTGCAAGCTTGAGACTCTCCTCTGTAGCTTTCATAGCAAAAAGACATTATGCATTATTTGGAGTGCTAATGTGTGCTACTTTAAGAGATTAAGTGATCTGATTAGAGAAAAAGAGAACATTTGAAATGGGGCTATGAGTTTTTACACAGGTCTGATATCTTTAAAAAAGAATATTATTGGGATATTTGGTAGAAGGTGTGTGTGTGTGGGGGGGGGTTGAGTTGCAAAGTGAAAAAAATATTTGAGCTTCCTTACTCCATATCCCACTTCTTCCAATCAAATAATATTTCCTATTTTTCCTCTTCTAGAGAATGGATGGGAAATTTTTGGCCCTTCATGTGTTGTGGGATTCCAAATTTTACCAGCCTCAGCATACTTGCCAATATTTCACAGATGAAAACCAGGATACATGTGAGTGTGTGGTCACAATGGCAAGGGTTATTACTCAGGAACAAGCTTGGAGAGACTGCAGCCATGCTCTTTTGCCTGAGTCTATTGGGAAGGGCAAGATTCTGCCCCCTCCTTTCCTCTCCCTCCTGTTGAGCTGATTGAGTGCATACTTTGAATTCAGTTTGTGGCAATTCATATAAGCTGAGGACAAAAGGTGAAAAAGGGAGGAGGAGGAGAGAGAAAATTGGGACATTTTGAAAATAGCTGAAAAAATGAGGGGGGGGGGAACGACGACAAAGGATTAACTGAGACTCACCATGCCAAATTGGAAAAGTTGAGGGATCAGTATGGTCATGGCCATTATAGGAATTGTCTAAAAACATCCGGGGATCACAGATTGGATCAAAGTATTGGTTAGAGGAGGCAGAAAACAAAAAAACCTTCCCATTAGCTAGGAGAGCAGGACTGGATCTCAAGAATAGCAATCATCCCAATGCTTCATCAAATGATCCAGCCATGTGATGGGTTGTTGTTGTTGTTTTTGGCTCCTACTGCTATTCCATGACTTCACAACTTGGAGAAATTAATGGAACCATGCAGGAAACTATTTGGTCTGACATGCCTTTTACATTGCATCTGCTCTTGGAAACATGTCAGGTTGTAGTTTCTCATTTCATCTGATCATGGTGATCTTGATCTTGTTTAGTATCTCTTCTTCCTTTGGGAAATTTATGTCTTAATCTGTCAGAGCCTTACAGCCTCCTTAGTGAATTTAATTTTGTTCAGTATCTACAGTATTTCTCCTGTCATTTTGTAGTGATCCTCCTGATTCCTCTGCTGACCTCTTGTTCCTTGTACATGTCTAATGTTTAGAACAATTTCTCCTAATCCCCTTGTGTGAAGTGTCTTTCTTTTATCTGCTAGTTTTAAACTTCATTTTGCAATTTCCTGTGGTCCACTGACACAAATTTTGTAGCTCTCCTGTATTCCTCACTTGCTCTCCTGGCACATTAATAGCTTATTACTAGTTTGGCTTGAACACTGTTTAGAAAACCAAATGTCTACCTCGAGCAACTCTATGAATTGTAATTGCATTAAACCATCCTAGTGTGAGAGCCACCATGGTTTTGTCATTTGAGCATTGGACTATGACTCTGGAGACCAAAGTTCGAATTTCCACTCAGCTACAGAAAGCCATAGAAGCCACTGGGTGGTGTTGGGCAAGTCACACTCTCTCAGTCTCAAAGGAAAGCAAAGGCTCTGAACAAATATCACCAAGAAAGCCCCATTATAGGTTAGTCATACATTTGCCATAAGATGAAAATGACATGAAGGCACACAACAACAGTAATTGCATTGAATGGTAATGTGTATTTAAAAGTCACTTGTAAATGATAAAAAAGTAGAATAAGCCTAAGAAGCTATTTAGACTCTTATGGAGTGGCAATAGATGCAGCAAAGAAATCCTTCTATGCTGCACGTATTGCATCTGGAAAGCCCCATCCAGCAGAGCTATTCAGGGTGGTGAAGAAATTAACACAACTGCCTCCCACCCTGAACCCACTATTAGAACCAACTAAAGCCTGCTGTGACACTTTTAATAACTTTTTCATAGATAAAATCTCTCAGATAAAGGTCGATCTGGATGCGGGCATTGTAATAGAGCCAATAAGAGAGACATCCAGGGACTCTGTGGACTGTATTAAACTGGATCAGTTTGAGTTTGTAAATACCAATGAAGTATTCTTGGATGTGTTAGGAGGATGACTTGCCCTCTCAATCCATGCCCTTCATGGTTAACCGTCCAGGGAGGCAAAGTAGTAAAACTCTTGCTACAAAAATGTTTGAAATGAGCGGTGGTAAAACCACTTTTAAAAAAGCCCTCCCTGGATCCCCTGGATAAAACCAATTATAGACCGGTTTCGCTATTACCGTTTTTGGGCAAAGTGATAGAGAGGGCAGTTGCCTTCCAACTCCAGGCAGTTTTGGATGAAGCCGATTATCTGGACCCATTTCAAACCAGCTTCAGTGCGGGATACGGAGTTGAGACTGCCATGGTCGCCTTAGTCGATGACCTC
>CM034708.1:63649951-63660698 GCA_020142125.1 Phrynosoma platyrhinos
ACATCTCAGTGGCGTTCGATACCATAGACCATGGTATCCTTCTGGGACGCTTGAGGGAGTTAGGTATTGGAGGCACTGCACTCAGTGGCTCCGGTCCTACCTCTCAGGCAGATCCCAGATGGTGAGGCTGGGCGACAGTTGCTCCTCTAAGAGGAGGGAGCTGACCTCTGGCATCCCACAGGGCGCCATACTATCCCCCATGCTGTTTAACATTTACATGAAGCTGCTGGGAGAGATCATCCGGAGATATTGGGTGCAGGTTTATCAATATGCTGATGATACCCAACTTTATTTCTCTACGTCTCCGACAGCTGCGGTGACTAAGGATGGTGTCGCTCCTCTGGATGCCTACCTTGGATTGGTAATGGGCTGGATGAGGGAAAACAAACTCAAGCTGAATCCAGAGAAAACAGAGGTACTTGCGATAGGAACCCCTGGTCCGGGAAGGGAATTATGTCATCCAGTCCTGGATGGGGTCACACTTCCCTTAAAGGACAAAGTATGCAGTTTGGGAATACTCCTGGACTTATCACTACAGTTGACATCTCAAGTAGATGCGATGGCCAGGAGTGCTTGGAACCAGCTTCGGCTGATTTACCAACTGTGTCCCTACCTGGACCTGGAAGACCTTGAAGCAGTAGTACTTGCCCTGGTAATTTCTCGTTTGGACTACTGTAACACACTCTACATGGGGCTACCTTTGTACCAAGTTTGGAAGCTTCAATTAGTTCAAAACGCAGCAGCTAGGTTGGTCGCTGGAACATCTAGGGCAGACCACATTACACCGGTGTTGAAAGCCCTTCATTGGCTGCCGATCAGCTTCCGGGCACAGTACAAAGTGTTGGTTATTACCTATAAAGCCATAGAAGGCTTGGATCCATGTTACTTGAAGGAACGCCTCTCCCCACACAATCCACCCCGCACTCTCAGAACTTCTGGGAAAAACCTATTGGAATATTATAATATTAGGTTGGTTTCTACCTCCCAGAAATCATTTATGGCTGGGGTCCCTAAATTATGGAATAGCCTGCTGGAAGAGGTTCATATCATTTCCACACTGGAGACCTTTAAAAAGGCACTCAAAACAGAACTCTTCCAGTGGGCTTACCCACCCAACCTAAAATAACACGTGATTAATGATCCCCCAGGAAAGATGACCTCCACTATAGCATAGATTTGTATTAGTAAATGTAATTGAAATTTTAATTTTTATTGTCTTTTTATGGTATATGTAATTTTAATGTTAAACTTTATTGTAATGTTGTTATGTTTTATCGCTTTGTTTTACTTTGCTGTTTTATCCTTTTTGCTGTACTCCTGCCTCGATCCATTGGGAGAGGTGGGATATATAAATTATTATTATTATTATTATTATTATTATTATTATTATTATTATTATTATTTTGATTTCTAGGATGGTCTCACTTGGCAATAGAGTTATAGAAATTCTTGTCTTGCCTTTTATAACAAGATCAGGTTCCAAGAAAATGAAATGAGAGTATTAGGAGTTTTAATTTTTTAGCAATAAAATAAAATAAACCCCAATAATGTGATCCACATATCAGCAAAAAACTAGATATATTTGATAGCAGGCTCACATATTTCTTCTGAAACACTATCCACCAATTGACACAGTTTGTATTTTTGCCTACCTAGAAAAATATCAAGCAAAGCTGTTGATAGTATGAGTACTATAGGTTGAAAGGTGGGGCTAGCTAGTATAGCACCACTGCCATACTTTCAACCAGAATATTAAAACCTATCTTTCCACACTGCAGCTTTCAGAATATCACAGCCTGCCACCGCTGTAGTTAAAAAAATAAGTTGTAGCACATAGTTAAATTGTGGCAATCACTGCCATAGGATGAACTGAGACACCCTCAGAGTAGACTAGACTAGATAAATTCATGCGAGCAGACCCAGCAGACTGGAGGAGGCCAAACATTGTCCCCATCTTCAAAAGGGGAAAAAAGAGGATCCTAACAACTATCACCCAGTTACTCTGACATCAATACCAGGAAAGATTCTTGAACAGTTCATTAAACAGAGAGTCTGTGAACATTTGGAAGGGAATGCCCTAATCAGTGAAAGTCAACATGGGTTTCTCAAAAACAAGTCATGCCAGACTAATCAGATCTCTTCTTTAGATAAAATTACCAGCTTGGTAGATGAAGGGAATGCGGTAGACATAGCATATCTTGATTTCAGTAAGGCTTTTGACAAGATACCCCACAATATTCTTGGAAACAAGATAGTAAAATGTGGGCTAGACAATACAACTGTTAGGTGGATTAGTAACTGGTTGACTGATTTGGATGAAGGAATAGGGGGCATGCTTCTCAATGATTTGGATGAAGGAATAGGGGGCATGCTTCTCAAATTTGCAGATGACACCAAATTAGGAGGGATAGTCAATATCCCAGAAGACAGGATGAAAATTCAAAATGACCTTAATAGATTAGAAAGCTGGGCCAAAGCTAACAAAATGAATTTCAACACAGATAAATGTAAGGTTAAGGTGAAAAAATGAAATGTATAGATCTAAGATGGGGGACACCTACACATGAACGGGATCTAAGAGTCTTAGTAGACCACAAGTTGAACATGAGTCAACAGTGTGATGTTTCAGCTAAAAAGGCCAATGCAATTTTAGGTGCATTAATAAAAGTATAGTATTTAGATCTGGGGAAGTAATAGTGGCACTGTATTCTGCTCTGGTCAGGCCCCACCTGGAATACTGTGTCCAGTTCTGGGCAACACAATTCAAAAAGGATGTTGTAAAACTGGAGCGTGTCCAGAGGACGACTAAAGGCCTTTACAGACTGCCAGAAATAATGCAGCTTGAGGCCACTTTAACTGTCCTGGCTCAGTGCTAATGAATCATGGGAACTGTAGTTTATTGTGGCACCAGTGCTCTCTGACAGAGAAGGCTCAATGTCCCAGAAAAAAATACAATTCCTATGATTCCCTAGCACTGAGCCAGGACAGTTAAAGTGGCCTCAAGCTGCATTATTTCTGGCAGTCTGTCAAGGCCCTAAAATGGTGAAGGGTCTGGCAACCATGCCCTATGGGGAAAGACTTAGGGAACTGGGTATGTTTAGCCTGGAGAAGAGACAGCTAAGAGGGGATATGATAGCCCTGTTTAAATATTTGAAGGAATGTCATCTTGAGGAGAGTGCTAGCTGGTTTTCTGCTGCTCCAAAGACTAGGACCCGAAACAATGGATGCAAGCTGCAAGAAAAGAGATTCCACCTCAACATTAGGAGGAACTTCCTGACAGTAAGGGCGGTTTGACAGTGGAACACACTCCCTCGGAGAGTAGTGGAGTCTCCTTCCTTGGAGGTCTTTAAGCAGAGGCTGGATGGCCATCTGTCGGGGATGCTTTGATTGGGAGTTCCTGCATGGCAGGGGGTTGGACTGGATGGCCCTTGTGGCCTCTTCCAACTCTATGATTATATGATTTTATGATTCTATGCACTATGGGTATATATTACCTTCAGTATCGGGATAAATCTCACCTTGTGGACTACTTCTGAGTAGACAATATAGGTCTACACTGTTAAGATCCATAATATATTGGATCAAATAGTGGATTCTAATCCAAAAATCTGATGCCTTCATAATTTAATCTTTAATATTTTACAGGACTCTTTATCGCTTTACTTCAGAATAGTTGCTTCAAAAGTCAAGACTGCACAATGCCTATGGTCTCATTGCATGCATATAAAATTCCATCTGTATTCTGAACAAAGATGACCTCACTTTAAAAAGGGGGGGAGAAAGGCAGGGAATGTTATCTGTAGTTTACATATCCGTTTCCTTGGTCACCTGATGATGATGAACACATGGAACTAATCAACTTACAGCATTAATAAATGTTGATGAACAAAGAGAATCTTTACTGCTTCAATTGTAGCAATTGTAGGACAGGCTTACATTCCAGTCCTGAAATACATTTGCACAGAAAGCTGTTTACACATCAAGGCTGCAAAACAGAAGCCACTTTAAATTTCTCCATGCAGTGGCACATATTATTTATATTTTCACTTGTATCCCGTTTTCTCCCACAAGGGACCCAATGAAAGCCATTTTGAGTGTGCTCCATAAGACTAGTAAGGCTACCATAATTCTTTCCTTTGGGGGTTCTGAAAGGACTTGACTCACCAGGAAGTAGCAAGTCACTGTGTGGAGCCAATTGACCCATACTGTATTTTTAACAGCTAATACATTCTCTATTGAAGATGATGAATGTCTGGCCCTCTATATGCTGTTAGACAACAGCCATATGATTCCTCATCATTGGCTTTGCTGCTAGGATTGATAAGAGCTGCAGTCTAACAACAGCGAGAGGGCTACAAATTTCCCACACATGGCATAATCCACGGTTAGAAGTAATGCTACCCATTGCCACTTTGTGACCTATATCTAATATTATGCTGGCATCTGACTGCCAAAAAAGAGGACATTTTATCTTTGTTGCACCCTTCTATGTTAGCTGAAAAACAGGTGCAGAAGATTTTTCAGACCTTCAGCATTTGGCAGTGCAAGAGGATTGGAGGGAGAGGGGGTTTACCCCTTCCAAGATCAACAGTAGATGAATTACCTATTGAATCCTTTTTAAAGCAAAGCAGCTTCATTTATATACCGCTTCATACTTTGCTATGCAGTGTCTAAGCAGTTTACAACTGTAAGCTCATTGTCCCCCAACAGCTGTGACTTTGGAAGGATGCAGGCCTGAGTCAGGCCTGAATCCTGGCTAGTATTGAACTCACAACATTGTAGTTTATGAGTGAGTGGCTGCAGTACAGGTATTTAGCCATTGGACCACCATTATAATCATTGTTATAATCTAGTAATTGTGGGACATTAGTAGAATTGAAGGGTTTGAGATGGGAGGAGGTGGCAAAGATCAAGACTGTCTTTTTTTTCTTAAAGCAAATTCAAGTTATTTCATACTTGCCCTTTCTATTCCTAGCCTTCTTCTGTCTTGACTGGTACAGGAAATCTTTAACTATTTCAATTTCTTCATTATGTAGGTTAAATTGATGTAGATCCTCCATAGTCATTATTTTTGTTTTCTTTATATTCAACAGTAAGCCTGCTTTTGCACTTTCTTCTTTCACCTTCCTTAGTAATTCTTCCAAGTCTATGATGTTTTCTGCTAGTAGTGTAGTGTCATCCGCATAGCCGATTGTTGATGTTTCTTTCTCCTATCTTCACTCCTTCTTCTTCTGAGTCTAAACCTGCTCTTCATATGATATTTTCTGTGCACAAATTGAACAAGAAGAAGATAGAATGCAGCCTTGTCTTATACCTTTGCCAATTGGGAACCATTCTGTTTCTCCAAATTCCATGCTAACACTAGCCTCTTTTCCCAAGTACAGATTTCTCACCAGGACTATCAAATATAGTGGGACTCACAAGTCTTTGAGAGCATTCCATAACTTTCTGTGATCTATGCAGTTAAAGGTTTTTCCATAGGCTATAAAACACATGTTGATTTTCTTCTGGAATCCCTTGGTGCACTCCATTAACCATTGTATGTTTGCAATATGGTCCTAGTGCCCGTTCCTTTCCTAAACCCACTTGCACCTCTGGGATTTGTCTCTCCATATATAATTGGAATCTATGCTGCATAATTTTGAGCATAATTTTGCTTACATGGGAAATTAATGCTATGATCCTGTAGTTTCTGCAGCCTTTTGTATCTCCTTTTGTGTGTGTGTGAATGTATATATTTATGCAAATATAATTCTGTCGTACAGGTGTAAAAGAAAACTGACAACAGCTTTCTCAAATTTGTCCTGGGTCCCAGAACATGCTTCACACATTTCATCTTAAGCAACTAAGGGCCTTTGCAGACTGCCAGAAATAGTGCACATTAAATTGAGGCACTGCCCTGGCTCAGTGCTAGGGAGTCATGGGAACTGTATTTTTTTCCTGGGACATTGAGCCTTCTCTGTCAGAGAGCTCTGGTGCCACAATAAACTACAGTTCCCATGATTCCCTAGCACTTAGTGAGGGCAGTGCCTCAATTTAATGTGCACTATTTCTGGCAGTCTGCAAAGGCCCTAAATAAGCCAGAAACAGAAACATTTTGCTTATGTTATATTTTTCAATCCTGTTCGTTAATTACCTTAATAAATAAATATTATTCAATTGCATACATTTACTCGAGATATTGATCCACAACTGTCAAGTATAGGGTACAATTATTTTGCATATGTGCTATCAAAATTAATGGGAGATGAGGCAAAAACCCCATTTGTTGGACCTTAAACTAAAGAAATGCCTAGTGGATTTTGACTCCCATTTTGTTGTGGGTTTTTTTTGGAGGGGGGGCAAAACACAGGAAATAATTTTAATCTCGTCTTTTAATGCTGTGTTCCATTTAGAAGAGGAAACATATGTAATAGACTCCACAAGAGAAAAAGTCAGAAAATTCACAAAAGTTTGTTTTAAAGGTACTGTGCTAGAAAGATTTCTTAGGCTAGGAACAAGTAGACAATAACATTGTGTTCTCATGAGTTCATAAGGAGAGTTATATATTACTGTGAAATATCCAAAGAACCTAACCCTCTGCCAAGCTCAAGGCATGTGAGATGACTTAGAACCTTTACACTGTGATTAGTGATGACATAATTCCCAGTCCTGGAAATATGACTTCTGATGCCTAGCAGCACATGGGCTCTTTGTGCTTCCACCTTGTCTTATGACATGGATTGTTTTATCTGGGTCACCTTCTAGTGTAAGGATCTTTACAGTGTGGCTATGCAAAAAAACTTCTGCATGTCAATTGGAGGAGACACAAGGGCTTAGCCAGCTCATGCACAGCTTTTATAAGATGTCAGAACAAAATGATTCTTTTATGGAGGAAAGGTCAAACAAGTTGTGCTTTTTGTTGTATCACACTAAACAATATAGGAAACAAGCTTTAAAACACACACACACACACACACACAGTCACACAACCCACAATGGGCTCCCACTAGAAGGCCAAAGCTGGAAGAAATGATTTAAAGCTGCATTATCCTGTTTCTAATTCCTTTCCTTTCTTCCTGGGGAAATGTAATTGCAAAAGGCTGGGAGAAGGGACTGGAGCACCAGCTTCTATGTCAGTCAGAGAGTAATAAAGTCTCTTTTTATGGGCTTCTCCCTAGCCTAGTTCTCCATTTCCAAATTAGAGGAGACAATATGACAATCTTAGCCAACTCTGATCTTATATCTTAATTTGCAAACTCAGCAACAATATCAGAGGCCAATTTAAGCAGCAGCAATGACAAAATATTCTTCAATGTAAACTACTTCCTACTGAGTGGCTGTAAAAGATACTGTGGATAAAAACAAAAACATAAAAATAATGATCAGATTTCTTAAAGAATGAAAGGAAAAAGAATACTGTAATCATTTTTGACTCCCTAATAATGCCAAATCTCTTGGATTGGGTGATAAGGCATAACTTTAGAAGGTAAGATTAGTCCATGACAGTTCAAGGATTTAGAAACTGAATAGAAATGTTGTGAAACCCTGGTGGTGAGCTGAAAGGTACTGAAATGACATGGATATGGGGTGAAAAACACACCCACAGTAAAGTTGATGTCAATTTTTCTACTGAAATGAGTTGAGGAAAACTGGACTGAACCCCTGGTGTCTACAAATAGGCTGTTAGATACTTTTGCCTGACATGTGAATGGTTATTACAAGCTCTGTGAGAATTCTCTAAATAATTCTGTTGTGCTATAATGTAGTCCAGCATGGCGTAGCAGTTTGATCATTGGACTAGGACTCTGAGAGAATAGAATTTGAACCCACTCAGCCATGGAAACCCACTGGGTGACTTTGGGCAATCACATTCTCACAGCTGGAAAGGAGGGCAATGGCAAACCTCCTCTGACTAAATCTTGCCTAGAAAAACCTAGAATAGAATCACCAAAATTCAAAGTTAACTTGAAGGCACATAGCAATGACTCTAACTTCCATTCATTGTCTAGCAGGGCATCAGAACTCAGGTGATATGACACAGATAGAATTGTGTGCTTAGTGGTGACTCCAGCTCTGCTTAATGAGGTTCTCTATACTGGAACTTTCATTTGGACTACAACTGACAAGTTTTATCTATACAGCTCCTAGATGTTTTTCCAGATGTAACAGTACAGAGATTTCTTGAGACATTCAGTGTTTCTGCCTAAGCAAGAGGCTATTAGCACTGCACAGTACAGAGTTTGCCTGCATATCAATCATAGGTACTTTGCTGTTGCTAATATTTGTTGTTGTTAACTGCCCTTGAGTTGATCTCGACTGATGGTGGCCCTATGGATGAGACATCTCTAAGACCCTCTGTCCTCCACTGCTCTGCTTAATTCCTGCAACCCCATACTAATGACCGCCTTAATAGAGTCCATCCATCTAGCATGTGTCTTCCTCTCTTCTTACTTCCCTCCACCTCTCCCAGCATTATTGTTTTTTCCAAAGTGTCCTTCCTTCTCTTGATGTGTCCAAAGTATGATAGCCTCAGTTTGGTCATCGTCGCTTACAGGAGGTTTCCGGCTTGATCTGCTCTAGGACCCACTTGTTTGTCCTTTTGGCTGTCCATGGAATCCTCAACACTCTTCTCCAGCACCACATCGCAAATGCATTGATTTTTTTCCCTATCATCTTTCTTAACTGTCCAGCTCTCACATCCATACATGGTAACAGGGAATACAATGGCTTGTATGATTCTAACTTTTGTGCTGAGTTGCATATCTTTGCATTTTAGAGTCTTCTCTAGTACTTTTGTAACCACCCTCCCCATTCTTAGCCTTCTTCTAATTTGCTGACTGCAGTCTCCATTTCTATCAATGTTTGATACTAGGTATGGAAATTCTTTTACTATTTCTATTTCTTCATTGTCTAGGTTAAAGTTGTGAAGGTCCTTGGTGGTCATTATTTTTGTTTTCTTTATGTTCAACATTAAGCCTGCCTTTGCACTTTCTTCTTTGATCTTCCTTAGTAGGTGCTCCAGGTCTGTGAGGTTTTCTGCTAGTATTATGGTGTCATTTGCATATCTTAGATTGTTGATATTCCTTCCTCCTATTTTCACTCCTTCTTCTGTGTCCAAGCCTACTTTTCTTATAATATGTTCTGCATAAAAGTTGAACAGATAGGGTGAAAGGACATTACCTTGTCTAACTCCATTGCCAATAGGGAACCATTCTGTTTCTCTGTATTCTGTTCTGACATTAGCCTCTTGTTCTGAATACAGATTCCTCATCAGGACTATCAGATGTGTTGGTACTCCCATGTCTTTAAGGGCATTCTATAGCCTTTCATGATCTATGCAGTCAAAGGCTTTGCTATAGTCTATAAACACTTGCTGATTTTCTTTTGAAATTCGCTGGTGCGCTCCATTAGCCATTGTATGTATGCAATGTGGTCCCTTATGTCTCTTCCTTTCCTGAAACCTGCTTGGATCTCTGGGATTTCTCTCTCCATGTATGGTTGGAGTCTATGTTGCAGAATTTTGAGCATGATTTTGATTGCATGGGAGATCAGTGCTATGGTTCTATAGTTGCTGCAGTCTCTTGTGCCTCCCTTTCTGTGGATGAGGATGCCATCATTTTGTTTTCTATGGACCTTATCACACGCTGCTCTCAAAACTGGCAAGAAAGCAATATGAGCATCATTCCAGTACTATAGCGCTAGTATAAATATGGCGCTAGCGCTATAATAGCGCTATGGATCAGCTCGCGCTATTGCAATGCCCGCTGAAACCGACATTCAAAAGAATGCGAATGATGCTACATTCCGAGCGGTTTCTCGCTGGATTCTGAGCGACGTCGTGTAATTGCACGGAGAAATATAGCGCTATAGTGCCTGATTCTTAGCGGATTCTGAGCGACGTCGTGTGATCACGCGGGAAAATATAGCGCTATAGCACCTGATTCTTAGTGGATTCTGAGCGACATCGTGTGATCATGCGGGAAAATATAGCGCTATAGCGCCTGATTCTTAGTGGATTCTTGCTGCTTTTGGCCCTGTGTGATAAGGTCCTTAATCTGTTGACATACGTTGGTTAGCACTAGAGTTGACTCTATCAGTGTGGATTGTAGGAGTTCAATTGGAATATCATCTGTTCCTGGTGATTTGTTTTTCGCTATTTCTCTTATTGCAGTTTCCACCTCTCTTTTTAGAATTTAGGGTGCATCTTTATATGGTTCTTCATTCCATGGGTCCTTCTTTTTGTCATCTCTTTTGTATAATTCTTCTGTGTATTGCATCCAACGTCTTTTTATTCCTTCCTGGTGTTAAATTATGTTATTTTTATTGTCATAGATCATTTCACTCCTTAGTTTGAATTTTCCTTTGAAAATCTTGTAAAATAGTTCTCTTGTTCTTCCTTTTTTGTTGTTGTCTTCTATTTCTCAGCATTGGTTGTTGTAATAATTTTCTTTATCTTTCTACACAATCCGTTGTACTGTTGCATTCATAATTCTTAATTTGTTCCTATCTCCCTTTTGTTTTTGTCTCTTCTTTTCTTTATTGCTTGTAGTGTTGTTGTTTTCATCCATTTTTTTTCTCTCTTTCTTTTTGTTTTGTTTGTTGAAAGTGTCTGTCTGCATTCTTCTTTTATCATCTCCTGGCTTTAGTCCATATTTCCTCTGATTCTCAGTCTATTATGCTTAGTAATGCAAATCTGTTTCTTATGTTGTCAGTAGAATCTGTTAAGATATTATTTAGATCATATTTTGGTATAATCACTGGTTTT
>CM034708.1:63660798-63674564 GCA_020142125.1 Phrynosoma platyrhinos
TTGATTTTTGTGTTGACCATCTGGTGATGTCCATGTGTATAGCTTTCTGGTTGTATGAAAAGTGTGTTAGCAATGAATAGGTTGTTGGCTTCACAAAAATCTATCAGATGCTCACTTGCTTAGTTTTTGTCTAATCCAAATCTGCCTACTGTTTCTGATTCTTCTTTGCTTCCAATTTTCTCATTCCAATCTCCAATGATCAGTTTATATCCAGTGTTAGTATGCTATCTGTTTCTTCCTGTATTCCTTCATAGAATCTATCAATTTGTTCCTGTTCCTGCCTCTGTGGTCGGTGCATATACTTGAATTATGGTGATATTCATGGGTATACCATGGAGCCTTACTGAAATGATTCGGTCTGATTTTGCATTGTATCCTCTGACTGCTTTTGCCACATCTTTTCTTAGTATGAAAGCCACTCCATTTCTTCTTGTCTTTTCATTCCCTGAGTAGAGCACTGTGTAGTTGTCTGATTCAAAGTGGCAGATTCCTGTCCATTTTAACTCACTCACCCCCAGTACTGCTATGTTCATGCATTGCATTTCCATTCTTGTTGTTGTTGCTAATATGCTGGACATTTTATTGTCTGACATTTACTTGCTTTTGTCTCAGTTCTCACATGGCCAAGAAGTGGGTGGTCCCTACTTGCATTGATATTCCTCTAGTCTAGACTATTTTAACTGACAACAGAAGTAACATCTGAGACAAAATATACATCTGTGGCTCTATAATCACTTTTCTTCTCCTGTATGATTTGTAACATCCTTGCCTGATGAAGAACTCAGTATAGTTTTGAAAACTTGTATGATGGATTTTGTGCTTAATTATCCCAATAAAGATATCACCGTTTCATGGATTTTGTTGTATTTTGCTGCATGGCCAAGACAGCTACCCCTGAATAGATTTCCTGAACTAACCCACTTATCTTTTCAAATCACATTCAAACCCACAGCCAGCCATCTCCAACATTTCATGCTCTCTCACCCCCTCACAACAGACTACTTACCATGATATCTCTACTATACATACAATACTTAACAATACTTCACCTTTCTTCTACTAACAGATATTCAGTAATATCAGAACATCACAGTTTTACTAAGTGATAGTTAAGCCTCATGTAAAGGAAAGAAGAAAGATGACTGAAACTCCTACAATCTGGTTTTTTTGTTTGTTTGTTTTTTGGTGAAATTATGAGATAGTATTTTTCATTATAGGCTCCTGCTTAATACTCCTAGAAATCCTGGCTTCACCAAAATTATTATTAAATATACTAAACATGATTCCCCCCACCTCAAAGATGATAAAATATAATGTACACCAATATATAATTATAGTACAGAAATCATACAGACACACAAACTAAGCTAATTACATTTAAGAATTATTTAGAAAAAGGATTATTCAATTCAATACAAAGTTAATGTTCAGTGATTTTGCAAATCAGAATTAGTCCACAAACAAGCATCATAAAGGGAACAATGCACTAATTAGAAAGTTGATCATTTAAAATAAATTTGTTGGCATACATTATGAGGTTGTTATCTTTTAGCAGCATTAAATCATTGCAAAAGAACTGTGCCAAAAATCTCTTCATTTCCTTTTAGTGACTTCTTACTGCCCTCAGTTCAAGTTTAATAGAAAAGGAAGGACATGATGTAGTTTTAATGACAGGAAACCAATGCCTTCCAAATGAATAAATTCCATCACTGACTGCCACAAACTGTGCTAATTATTTCCTTTGATAAATTAAACACCATAAAAGTCTCTAAAGCATAGAACTTCCATCTTATTGTTTGTCCCACTGAAGAAGGACTGCATGCTAATATAAATCCGACTATTTTAATGCAACTAACATCATTCTCTTTCAATATCGGTGAATTCGATGTTAACCAAACTTCTTAATCTGGTCCCAAATCATAGCACCAGGTACATCAAAATGCTTTTTCTTACAATATTTACTTGAGTTACTTTGTAAATATAATACTAAATATATGGGAGAGTGGAGGAGATGATAATTTAGCAATATGTTACACAGGCCAGAGCAAATCTTTTGTCAATCCCATTAAGCTTTCTCTTTGTCAGTAGGCTCAATTTGAAGATCTGATTCTAACCTTTACAGTTGTAAGTGGCATAAGATAAGAATGCCATTTCTTGCTTCCATAGATGCTTTCATGGGAATGACTATCAGTGCCAGGTGTCTTGGATTTCCTGCAAATCTGGTAAGCAGGTATTAAAGATGGGTCTGTCTCTGTGCCATCCTTCAGTGCTAGCATTGGGCTAATTCCCAGCTACATTTATACTGGTTTGTGAATCATGTTGACACCAGGTGGCTGAATTGATTGAGGTTGAAGTGTAGTTCCCACTATGAAAGCGAATTGTGTCAATGGCACTAGTAGTTCCCATTAGTGCCATTTGTGCCACTTCCCAGGGGGTGATCAGCTCTGGGGCAGCTAGGTCTCAATCCAAGCCTCTTTGAGGTGACAAGGCAGCAGCGAAAACTCTTGAAGAGGAAGGCCAAGGCCCTGGGGGGGCTTCTTTGGGGGAGTGCAAGCCCAGCTCCCGAGGGTCTGCTCAGTCTCCCCAGAGAAGGTCCCAGTCGGTGGGGCCCCCAGAGAAGCCTCTTCAGCACAGGACAAAGAATGTTGGGGAGGGGGGCCTCCAACAGGGGAGGAAACCCCCAAGAGACTCCTAGGGCTGCCTCTGCCTGACCCCCCTCACTCGGCCCTGCAGCCGAGAATGGCAGGGCCCGGGCAGGGGGCTTCTCTCATGACCCCCCTGTGAGCCCACCTCTCCTTTCCTCCATTCTGCCTCTGGAGATTTCGTGGCCACTTTGGCACCATGGGGGTTGTAGGAACAAGCCCCAGACATCCCACAGTGGTAGCCAAGCAGGGAGCGATCTAACCAGGATGGCAGTCCTCCTGCCACCTCAGCTCCCCCAGGATGGGTGATGTGAGGGGCTGGAGGGTACCAGGAGAGCCCCACACTGGTCAGGCTGTCCCTGGCCAAAGGAGAGGGCACCCAGGTGGCCACAGGGGCCCCTCCACTCTCTGCCCTCTCCTCCTTCTTTCCCACATCTGCCTGCTGTTCTGCAAGGACTCATCCACCGCCTTCCTTCCTTGGGACTACCAAACAGCTGCAGCAGCAATCCTTCCTTCTTTGCACCAACTGGCTGCTCCTTCAGCCTCTCACTCATCCCCAGCCAGGCTGGGCTCCCAGAGTGTAAGTTTGGGACCACCTCCTCCCATACAACCCTCCCCACACTCTCCGGTCCTCAGGGAGGAACCTGCTGCAGCCTCAAAAGTTGAGGCTTGTGACGACCTCCCAGAGGGCTTTTTCTGTTGTCACCCCCAAACTTTGGAATGGCCTGCCAGACGAGATCCGTCAGCTGACATCTTTAGACAGCTTCAAAAAGGCTGTTAAGACGGATCTCTTCCAGCAGGCCTTTCCAGATTAATTACCCCAGCCTTGGGCTTCCCGGTCCTCTCGAGTCATACAGTCTCTTACCTTCCCAGCCTTCTGTTCCTCTCGTGGCCCCATCATTTTGATGGATGAAGAATGTTTTAGAGGTTAGCTGGGTTTTTGTTTTTGTTTTTGTTTTGTTGCTTGTTTGTCTGTTTGTCTTATTTGTCTGTTTGTTTGTCTGTTTGTTTCCCGGAATAACGTCCTGGCTCGAAGGGATGGTTTTACATGCCCCTTCCTGTAGCTGCTATTATCTGTTGTCTGTTATTATATTGTTTCTTGTTTTAATTCTTCAATAGTTTAATTCAGTTTTAAGGGGTGGGAGGGTTGGACATGGGATAAGGAATGTTTTAAATTTGTATGTTTTATTATTGTTGTACCCCACCTCGATTGCTATGCAGAGGGGCGAGCTATAAATAAAATTTATTATTATTATTATTATTATTATTATTATTATTATTATTATTATTATTATTATTATTATTATTATTATTATTATTATTATTATTATTCTGTTGGTTTATTAGGATTGTATTATTGTTTGATTATTTTAATTATGAGATATTTAATACTGTTTTAAGGGGGGTGGATGGGTCTCAAGGGTTATATTGTATGGGTTTTTATGTAAGCTGCTTGGATGGTCTTTTTCAATAAGTGGAATATTTATTATTATTATTATTATTATTATTATTATTATTATTATTATTGATGAAATGTGATTCAGATCTGTCATTCACACTTGTTGAATATGGTTCTGAATCGCTTCTTTTTGAAAAGAACTGCCAAAAAACTAGTGTTTCAAAACAGCAATTTATTTGTTATGCTTCCATTCTGAGTAATCACAGTCACATGAGAACCCATTGCCAATGGGAATGAGGCACATATAAAGTGATCATCAAATTGCTTCTAATCATAGTGGGAACAAGCACTTCAGATTCATTCACTGGAGCTGTTTTGAATGATGAAGGGCTTCTTAGAGTCTGGCCACAAAGGACAGTGCAAACCACCCAAAAGCATGTTGTGAACAATTTGCAAGCACTCTGCAAATAAAACTGTTTGCATCCATTCTGACGTGGACAATATACTTGATTTTGTCCCAGTGGCTGTAACTTTGGCCCTTACTTATCCAATTGGTATTTTTCAGTTTATATAGGGGTTTTGCAGAGGCAGGGCTTGCATGCATACAGGATCCTTGCTTTTCTCGATTTCTCGAGAGGTTTAAGATGGGTGAGGAAATGGCTGATTGGGTAAATAGAATCTGCAACATATCCAGAAGAGGCAATTGAAATACATTGGGGGCAGGCACTCCCTGAGCCCTTCTGGATTAGATACCGGTAACTACCAGAGAGTGTCCAAAAATTCATTTTGGGGAAAGGTTATTTATCACACAATGGCCTCTCAGATCTATTGGTTTCTTGCTGAGATGGAGTATAATCTGTCTGAATCTGGTTATGGGAAGACATTTTTGGTTTCCTCAATGGTTGATCTACACCACAAACTAGATAGGAAGGGCTTGGTTTTGCTGGTCTTTCATTAAAATTGGTCATTATATGTATTGTAGCCTCTGTTAGTTTGGACGTAGAGGCACTGTTTTACAGTGTCTTTTGTCTTTACTGGAGAGACAGGTTCAGATGGTGGTGCTAGGAATGTCCTATGTGTAACCTGTTCACCAATATTCTCATTACACTCATTTTTTCCTTTTTTTTCTACCTAAATTCAGGGAAGTCTTTCTAGTTCTAAACCAATATCTAACGTCCTTAATGGACTGGATGTGGGTGAACAAACTGAATCTTAATCCATGCAAAACAGATATATTCCTTATTAGCCGAAAGACAGATCAGGGAGTAGTACTTCTGGCTTTTTGGAGGTAGTTATTCACCACCTTAAGAGGATATCAGCAGTTTGGATATACCCTCCTTAACTCCCATGCTGTGTGTGTGTGTGTGTGTGTGAATGCACTGGGAATGCACTCCCAGCTACTACAAAATAATAACAGCAACAAGTGAAAAAACAAACACCCCATGGAATACAGGGGCTCTGCAGATGGCACAAAGCACCATCTTGGAACCATAGAAGGGGAGGAGTAGCCAGCGCTCCTTCCAGGGCCAGCAGAAGGATGGATTGGGGCCGAGGCATGGGGCAGCCTCAGCCCCAATCCTGTGCTTCTCAGGGTGGCCCACAGCTGCGCATCTGCAAAGGCCCGTACTCTCCAGTGTAAAGTATGTAGGACTATAAAGCTAGCATGCCCTTTGCACTTATTGTTGTATCTGGACAAAGTGGCAGATGACATAGTTATATCCTGTTTAGATTAGCATGGTGTAGCAATTTGAGTGTTGGACTATGACTCTGCAAACCAGGATTCAAATCCTGACTTGGCCATGGAAACTCACTGGGTGACCTTGGGCAACCTCAAAGGATGTCAGTGGCAAACACCATCTGAAGAAGCATGCCAAGAAAACCCATTGATAGGTTCAACTTAGGGTTGCCACAAGTTGGAAACAACTTGAAGGCACATAACAAAATTACCACCATTAATAATACCATGTGACATGCTCAGCAAGGGATTCTGGAGGCAGCTGCTGTTTACCTTGTCTGTTCAGACAAGCAAGCACAGCTACAGTAGGATCGGAGCAGAATCCCTTTCTTTCTCAGCTCAAGCTTTATTGCATTGTTTACTGTAGAACTGTTGCAATCTGATAGTGAAAGTCTGTGTATCTCTATCCCTCTTTCCCCATTCTTCAAATACTGATTCTGCTAAATAAATTTCTAGGCAGACAGAAAACAAAGAAGAAAATTGAGGGCTGGGTGGGAATGAAAAGATTTTGTAAAAAGGAGCTTTTTTGTCAGAGGCTTTGTTAACTGAGATATACATGTACTGTAAAATTTTGCACATGGGCCTATCTTTGTTTTTGGAAATTTCTGTTTGTCCATAATGCTTAAGCCACATTGTTGACTTGTGGTTTGGCTCCAGGGTATCTGCAAAATTGTATTTGTTTTTAGGAGCCAACACTCTGGAATCTCTAGGAGAGCCCCTTTTCTCAGTCTTTCTTGTTGTAGAGAAATATTTGGTGAGAATGTGAAAAAAGTCTTGGTGATGTTGTTGTTGTTATTGTGTGCCTTCAAGTCATTTCCTACCCTATGGCAATCCTAAGGTGTGGGGTTTTCTTGTCAAGATTTGTTCAGAGGAAGTTTGTCATTGCCATACTCTGAGGCTGAGAGTGTGTGATTTGCCCAAGATCACCCAGTGGGTTTACATGGCCAAGCCAAGATCTGAACCCTGGTCTCCAGTTATAGTCCAATGCTCAAACCACTATATCACTCAGGCTCTCCTTCTTGGTGACTTCTTCCAGCTATAGCACTCTCTTGCAAGAGAAGCTAGGGTGGCCTCCTCATCATTGTCCTGCTAAGAGTAGGCAAAGCCTTTTCTATTTAGACAGAGCTATGGTAGCTCCTTGCCTGATGCAATGGATGCGCTGAACTTTTTATTTATCATTACTGAGTTTTTTAAACTATTTTAACTTCATTTTTAGCCTAATAGTATAACTAGTCAGATTGCATTTTAACAGTTATAATTTACTGTGAGTTTAATGGCATTTATTATTAAATCATGTTGACAAGGACCTTGCATCCTAGTCATGGAAGAAGACAGAACACTACATAAATAAGATATTGATGCTAGTGACAATAAGGATGATGGAAGACAGGTACTGCTAAAGCCATGTCACGTAACATAAAAATATTTTTGGTTTTTAAAATCAAAATCTTTTCACATTTCAAATCACTGAAATAACTACACACAAAGTATGAGAAATGCCAGTGAAGACTTGCTCCAACTTGCAGATCCCCATTCAGTTAGATGCAGATAAAATCCAGTGACATAGGTTATTCCATTCATTCTTGTGGAGAAAACAGATCTCTGTATGCCAAGAGACCATGCAAACAGAAGCGTTCCCATCATAAACTGAATGAGAAAGCTGTTATAAAGTGCAGGGAGGAGCTCTGGTTGTGCTTCAGAGCTTCTGCACCTGGAACAGATTGCTGGATTAAGATGACAGGCTAACTTTGATTACCTGTGTACACACAAATCTGTTCTAAGCTTGCAGCCCACAAATGACTCAAGGCAGCATATTTGTACCTAAATTAGTTTAGCACCCTTGATGTCTTGAGGACTGAACCAAATCTTCTAGGTTTAGCTAATTTATGAACTGCAATATTGAAACACTCCACTTCCCCCACACATTTAAGTGGAATTGAATTGGCTTAGCACCAGGTGTGCATTAACTGATTTGGGAACAGCACTGTTTCTACGAGGGTAGTTTGTCCATAGTAGTAGTCACAGGCTGCAGCACATTATCGTGGTTTAACATTGGATCAGTACTGCCAGATTTACGATAAAAATACCAGACTACAGTATGTGCCTATAACAATTGTGAATTCAGTGGGTCTTACTGACAAGCAATTGTCTATAGGACCATAGAAGTCTCTAATAAAAGGATTGGGCTGCTGGCCTTTCAGATATTCATGAACTGCTACTCCCATCATACCTCACCATTGAGCTAGCTGGCTGGGAATAATAGGACCTGGATTTCAAAAGAAAACCACTGTGTCCCTGCTAATCTCAATAGTACAAACTCACACAGGTATATGTATCAAGATATTATAGCTAAATAAGCATGCAGGAAACTCTATATAGAGTTTCCTATGCTTTTTTATCTACAATGGGCCTTTACAGACTGCCAGAAATAATGCAGCTTGAGACCACTTTAACTATCCTGGCTCAGTGCTAGGGAATCATGGGAACTGTAGTTTATTGTGGCACCAGAGCTCTTTTCAATGTCCAAGAAAAAATACAATTCCCATGATTCCCTAGCACTGAGCCAGGACAGTTAAAGTGGACTCAATCTGCATTATTTTTGGCAATCTGTAAAAGCCCAATATCTTGATACATATACTTGTTTTTCAACACCTGGAAGATCACCAGTTCCCCAACTGTCTTCTAGAAGAAACTTTGATCAGAGATGGGGTATATACCATGGGTTGGAAGGTCATTTTAGTTTCCTCTGATCTTTGGTGGGACCCAGAGGTGCCCAGAAGTGGTGTTGCAGGCAACTATTGTAGTGCAGTTTTCTCTTGAAGAGTGAGGGCTCCTCCAGTGTTCAGGAGGCAAAATCCTTCTTAGTCAATTTAAACTATTATTATTATTATTATTATTATTATTATTATTATTATTATTATTATTATTATCATTATTATTATTAAATATCCTGCCCCTCTGCAGAGCAATTGGGGCAGCTTACAGCATTAAAATTAAGCATGAGCCTACAATACAATACAATAAAACAGGGGTAGGCAACCTTTCCCCTTTAAGGCCGAGGGACTTCAGCTCCCAGAAGCCTCAGCCATGTTGGCCAATAGTCCCATGTTGGCCCAATAGCTCCTGGGATTCTGGGAGCTGAAGTCCCTCGGCCCTTAAAGGGGAAAGGTTGCCTACCCCTGCAATAAAATCACAATCCCAAATCCCAAACCCACCCAATCCCTTAAAAATATATTAAACAATCATAAATTAAACATCATTAAAATGAATCACACAAGTGCAAGCAATTTACCAAAAAAAAACCCCCCCAAAAAAACCCAACCCAGCAATAACAACAGCTGCAGTGGAGAATAATAGACGAGAGGATGGGATAACTCAAGGATAGGCAACCTTTCCCCTTTAAGGGCTGAGGGACTTCAGCTCCCAGAATCCCAGGATAGCTATTGGCCAACATGGGACTATTGGCCAACATGGCTGAGGCTTCTGGGAGCTGAAGTCCCTCGGCCCTTAAAGGGGAAAGGTTGCCTACCCCTGGGCTAACTCCTAGGACCAGGAAATCTAGTCGGAAAAGGCCTGCTGGAAAAGATCCATCTTGACAACCCTTTTAAAGCTGTCTAAGGTTGTAATATGATGGATCTCGTCCAGCAGGCTGTTCCATAGTCTGGGAGCGGTCGCCGAGAAAACTCTCTGGGAGGTTGCAGACAACCTTGTTTTTATTGGCTGCAGCAAATTCCTCCCAGAGGACCAAAGTGCGAAGGGTGGATTGTATGGGAGGAGGCGGTCTCAAAGATAGGTTGTACCCAAGCCATTTAGGGCTTTATAGGTGATAACCAACACCTTGTACCCAAGTAATTGTAAATCAGTAATTGGCAAGGGAAGAAAAAGAGCTTCTTTCAGTTGAATTATATTTTCTCCCCCACAAAAAATATTTGGGAATTTGGGTAGCCTTCACGTGGGTCTTGTGGGGCCAAGGATCTCATGGTTCCCACCCCAGTTTAAATACTTAAATCCAATTGGGTTCTAGATGTAAGAAACTGCTTGCCCTGACTAAACAGTTTCCTGTATTACAAATACAAAGCATCATGAATGAACCTCGGATAAATCTTTCTACCAGTGTAGATCATGCATAATTTCCCCCATGTGATAAACTCCAGTGCAATCAATGAACTTCATTGATTGCACTGGAGTTTATCACATGGGAAAAATTGGAAGTTTAAATGGGTCAGAACCCATGGTTATCCAGCATATTAGGCACAATTGCATGAATGGTTTTCACATGATGTTGTGCACCAACCACTTGGAATCCGACAGGAAAGTGACATGAACCAGCAAATAGGCATTTTTGAGAAAATACTGTAAATTCATTTCCATTTCATTCACAAATTTGCTGTTTTGGGGCAATTGTTCTAGTGTGAAAGCCATTTTCTGGATTCTCCCCATTTCTGTACTTGTTGCTAGATTTCCCATGGTTCTTTGAGGTGAGTAGCCAGGGCTATTAAAGGAATAGTTATTGAGGCAAAGGCAGGGACTCAGAGAAAAAGCTTGCTTCTGCCTCTGTTTGAAAGTTGCTTCTCCCTCGCCCTTCCCCATTAGCCGGGGCTTTTAAAGAAACAGCCACTCAGGGAAGGCAGGGACCCCCGATGCTGAGAGGGACGCGGCCTTTTATGGATTAGATACCATTTCTTGGAAAGTAAGAGACAGTACAGTACATTTTAATAAAGAAAATTGTGTAAATAAAATTGTTTATTTCTCTGGGTGATTTCTGGTGACACAACTACTTCTTCTGTGTGCAAATCCTTTTTGGGATTTACACACATCTGCATGAAAACCAAATGTGAGTTCTAACTTCTTTCTCGCTTGAGTAATGAGCTTCTAATGCAATATTGTGTTCTGCATGTGAAAATCATTTGTGCATTGCATGCTTTTGCAGGTTGCGGCCTCTTTAATCATTATTGGGATGGAGGTACATATGGTCTCCGCGTGATAAACTCCATTGTTATGTTGCCTTTCCCCAAGAAGCTGGGCATTGCACATGGTCTCTTCCCCCATTTACTTTCAATTAGCAGTTGTAACTATCAGTGTAGCTGTAACTAAAGTACTGTAAGGTACAAAAAAAAAAAATCAAAATTACAAAAAACAGAGAGAGAAACTAGTTCAGGGTCATTTCATTGCTTAAATAAATTTTGAACTTTCCCAGCCTGTGCTCAGTTCTAATATCTGGAATCAGTTGATAGCCCAATACTTTTCAATGTATGCAATTCTGAAGCCAATAAAGAAGCATAACAAGGGTATATTAGGCCCCTCCTAACTCCCTGCTCCATGCAGGAAATCCAGAGTTAGAATACCACAAGTAGACATCTAATTCACCTTCTATATCTAACAATATAGAAAGGATATTTCTATACTGTTAAATAGTCAAAGATGTTTAAATGATTGCATGAAATTGAATGGATTTCCGCCCTTAGTGGGAGTATAATCTGTTTTCAAAGTCTAGCTAATTTCAAAGTCTACTGCTCCTCTGAAAAGTGAATTGCAATACAATGTTACCTTGCAATGTCAAGTTGTTATTTGTTTCAGGTGTAAAAAAGAGCAGAGCTAAATATCAAATGATTCCCTTGAAGCTCTAATTTGAAATCCCATCAGGGTCACTTGTTTACTAGCACTAATAGCTGACTAGCCCACAGCTTTTAAATTACTCCTTATTAGAGCAGGGCTGTTCACACCACTCTAGTTAAGGACCTGTCAGCATTTTCACTGAAGTAACCTGTGTTCCATGGTTTATTAGGATTATGTGAGACTACTTGCCAAGAAACCTGGCAAATCTTCTGGCTAGGACTAAAATATTCTCTTTACTTGGGGGAACTCAGGGTTTCTGTAGTGATGGTTTTGTTATAGTGATTCAATCTTGATGGATTTGTTTTTATCCCATTTGTGAAGGAAACTGTTTTACGAAAAGCATCCTCTGCAGTTTGCATTTTTCTCCTCCTCAATCAAAGTGGCAGTTTTTGTTCTGTCAGGAAGGATTATGAACTAGTTTGTTATGATCTGAATGACCAGTAAGCTGGAGAAAGCTTGGTTTGTTTTCTGATGAGCTTTGTCCTGTGTGGTCTTATGCTGATATGAAACTGGCTGCAGGATACAAGTATTGCAATATGCCATGTGGGTTCAGGTGAATACTAATGCTCTACTATACTGGATCTCAATACTTGAAGAAGAGCCTCTCCCTATATGCACCTGGTCAAGATCTGAGGTCTTATAGGCTGCATCCGCACTTCAGAAATAATCCAGGCTGACACTGCTTTAACTGCCATGGCTCAGTGCTATGGAATTCTGGGAACCGTAGTCTGTTGACAGAGACAGCTAAATGTCTCACAAAACTACAGGATTCCCAGGATTCCATAGCACTGAGACATGGAAGTTTAAGTGGTGTCAGCCTGGATTATTTCTGCAGTGCGGATGCAGCCATAGAGGGGTCATCCTCTGTGTCCCAATAGTGTGAATAATAAACTGTGAAAAGATAAGGGATAGAGCTACACTTCTGTGGCATCCCACTTATGAACTGCCCTCCTCTTGGCACTGATACTGACTTTCATCTAGCATTAAGGTAAAATGTGACTATTTGTCACAGCCTTTGGAGTCTAACATCAGATCATTCCTGCCCACAACACTATAGGGAAGTAGTTCTAATATTTGTAGGTAGATGGTTTTAAATAATTTAAATTAATTGTTTAATATGGTTCTATAGTCAAATTATTTCTTGCTGTTTTAAATCTTTTTATTGTTCTCATTTGCTTTAAATTGATTTTATCTGTATCCCACTCTGAGAACTTGAAAAATAGGATGTGATATAAGTATTTTAATAAATAAATGAACAAATACTACTTTTGGAAGAAATTGTTTTACATGTGACTTTCACAAAATTTACATGCTGCTGTACAATATTGAGAGCACAATCATACAGGATTACCATAAACAGATGCTCCAATATTTATAGCATTATTTCAAGGTGTTTTTTTAAGTGCCAAGAGGTGGGCAGGATCCAGTGGTGATCCTCCACTGGCAGAATGTTAGACTTTAGCAGACCTGGATGGGAAATTATCTCTATTCTGTGTGCCCATAAACCTAGCTGTGTGGGGTTTTGAAATTCAGATGGTTCAGAGAGATACAGAAGGGAATGAAAGGAAGTTCTGAAAAGTTGAACTAGTACAATGTTGGTTTTAGCCCAATACGATCTGAGGTGTATCCATACTACACAATGCAGCAGTATGACACCACTTCAACTGTGATGGCTCCATACTATGGTATCCTGAGATTTGTAGTTTGGCGACATGCTTGGACTTTTCTACATGCTAGAGAGTTTTAGTGTTGTATTTCAGGGGGTTGCACCAGAAATCTCTGGTCCTCACCAAGCTACAAATCCAAGTAATTATAGGACAGAGACAGGACAGTTAAAGTGTTATTAAGCTGCTGTAATTGTACCATGTGGATATACCCACAGTATGTTTTGAAAGTTGCTTTCCTTGCATTATTTTTCACATTCTGCTATTGGATGGTAAAAATACTGGCTAAGGGGAAGAAAATTAGGAAATTGTTGATGGAAGGAGTTTGCAGATGCAGTCTAGATAGGCTAGATAGAACTGTTTAAGTAGTCAGATATTATGTTGATCTTACGTTGTGAAGGAACATAGAATATTTCTAAAAAAAAAAAAAGAGAGAGAGAGAGAGATTTGAAGGCTTGGATGGCACTCCACAAGCCTTAAACCCAGGGATAAACAAATCAGTCAGTTTCTGTCCTTTACAAAATCAATCATAAGTCTGTTGTGCTGAATTTCTCCGGGCTTATTCCCAGTATGATTTAAAACGACTTGCTGATCACTGTATATGTGCCTCATCCCCATTAGAAATGGTTTCACATGTGACTGTGATCATTAGGAATCACTTGGGACGTTATCACATGGGGTCTAAAGCAGTCCCATCCCCATCGCATCCC
>CM034708.1:63688811-63699355 GCA_020142125.1 Phrynosoma platyrhinos
GATGTTCAAATGAGCAACTGGTGAAAGAGAATTTAGGATACATGGTTGTCAGAAAAGCTCTCCTTAAGTTTTGCAATGGACAAAAAAAAAGGCACACACATTTTTTGAAAATTGATCTCTTTTTATTGAATATATTCATAATAACATGAACAATATTGGACTGCCAACTCATCAGACTATCTTTTGGAGAGACACTCTGGACTCAGTTCCACCAGCTGCCATGGGGTGAGATGACACCTCTGAGTGTTTCTGCTACCCCAGGATAAATCACCTTTCTGTAAAACTTTCTGTTGACCCCCAAGGCTCATAGAATGTATTTTGTGTTGATTATATTGATGTTTGCAAAACTATTGATAAGATCTGTTAAAAACTAAAATAATATTAATAACCCTGTTCCTGATTAAAGACAATATTAACAGCACAAAAACATATTTCCTACTTCGCATAATGTATCCAGCTGCATATTAGAATCATACCCAAATAGAATAAGCTTTCCCAAAGGATATTGGAAATATATTTCTGCAACAGATCTGAAAATGTTTAATATGTAAACTAAAATGCGCTGTATCACAACTTTTGCCACCATTCAAATCCCAGTGAAATAAGGTATGGTCTAAAATCCATTTTCATGGTGCAGTTTAGTGGCCTGAACTAGAACCTTTAGGAAAGAATTCTAAGTACTTTACCAAACAAAAAAATGCCAATAATCTGCGGGATGGAACCAGCACAGTTAAAATGCTGTCCAAGTGCTCTGTTTAGAATATATACATTGATTTTCAAAGCCTTATGGCATGACTGGAAAACATGTTGATTTCAATGTATCTTTTGTCTTCAAAAGAGAGATCAGACCACACTATATTCTGATTCTAAATTACATACAGGAAAGTAACACTTGACTCATTAAATACATTTCAGTCTGATATGTTTGTCAATGTTCCTGATATGTCTGTCAATATGCAACTATTAGCAATAGCAATAGCAAGTACATTTCTATACCGCTCATCAGTGCATGTAAGCACTCCCTAAGCAGTTTCCAGCTAACTATTCCCATGTATATACCTGCAGCATGCATAGGCACTAGAATATTTGCAAGTGGCCATGTGACATAACTAGTCAGGGACATTTTGGAGTCTATGTAAGAAGTGAATATGATTTATTACTATTAAATTAATAAAAATAATCCCATTTGGAAAACATGATGACTGGGCATTAGAATGGTTGTGGACGCAATCACTCCTAAGCATTCCTTCTCAAAGAATGGAATCAAGCAAGTTGTTTGGTTTAGTAGGGAGCTAGTGGTGATGAAAACAAGTGGCTTATAAACTAGAGCAGGGGTCCCTGGACTTTTTGATCCAGGGGCTAGTTTTCTGGCACCCAGATCTTCCGGGGGGCCAGAGGCGCGTGCGCATGCACAAAATGGCACCCGGAGTAGTGCGCATGCGCGTGCAACACCAGGTGCATGCGCACGACTCTGGATGCCATTTTGGAACACAAAATGGCGCCAAAGTAGTGCTCATGCACACGTGACATCGAGTGCCATTTTGTGTTCCAAAATGGCACCCGGAGTCGTGCGCATGTGCGTGCAATGCCAGGCGCATGCACACGACTCCGGACGCCATTTTGCAAGACAAAATAGCATCCAGCGGTGGGCGCGAGCGGTAGCAGCGGCACAGTGGTGGCGGCGGCAGCAGCAGGACCAGCCGTGGGCCAGTAGGAAGGCCTCGATGGGCTGGGTCCAGCCCATAGGCCATAGTTTGGGGACCCGTGAACTAGAGTGTAGATGGCAGAAACTTCAGTGAAGGCCTGACCTATCACCAAACATGGGCTAGAACTCATTGGAAAGCCTATGCTGCAGCAGTTGGAAACGAAGAGATACTTCTCTATCTTCATTGCATCTGTGCAGTGTCATCCATTGGAGTTGTGCCAAATTCTCATAGGAAGAGAATGTAGACCACTCAACAGGTCACTGTGCAGAACTTGCATGTCACTTTGCAGACAACATTGTTTGGATATGTGCTGATTTGGATGTTGCTGATACAAGTCCAGTGGATACAACCTTTGCTCCCACTTTTCTTGTGCCATTGGATATATTTTAGTTTGTATGGACAGAGGATGTGGACAGGATCCTTGGAGAAAAGAGACCCCCCCACATGCATATTTTTATATGGCAGATATTTTTTTGTATAATGAATAGCAGGGCAATTTTTATGGAGAAGGTGGGTTTTGAGTTTGTTATAACTTTTGTATATTTTATGTGAGTTTAGACTGGGTGTAGATTTTTAATTATTTTGAATTTTATTGAGATTTTAAATGTTTTATCTGTGAGAGCCATGGGTCTCTCTGGGGAGAATTGCAGCATATAAATTAAATTAAGTAAGTAAGGGCCTCTGCAGACTGGCTCAAAGGGCCAGCCTGGAGGCAGAGATGGGGAGGGGCAGCCACACGCTGGCTGGCCCAACCCCATCCCGATGACATCCTGACGCTGCGCGCCTTTATGCATGGCACACAGCTTCAGGACGTCCTCCTGGGGCAGCATTGGAAGGGGCGAGAAAGAGCTGCACGCTGGCTATTAGGGTGCCCTTTTGCGTTTTGCGTGCAGTAGCCACGGCTCCAATCCTCTGCTTCCTGGGGTAGCCTAGAGCCACCCATCTGCAGCCCCCCAATGTAAGTAAGTAAGTAAGCAAATAAATAAATAAATATTGAACACGTACCCTTCCCAATTCATAGAAGCAGCCAGGGTGACATTGAGTGGGCAAGGAAATAGTGAATGTCTCACAACAGCAAAGAAAGTTTTCAGCTTGTTTAAAAAATACACAAACATGGGCAAACAGTGTGATCTGGATTTCAGCACAGCTGGTTTCAGTACATTCTACTGAATAGTGGATAATTTCACATAATATCCATGAATCCCAGTGGGAACTCCAAATGTCTCCCATACCCTTTATCAGCTTTCTTTGAACAGATCACTACAAATGTCTGGGGAGGATGAAATGATAATTGGTTGTACTCAAAAATAATTATTTACCCACCTATATTTTCCACCAGAAGCCCTGATACTCTTATTATTAATTCAGTAGGAATATATGTGTCGCATTAGGTCCTGACAGACCTCTTTACTGCCCAACAGTCTTTAGAAAGAGCCCATAATTATTTCCTGCATCCAGAAAAGCAGTTATTTCTAATTTGGTGAAAGGTTTTCTCCTTTGAATACCAAGAATCAAAAGCAAAACTGCTGATAGCATACCATCCTTATACAACTCTAGGGTATGAGCACACTTGGAATACTGTGTGCAGTTCTAGGAGATTATCGCACAAGCTAAAAAACTCTGGAAAATGCGGTGTACCTCTCCTGAATTCAAGTAAAATTCAGGCTGCATCCGGATCCTATCACACGGCTTCCCCCCCAAAAAACCACCATCTGAATGCAGCCCGAGTGCAGCCTGAGTAACTAAACTTGTTCTGGCGGCCATTTTTCAAGTCGAAAGCCTTTCAACAGATAAAAGGATGCTCTTCATATAGTGTAGAATAAAACTTTGGAATTTATTACCACAATGAAGGAGAGAAGTAGGTTTCTCTTTTATTACTCTGCTCTTCCCACAACTTTCTTGCAAGCCCCAACAAATTACTCCAGACTTCAATATAAAAATGATCCCTCACATTATGCATTCAGATAATACCTTATAAGATTTCACCAAACGACAGAGTGATGGCAACTAACACTTTAAACATGCTTTTAAGGCATATTAGCCAAATTCACAGAGGATAAGGTTATCAGTGGCTATTAGTTATGATAACTAGATAATATGTTCAAAAGCATGGAAAATAATGTTTTTGCACACCAGTTACAGGAAAACAAAAGTAGAAATGTTTTATTAAAGCATTTTTCATAGACTTCTCACTGGCATTTTGCTGTATACTGAATATGGAGCAGTTGTGGATCCATAGCTTTAAGTTACAACTCCATAACTGCAAGATAGAATGCTGTCCTCTGTTTTTATCCATCCTGCTTTATTGTCCGTCTTAAGGAACTTCATCATCTGCATAAGTACAGCGTAGAAACAATTCTATCTGCCCTTTGGCTTATTTGTTCATGTGACGTTAGTCAAAGGACAGAAACTGAGAACTCAGAAGTTTAAAAAAAAAAGTACTCATATAGTCTGAAAACAGCCATTTAATGACACGACAAGTTAAAATGGCTGCCCACATTTCACTGATAGGAAACACATATAATTTCATGCATTTATAATCTGCTTTTCTCCTTGTGCGGAACCCATTGTGTATCTCTCTGTGTGACAGATAATAAATGTTTATGAAACTGTAAGTGCAACTTTAGCATTTCTGTGATGACAGAAGATTGTTAACTATGTTATGGGAGAAAATGTTTGTAATTTTATTTTTTAAAAAACGACATCTTAAAATACCTTTTCATTTATCTACTCTTATAGCACATATCTTACCTGAATGCACCCTCATGTGGTCACTATTTGTTTTTACCATGAAAAATTAACCCATTGTCTAAAATATGATGTGGTTAGTTTATCTCAATGTATAAAAGGGGGAAAAAAAGAATTAAAACCCACTCAGTGTCATCAGATCTAATTCTTAATCTAATAATGTTCTTTAGCATATTTACTTGCCAGATCTGGCTCTCTTCCTAGATCTTTTGCATATCTGCATGGCATACACATCACATTATCTTCTGATTCAGCAGGATGTAAATCATAGTTGAAATAATCAGATCTGTTCTAGGCTCTATTCACTGAAACACCTGACAAAGAATTCTGAGTGCTTTACAGACTGCATTCTGCTTTTGACGACTGATAATTTAAAGAGCTGTCTCTGAGAAACTTTAATTATCTTTCCCGATCCAATTAGTGATGGCTATTCTTCCAGGCCATCTGAAGGGAATATACCAAAGCCAAAGGACATTGTCATTTGTGTGTCCTTGTCCATTAACTATCACTGGTGGTCAAAATCACCTTCATAATAATCCTTTTTAGAAAGGCCTGTGATTATGGTTTTTATTGCCTCACTTAGACTTAAGAGTTTATTAGTAGCATTTAGCCTCTGGCCAGGAGAGTTTTAATGTCTCCAGATGGTACAATGTCTGGCAATTAACATTGTGGAGATTTAATTTTTCTCCCCAAATCAGAAGAGCATAAAGTACTTTTCCTATAATGATCTTCTTATGTCATTTTCTAAACAATATTGTTTGATTAAATTTGTGTGTTTACATCAACATATTCCTTTGTTGGCTGGATGGTAGAAAATAAATTCAATCCCATGTTCACTATTCAAAAAATGTGATTTTGTTCACTGTATAGGCAATGGATATTTATTGTACTTTGGAAGAAAAGCTCTATGCTTAAATATTCACAGAACTGTGTTCTCCAAAGCTGAGGTGCAACAAATTGGAATCAGACTGGTATATTGCTATAACATCACTTAATCCTGTAAGGCACTAACATCAAAAACCATAATACAGATTGGTTGTCCATAAACATTTCCAACCAGTTCCCCTCTCCTCTATTCTGTGTTGTTATATTAGAACTCTCTTCAAGTTTGAGGAGCCTTAACCAAATGGCCTCTCTTCTAAATGGGTGCACATTCTCAAATGTTCTTGGTTAACCTATCTTTTTGGGTAGTGGAACAACAGGCCATTTTTGTTTGTTTTTTGCAACTGTAAAAAATTACACCAGCATGGTGTAATGGTTGAAGTGTTGGATTAGGACACTGGGAGAGCAGGGTTTGAATCCTGGATTGGCTATGGAGAGCCACTGGGGTCCTTTGCCAAATCACACTCTCTCAGCCTCAGAGGATGGCAATTGCAACCCCCCTCTGAAGAAAAATGGCAAGAAAACCCTACAATAGATTCACCTTAGGGTCACCATAAATCAGAAACAACTTGAAGGCACACAACAACAATAAGAAATGCAGTAGTTCACCATTTTAGTTTTCATGTAATGCTCCACGTGTTTTGTCAGCTTATTGCACTCTAAGAGAAACAGTGGTTTTGGAGCAGAATAACTATTTCAGATCTTCACCTATCAGTAATATGACATCTAGGTAGGCACCATATGAAACTATCTAGGAAGAGCATTCCAGGTTGTTCCTCTTCGCCTCATCCACCATAATGCACATGAGGAAACTCTGAAAAGACCTTCTCTCTTCAAGACCTTAGCAGACTACTTTACTAAAGGAGAGGTGTGTTGTGTTGCACATGTGGGAAACAATTTTGGCAAATATTCTCTGTATACTTC
Source organism: Phrynosoma platyrhinos (assembly GCA_020142125.1). Taxonomy (NCBI): domain Eukaryota; kingdom Metazoa; phylum Chordata; class Lepidosauria; order Squamata; family Phrynosomatidae; genus Phrynosoma; species Phrynosoma platyrhinos. Next base: position 63,695,072 of record CM034708.1, read on the forward strand.
TTTTCAGGAAAGCATTGTTCCTTCACTGTTTCATCTTTCCATTTATCCTAAGGTCAAAACATGTTCATGTTTATGTGGGTGATTTCAGTGTTCTAATTCATTACACAGCAAAGTGTTTGTTTACATGCCTATCTCCATGCCACCCTGGAACCCACTACTGGCACACAATCTTTACCTTGCTACGTGGTTGCTTGTACTGAGAAGCCCTCCCCATCTCTGCATCTGATAGGGAAACAGGGTACCTGGCTGCACCTACTAGCCAGGTTCCCTATTTTCATGTCAGACTTGGTGATTGGGGGCTTCTCAGTAGGAACAACAATGTGGCAAGATAAGGAGTGTGGGGGACATTTAAGCTGCCAGGGTTTGCTGCAGAGTTTCCAGGAAACTCCATGGCAAGCCAGGGATCCAACTGATACAGGGTAAAGGCTGTTTACTATAGGATCAGGACAGAACCACCAGATCCATGTCTGGTCTGCCAGCATCCAGTCCAATCCTGGCCCTGGGGTTTTGGCCTGCATCATCTAAACAGAATGACATAATGCCAGGAGGAACCTGGTTCTTTTGGCCCATGCCAACAACCCTTTAGTAGACCACAAGCTAAACATTACTCCACAGTGTAAAAAAAAAAAAAGTGGTCAAGAAAACTAATGCAAGTCCAGACTGCATCAAAATGATTATAGTGTCCAGATCAAGAGAAGAACTGCTACTCTACTCATATAATTGCTTGGGTCAGACCTCACCTGGCATATTGTGTCTACTTCTGGACACTATAATTCAAGAATGATATCGACAAATGATATGCCTCCTCTGGCACATATTCAATCTTTGATCATCTTTGATCAAGTTGATAAAAAGTCTGGACTACTTGGCCTATAAGAAATGACTCAGGGAGACTGGCTATGGGGGGAAGCAGACGGGCGGCACGGGGCCGCCCCAGGAAGCTGCGGATCAGGGCCGAGGCATCCCCATGCACAGCTTCGCCGCCCCTGGAAGGAGCGCTAAAATAGTGCTCCTTCCACAAGTCATCGAAGGTGCACTGCAAAAGGCTGCCGGCACACCTTTGGCGACTCTTCCGCTGCAGCATGTGCGGACGCTGCAGCGGGAGGTCATCCTCGGAGCGCCGGCTGTATGGAGGGCTGGCTGCTCCAAGGACGTTTTGGGGAAGGGGTTGGGGCGCCCAGCGTGTGGCTGCCCCTCCCCTTCCTGGCTCTGAAGACGGCGCTTTACGCCATCTGCTTAGCCCCTATGTTTTACTTGGATAAGAAAACTACTGGGCTAGCTGGACCAATGGTCTGAGTCAGTAAAAGGAAGTTTCCTAAGTTCTTATAGAAAGGTTACTAATGGAAAACAATAGCATTTTAATCTCACAAAATTCTATGAATGAGGCAAGGAAATTGTGAAATAATGGCCTGTTAGTGCTGCATCCCAGGTCAGATTTTTCATCTCTATAGCTCAATACACTTGTCCCTCCACATTTTGGCTTTGACTTTTACAGATTTAATTATTCATGGATTTTATTAATATGTTCTCTCTAGGAATATCTAAGTCCTCCAGCACAATTCTATGGTCAACTTTAACCAACTGTCACATTGAAGGACCTAGAGATTCCTAGCGAGAACACTCCACTAGGCATTTGTAGCTCCTCTAGTGCAATTATATGGTCAATGTTTGGCAGATGTTAACCAAAGACTTGCACTGGAGAACCTATATATTCCTAGAGAGGTATTCTCTCAGGCAAAAACATAGTGTTTTTGTTATTTGTGGTTTTTCCACATTCATGGAGGTCCTGTGCCTCTAACCCTAGTGAATGTGGAGGGACAATGTATTGTCTGTTCTGATTAGCAGCTCTACAGAATATCAGGCACAAGTATTTTTTGTTACCTTTCAGCTGATCCTTTTTAGGACTCAGCTCAGGATTTTCTGCAGGGCTTGACTTGGTATCTTGGTAGCTCCTTACACCCACACCTGTGTGTAACAGATATCTTCCCTGTTTCTCATTGGTCATAATCTTAGGGGAATGTAGGAGGTGAGATTTCTATTGTGATGCATCAGCCATAATAACCTGTTTGATAATTATGTCAATCTACTGCTTTCCCCCTAATTTTCCTAATTCCGAGTTATATTTCCAATTGTCTTCTGAGTACACATAATGATATAATGGGTACCAGGGTCAACTGGCAGAAACATTTCCATATAGGTGGAAAATCCACTTTCAATCTTCCTTTTGACTTTCCTGCAGTTGATATTAGCTGAACAGAGATCTCCTGATGCTTGAACCAGAAAGTCTGTCCAAATTAGTATGGCTGGGGGAGGAGATATGATAAAAGCAAGTGTGGGTTGGATGAACACCTCTGATGAGCATATATTAGGATTTACATTTATTGCTAACATTTATCTTTTTATATTATTATCTCTCAATATAACAAGGTCAGCTGTTTGTCTGCCAATGAAAATTAATGGCAGTCTAGTTCTGTGGTTTTTAGTGTCATTGTCAAGAGAAGGGTCAATTCCACACTACACAGTTATGGTGCTATGGTTTAACTCCCCATGGAATCCTGGGATTTACAGTTTATGGAGGGGTATTTACAATTCAATACTTGCAATACAGCTAAAGTGGACAGGGATGGGACATGTTCAGTCAGATAATTACACAATGTTTTACTCTGGAAATGCAAATCTAAAAAGAAATAAGGTGGTATTAATCGTGAGATGAGATATAGCAAAAGCAGTGAGAGGATATAATGCAAAGTCTGCTTGAATAAAATCAACAAGACTCCAGGCTAAGCACATCAGTATAACCATAATCTAAGATTGTATTCCAACTGCCGAAACGGAAGAGGAAGAAACTGATTTTTTTTCTGGTGTGGTTCAGGAAGAAACTGTTGATAATCATAGAAAGTTGGAATGCAAATGGAAATACAGAGGCGAACCAAACATTGTTGGAAAATTTATCATAAGATCAAGAAATTAAACAGAAGAGTGATTTATTGAATTTTGTGAGGCCAACAGTTTTTTTTATTGCAAACACATTCTTCAGGCAACTGTATATGTCAGTGTTGCCTGATAGCTAAGACATAAATCAAATAGACTACATAACTAGAAACAGAAGATGAAGAAACTTCATTCTCTTTGCAAAAACAAAACCAGGAGCAGATTATGGCATCATGTACTGTTAATATATATGTATATATATATATATATATAGAGAGAGAGAGAGAGAGAGAGTTAAACTTAGCGATATACACTAAAATAAATCTTCATGTCAAAATAAAACCTGTAGAACATCTCTGTAGAATTTAAAAACCATGTAAAGAATACATTAATGGAATTAAGTTTAATAGAGTGTGAGACAAAAGAACTTTGGATTGAAACCCAGGATATTGTCAGGGAAAAATGCAAAAAAGAAACTACCTGCAGCCAAAAAGAAAAAAAGAACGTCTTGATTGGATGGCAGATTAAACTAATTAAACACTCAGTGACAGGTGAGAAACAAAAGGAAAGGGTGACAGAAGTAGGTCAGAATCCTTATGTAACTGTTTAACAACTAGTAGGGCATACAGACACAAAGAAGTATTATAACAGTGAATGCAATAGATAATGATGACAGAAAATGTGGTGGTGGTGTTGGGGGGAGGGGGGAAGACCTTTTCCACTAGCTCCAAGAAATTAAAGGAAAATTCAAATGAAGAATGGGATGCTATACAATCAACAAGGGAGTACACTAATATACTATGATTTCTATGATTTAGAAAAAAATGAAAGCAATACACTGAATAAAAGCTGAACAGATTCATTCTGTTCATGAACCCACAGGTATAGGGGGGAGGGGAGTTCAAGTTGCTCTCAACCACGTTGGAGAAATAATTCTCCAGGAACAGATACCAATGGAGCTGTTTAAAGCTACAGAGACAGAATCCATTCAAATTCTAATAAAAATTTGCAAAACCAAACAAGGCCTACAGATTAGAAACACTCAATATACATTCTACTCCCAAAGAAAGGGATTTCAGTATCAACACACCATTGCACTAATCTCCCTTGTAAGTAAAGTTATTCTCACAATTTTACAACAAATAAAAAAATCAGAATCCTCCATGCCACAGTATTTCTGATTTCTATGTATGGTTGTGAAAGCTGGACAGAAGAGAAAGCTGACAGGAAGAGAATCAATTCATTTGAAATACAGTGCTAGAGGAGAGTTTTACAGATACCATGCACTGCCAAAATGATGAAAAAATGACAACAAATCAAGTCTGTACTTGCACTAGAATCATAGAATCATAG
>CM034708.1:63699455-63714943 GCA_020142125.1 Phrynosoma platyrhinos
GCTCTCTTCACTGGTGTAGATATCTCTGACATATAGTGCTATTCCTCCAAAGCCAAAGTGAGCAAACTGAGATTGTCGTACTTTGAACATATCATGAGAAGACATGACTCACTAGAAAAGAGTGATTTTTTCCCCTTAATTTCCCATACTTGGCAAAGTGACAGGTAGCAGGGGAAAAAGAAGACTACATTACAGGTGAATAGACTCAATCAGGGAAGCCAAATTCTTGAATTTACAGTCCCTAAGCAGGGTTGTTCATGACAAGGTGCTTTGGAGGGGGGGGTCTCTCATTCATAAGGTTGCTATAAATCAAAACTGACTTGATGGTAATTGATAACAACAAATTTAGAATTCTCAGCCAGAAAACTCTAGTGTGTCACTAAATTTAAAATACCAGCATTCCATTGGATGTTGCCATGGCAGTTAAAGTAGAATATAGCATTCCATGGGGAGTTAAACCATAGCACCATAACTGTGTAGTGTGGAATTGACCCTTCTCTTGACAATGACACTAAAAACCACAGAACTAGAAAGGGGACCCAATTTTAGGCCTAATTTTTAGACTACTTAAGTTAAAATGGACATGTTTCCTGGGATCTCTCAAAGAGGATTGTGTGATGGGTATTGACTGTATTTATTAAGGATATGTGCACTTTGGACATTGAATTTCATGTCCACTTACAAAGCCTTTCTAGTTCTACGATAAATTAGGTATTACATACTCAGATCAGTGCGGCAGTATCTGAAGTTATCAAACTGAATTGTGGCATTGTTACTGGTCTTGTTATAGTGACAAGGATTCCATTTAATAAACACAGTGCTATTTAGAAGTAATTAATCAACCAAATAAAATGTCACACTGAGGTCAAAGAAACCAGAAGACCAAAGGAGTGGAACACTGAAACTGAGCTGACATAGAAAATGACAACACAGTGCCAAGGGAAGTTTGGAGGAATTAGTATTGGTGAAACATTTAATCCAAACTTCATTTTTAACATTTCAATTCAGAAATAATCACATTCCCTTGGTTCAAATTAAGGTCACTTTTGTAACTTTCGGATGCTATTTCCTCTGTATAGCCTGCAGAGATTTTTCAAATGGCAAGTGTATTTTACAGATGTTGTTCTGTTCACTCCTTCTGTCTGGTTGCCTGTTAAGTGGTTTCTTCACCCGGCTGATTTTACTTCTTACTTATTCTGAAACCAGGAATGAATTGTGAAACAACTTGAAACAGCACATATTTTAGAGAAGATGCACATGTTTATACAGAGATACTTTGAAGAGACTTTCTCCTTTCTTCCCCCTTTCATTTAATCTAGTTTCACTGACACCAGAGTATGACAGACATTCAGTGGTATCTTGTTTATCCTCTGTCTTGTGGCGTAGTATTAAAGTGACCCATCCTGCCCCTTAAATACATTTTCTTTATATGTTTTCTTTTTGAGATACCAATGATACACTCCTATCAAGTATATGGTTTAGTGAGATGGATCACAATTAGGTAACTGGCAGTTCAAGGAAGTCCTATCCTGGGTTGTTTACATGAACACGTTTTAGAAGAGCTATTTAGCTTCCATTTGTTTCCACCTTCCTGCCCAGCCATAACTGTGAAGGTCTGCAGTGAGCACATAGGTGTATGATAAACTGAACCCCCATTTGGCAGGCAGGGAAGTTAGAATGATAAGGCTGTTGATATATGCTTTTATCTGTCACTACATCTTCAGTAAAGTTGAGCCTTCACCGAGTGTAGTTTGTTATCTCTTCTTTCCTTTTTCCTTTAAATGATCCAGATTCATTAGGTTTTCAACTTAAGAACAGCAAAGATATAGGTCAGATAAATGACACATTTCTTATTCTTGAATAATCCTATTACCTGACTTCAGGGAAACTTTCCTGGGACTGAATTCTTAAAGCTAATGTGTTTTTCACATTGTTGGTACATATAAGAAAAGGAGTGTTAAATACTGAAACACCATTAGAATTTATGAACCACATTTGATAATTCATATATGAACTACAGTTAATTCTGAAAGATATGGTGGAATATAACCTGATGTATTGTTTCATTTTAGTTTATTAGTTAACTAAATAAGCCTACAGCAATTAGCAATCACAGCAGGACACAAAATACAGTTTAAAATAGCAAGACCACCCAATACAAATTTTCAGCTTGATAACCAACCATCCTGAACCTCTCCTAAATGCATACATTCCATGTTTGCAATCCTGAATAGCAAATGTCAATGCTCTAAACTAAGCTAAAGCACATTGGCTTTAAAGCACCCTATTCCCAACAGGATAAAGGCACATTTAATTTTCAAAATGAGTGTTATCGCATTCATCTGTAGCTGGGTGACTGCAACTTATATACAACCTGGATGCCAGCTGGGCTTATCCTGCAGCTTTTCAAAAATGGGAAAATCCGATTCTTGAAAAGGTGCAGGATAAGCCCGGCTGGCATCCAGGTTGTATATAAGTTGCAGTCACCCAGCTACAGATAAATGTGATAACACTCATTTTGAAAATTAAATGTGCCTTTATCCTGTCTGGGATGAGGTGCTTTAAAGGTAACGCGCTGATCTCTTAAGACTGGGGAAAACATGGGCTGTGGGCTAAGCTCCTCTAGCAATTTATTGATTTTTAATTTTAATTATTTCCCCCCTAAAATAAAGGCTCTAAAAGGCTTCTAGCATCTTGGTGATTCAGATCTAAAACATGGCCTCATCTTCTAGGAAGCAGTGATGCAAGGGAGGGCAGCCCTTTTAAGGTCCACTGGAGGTCCGATCAACTTTCAACTGCTGCTAGATGCCCACAGATGCCAAATGCAATTGTTCTAAATGTAATTGCTATATTGCACCCAGAAAATAATATTTTATCAGTAATACCCAGTGTTATAATGCTCAGTGTTGTCACTAGGGTTGGTATGACATGGTGTGGTAACTCATGGTGTCACCCCTCCATTGACTTCCTCTAATGAGGGTAATTGTTGTGACATAAACTACCAAAGATGGAAGATGCAGCTTTTGGTGCTGCTCTTGGCCAGCCTACCCACTTGCCCCAGCTTCCTCCTCTCTTGTCAAGCCTTCTCTTCAGTCTGCTGTGGCTGCAGCTACTGAATCTCTTGAGCCCCAAATCCTAAGTAGCCATGCTAGGAACATTTCCCCACTTTTGGGCTACTGGTTATGAGTATCAAAGTGGTGGGCATGCATTTGTCATCCCATAGAGACAGCCCTATATGTACACAGATGTATTAGATGATCCTGCTGCAATTTGTACTTTCATTCAATGAATGAAATAATTGCCTCACTACAGTTATAGAATTATGGTAATCATTTATCAGTACAAGGGGTTTGGTTCCAGGACCCCTGAGGATTTCAAAATCTGTGGATACTTAAGTCCCATTATATACAATAGTGTAATAAAATTGTGTCCTTTTATAAAATGGCAAAATTGAGCTTTCCCTTTTGATATTTTTTTTCTTTAATATTTTCAAGATGTGAAAGGTTGAATCCATGGATGCAGAATCTTTGGATATGGAGGGCCAACTGTGCAATAGACTACTTCCTGGTGGTTTTGTATGCATACAAACATGTGATATAATATACACATAATAATATGCACACAAATGACTTTTGATTTATGATATTTAGCCAGTAAAGGGTGAAAGCCTCCACAAATTTTCAATGAATTTCTTTTGATCACTTCTTTTCATTTTCTTTTCAAGAACAAATGATAGTACTTGCACTATTGAGAAAAAAAATCAACAAAACTCCACAGGCATGCTGTTTTTCTCCATTGACATTACTTTGGATTCAGACCATTTATGCTTTGTTGTTGTATACTGGCAGCAAAGCTCTTTTTAGAGGAGAAAAGCAATAAATAACTATTTCATAAATAATAAAATCTTTATTACATGCAGAGCCAAATTCACTTAACATATATCTCAGTCCCGTGTGAGGTAGTGAATGTAAAGCCATGTCATTGGCATATGGAAGAATACTCAGATTCCAGAACATGACTAATCCAGGAAGAAAGGATTTGTGCTCTACTTGAGCAGTTAGAATGTGGGTTACACACACACACACACACATACACAAAGGAAAGCAAAAGGTAATGATACTAGAAAAAATAGAAGGCAGTAGAAAGAGATGAAGACTTCATACCAGGTGGTCAGACTCAACCAGAGAGTTCATGAGCCTGAGCCTGCAGGTCCTAAGCAGAGTAGTAGATGATATGGGTCTTCAAGATGTCTCATTCACAGGGTCAACATGAGTCAAGGGCAGTTAACAATAATAATACTTGCACTGAATTTCTACTATAGGAAAGAGTGTGTAGTGATAGAGATCAGACTTTGCTCCAGAGCCAGCATACTCTGGCTTCCTCATAACAGTGTAGACAAGACCAGGTAATCTTTGGGCCTCGGCAGACAGCTAATTGAGCCGTCTCTGAGGCAGGGAAGAGGAGGGGCAGCCGCACGCTCGGCGCCCTTCCTCCTCCCGAGGTTGCCCTCAGAGCCGCTGGCCCTCCGCACGGCCGGTGCTCTGGGGGCAACCTCCCGCTGCAGCGTCCGCACACACTGCAGCGGAAAAGCCAGAGAAAGTGCGCCTCAACCTTTTGGTGCGCACTTTTGCTGACTTCTGAAAGGAGCGCTGATTTAGTGCTCCTTTCAGGGGCGGCGAAGGAGCGCCGCAGGAACGAGGCGTGGGGATGCCTCAATCCTGCGGCGCACCTTCCCGGGGCGGCGCAGAGCCCCCAGTCTGCTTCCCCCTTTTGTTTATCTATCTCTTTTCCTATCCCTATATAGATTTCTGGAAGCAATAAATGCAAGTTTTCTTTCTTTCTTTTTTAACCTTACAAGTTAAAGTACTCATGTTCTGAGTACTTTACTCAAGTATACCAAGTCAAAATACTCATGTCCTGACTATTTTCTCCTGTTATCAACTACAAGTTCATATTTCACTGGCTATGCACTCTTGATATAAATACCAAATAATCCTGTTATAATTTTATACCTATTTCTTACACTACAAATCCTCTTAAACAAATTTCAATCAAAATGATTAGTAAATGCACTTGCAACTACAAGTTGCCATGAGCTAAGTCTAATATTTTGTAACAAGAGAGCAACAAATATTGGGTGGCCAGCGTTACCCAATATTATTTATTATTATTGTGCAACTGCAATGGCCACAACAGCTTTTCAGTAATTTAAATTCCCCCCCCCCCATTGTGAGGCAAACAAATGAGAAGTGGAATATCAATTATTAGACTGCATATGATTTGGCGATCAAGGTTTTTTTTAAAAGCCTACATAAAAATCTAATCGGGAATGTTAAGAAAGCATAGGAAAAATATTAGCTGCAGGTACATCCTTTCTTTCCTGTCTGTCAATAACAAAGTGTTTCAAACAGATTGAGAAGAACAATTTGGCTTGGCGAAATGGCAATCTGACTATGCAATCAGATTGCTAATAGCCAGGTTGACCTTTCACCAAGCCAAATGGTTCTCTTTTTTTTAAAGCTGTTTGAAACCCTTTATTATTACTTTATTGTTTGTGGAGTAATTGTTCTATATCCCCAGTTGACCCAAAGCAATGCAAATTTGATTTCTCATTTTCCCAGTACTTCTAGATCAGAAGTTACTATTTTTAATCTCTAACATTATTTTGCTTTGTGTTTCAGGCAACAACTAAAAATATTGTCATCTGTGCTTCTTGACCTTCATCATCCATTCACCTTGTTCTAGATAGAACTCGGTCATCATTCAGTTCCATCACCCACTTGTTTGCAAGTCTTTATTTTATCAGTAGATAAATCCATAACTGCTGTCATTCTTCTGAACAGCTGCTCCCTCTCCACTCCTGTGGGTTCCCTTTGCCCTATGGTAAGCTATAAAACTGTTTATAGCTATTGCTGAAGTATTTTCTGTATGTGTGCTTAGGGACTATAAACCTCAAATATTTCTTTACCACTAATGGGCACAAAAAGAAAATGTTTCTAATCCTTTGTTTACTGGCAGTACAGACAGTGCCTAGTGTTTTACACTAGTGTGTGTGCATGAATTAAATTCTTGCCAGCAGTCTGCTTAAAGCCACAGAACTAAAAACATTAAAAAAAACTTGGGCTACCTTTGCCAATTTAGCCTTGGTTCTTAAAAACAGGCTTCTTCTCCAACTTAAAGGGTTCAGGGTTTTGTTATTGAGTGAAAATTGTAGCTAGCACTATCAGCGGGAACTAAAGATCCTTATCTGATCTTATTGCAGTCATCCAAGATATCCTAGGTTCCTAATAACTCTAAAAAGTCATGCTGACCTTATCTCTGAGAAGTGCCATGGCTCAATTGTGTGTTTCTGGACACAATTTAAACAGATTTAAACATTACTAATTCACAATTCAAACAGATTTAGACATTGCAAACTCTTTTACTTCATTATAGCCCCTGGCTCTCTAGATGGTCTCTACTGGCTAGATTGGCTAGGAGTTACAGGAATTGTAGTCAATCCGTAGGCCACACATTTATCATCCAGGTTATACAACAATGATCTAGCCAACTCAATGGGAATATTCTATCTAATGGTGGGGACAGGACATAGGCTTTTCCTGGTATGCAACATTTTTTGTAAACAGATACTGTCTGCAAGAAAAATCTCCTCATTCCAGGTGTGTTTGCCCAAGCTTCTCAACTCAGAAGACTGAATTTTGCTGAATTTTTATGTTGTTGTCCCTTCCCTTTTTTTCCTGCTATTTATTTATTTATCATTTTACATTGATGCTTTTATTTTCTTGCAAATTTTCCTGTTCAGTTTAAAAATAATTTTAATAAACAAACTAATGAATCAATGAAATGATATATTTGGGCCTGAAAAATTCAGGAATATCCAATGGACTCCTGAGCCAGTCCCTGAGAAGTACCCTATGTCCAATCACAAACTGCTTTTAAAATTTAAAATAAACTGCTTTTAAAAAGGAGGATGCCTGCACTTTCAAGAATGGCTGACCTAAGTCACATGAAAACAAATAAGGGAAACCCATATCCAATTATCATTTGGCTGCTGATTATTGGTTCCTGGTCAGAATATTTCCTTTTTGCAGTTGGAAGTTCTCATCTTGTTTACATTTTAACTATAATAATTTCTCATCCAGATTCAGTAATTCATTTTCAGCTGCACACTATCAAACAAAAGAGGGGTTGTCCATCAGTGCCATTTTTATATGGGCACCAAATCCCTTATAGCTAGTGCAGGCAAGTTGACCAAATGTCATAACTGCAAAGGAGGACAAGCCACTGCAAAATATAGGGCATTCAAGAAAAATGTAGGACATTACAAAATAAAAGCTAAAAACACTAATATAAATGTAAATTCATGCTTATCCATGCTCAAAATGGAGGACATTTTGAAATTTCTCCTGGAAAGAAGGTTGAAATATAGGATATGTCCTGGAAAAGGAGGATGTCTGGTCACTCTGAGTGTAGGCAACCTGTAGCCATGGGCTCCATGCACCTTTTGGTCAACTGCTGGAAGGGCTCGATTCTTCAGAAATATGGGCAATTAAATCTGTTTCCTACTCAGCACCCAGCTGGAGGAAAATAAAGAGAAAATGAAATAAAGGGTGGCCCTGCCTGTTTTACTCCAGTTCATCCCCCCCTCCCCCAGGCTGAACATATTAGTCCAGACTCAGGAAATGTGCTTATTCATGACAAAGGGGGGGACACCTCTCAATCTGAACTGAAGCCCAGACAGTGCCTAACAGGATTTTACTGGAAGATATCATGATCGCCACCAGCAAAATGGGGATTGGGAAAACATAATAATATAAGGCTATTGATAGCTACTGGCCATGACAGATATGACCCCTATGGTGGAAGCCATTTGCCTCTGAATAATATTTACTAGAGTTTTTAAGCACATAGCTGCTGTTTTTATATGTTTTGCTTGTGGGTTTCCTGTAAACATCTGTTTGGCTGCTAGAGAAACATGATGATCAGGCTGGTAAATTCAAAAACATTAAATTATGGTTATGATCACGGTGCCATTGCAATCTAAATACAGAGAAAGAGAGAGAGAGGGAGAGGAGGAGGAATTCTTAATCTTACATAGTAGGAAATAGGGAAGTAAGACAAAGCAAACTAATAATCTCTATTGCTTTCCAGTCCAGAAATTTCATGTTTCTGGAGGAACTCATAAACTGCAACCCCAAGGCCAATTCTATTGATTCAATGGAAAAATCCTCTATATACCTAAATAAATAAATAAATAAATAAATAAAATTTATTTATATCCCGCACCGTTGGTGCACCAATCTGGGCGGCTTACAATTTTAAAATATACAATCCAGTAAAACATATAATACATAGGACCCATTTGAGTTGATTTTCTTCCCATCTTCTTTCTTGACTGTCCAGCTCTCACATCTGTACATGGTAATAGGGAATACAATGGCTTGTATGATTCTGACTTTTGTGCTGAGTTGTATGTCTTTACATTTTAGGATCTTTTTTAGTTCTTTCATAGCTACCCTCCCCATTCTTAATCTTCTTCTGATTTCCTTACATCTAGGGCCTCGGCAGACGACTAATTGAGTCGTCTTCGAGGCAAGGAAGAGGAGGGGCAGCCGCATGCGTGGTGCCCCTTCCTCTTCCTGAGGTCGTCCTCGGAGCCGCCAGCCCTCTGCGCAGCCGGCGCTCCAGGGACAACCTCCCGCTGCAGTGTCCGCATGCGCTGCAGCGGAAAAGGCAGGGAAAGTGCGCCCTACGCTTTTAGGCTGCACTTTCCCTGTCTTGTGAAAGGAGCACTGATTTAGCGCTCCTTCCAGGGACGCCACCAGAGCGCAGCGGTGCGGAGGCTGCACTCTGGCGGCACTCCGTCTGGCGGCATCTCCGGCGCCTCCGTCTGCTTCCCCCCTTAGTTTCCACAAAATTCTTTCTATTTAGTCTACACTGTGTTCACTGGACATAAGAAAGATGAATTTGAGAAGCACATGGTATGTTACCTAACATCAACAGCATGGAAATTCTTTATCTAAGAAAATCCAAGCTGTGCTATTTAGATGCAAGGCTAGTTTAATTAAGTCCCTCAAACAGTAGCCCCCGAAAAATTGTCTTTTGGGTACTCTGGAAGCTAAGAATTTTTGTGTGTGAATACACCAGTCTTTGGAGATTAGCCAAAGCTATCTAAAAATGTAAATAACCATCCTTTATGTTCACAGGAACTCAGTTTTTACAGACCGTTTGGGAACATCTCAGAATATAAATCATGCAGAATAGTCTTTGTCTAATAAATAGCCCATCCATGGCTTCAGGGAGCAAATAAATAAATAAATTTGAACATATGGCTTAAATTAGTTTCATTTTCATTTTGTGAGTTTTACAAGTATTTCAAAAAATAATTTTCCTGTTTTCTGAGCAAATTACACAAGACATCTGTCCTACATGTAATCTATGAACCTCATAAAGGCAAGAGGCAGACATTTTATGAGTGATATTATAAAAATTAGATAATTATCTTGTTTATTTTAGCAGTTTCTATTTGGTGTTTTAACAGTAGTTTTTCATTAAAGACGTACATGTTCAGTCTTGCAGTGGGCCAGTGAAATCTTCTGAATGTTAATCTTAAAATTCTTACAGTCCAGCCCCAGAATTATGAACTACTGGAGTTGGGCAACCAGTTAGGGTTAAAGAACAGCTATCATTCTGAACATGCCCAGTCATACCTGATTTTAGAAGCTACACAGAGTCAGGCCTGCTTAGTACTTTGAGGGGAGATCACCAAGAATCTCCAGGCAGGGATATATATATCTATATGTAGAGAGAGAGAGAATAAGAGAGAGAGAGAGAGAGAGAGAGTCAGTTGGTGTTGGCCAGACAGGTCAACATAGACCAATGGTGTGCATCAGGTATAAGATGTTTTCTTGTATTTCTAAAGGTGAACAGCAACATATTAGGACCAAACTAGATCTGAATATGCCAAAGCTCTGTTTAAATCCATAAAATATAGGAAGTGGGTGATAGGGATTTGAATGCTAAAGATAAAATAGGTAACTAGGGTTTTTTGCAGACCGGCGGCCTTGGGCCGCCCCGGGAAACAGAGGATCGGGGCCAAGGCTGCCCAACGTGTTTGCCCCAATCCACCCTTTTGGCGCCTGGGAAAGGAGCACCAAAATGCTGTTCCTTTCTCATGTGGCAAAAAGGGCACCGGAAGAGTCGATACGCGGCTCTTTGGCATCTCTTCCAGCGCAGTGCGTGAAGACACTGCACTGGGAGGACATATTCAGGGCACGCACCATTCATAACGGCACATGCCTTGATGACATATTCAGGGAGGGGTTGAGACGGCCGCCGTGCGGCTGCCTCTCCACTCCCCTGCCTCCAAGACGGCACTTTGTGCCATCTGCAGACGTCCTGGGAGAGACTAGTGAAACCTTTTCCAGCTGGATTTGGAGGACCACAGCTGACCTCACAAGCAATCCCCTCAAACAGTTAAATACAACTGATTACACCAGGGGTCCCCACACTTTTTGAGCCGGGGGCCAATTCACTAGCCCCCAGATCTTCTGAGGGCCAGAGGCATGCATGCACAGTACTCGGGCGCCATTTTGTGTTTGAAAATGGTGCCTGGAGTTGTGCGCATGCACCTGGCATCGTGCATGCATGCGCATGACTCCGGGCGCCATTTTCAAACACAAAATGACGCCCGAGTACTGCGCGTGCGTGCACGATGCTGGCGCATGCGCACAAGGCCGGATGCCATTTTGGAAAACAAAATGGCACCCAAGTACTGTGCATGTGCTCACAATGCTGGGAGCATGTGCATGACTCCGGATGCCATTTTGGAACACAAAATGGCGTCTGGTATCACACGCGCATGTGCACTACTCTGGCGCCATTTTGTGTTCCAAAATGGTTCGGCCCGCAGGCTGTAGTTTGGGGATCCCTGGATTACACTTTTTGTATCATTGCTGAAGTGAAAAGTATTTGATATGAGGGTATTTTAAAGATATGATTTGAGATGATATGAACTTCCTGACAGTAAGAGCTGTTTGACAATGATACACACTATCTCAGAGAGTGGTGGGTCTTCTTATTTGGAGGACTTTAAAGAAAGGCTGGATGGCCATCTGTCGAGGGTGCTTTGATTGTGTATTCCTGCATGGCAGGGGGTTGGACTAGATGGCCCTTGTGGTCTATTCTATGATTCTGTGATCCTATGCTTATTTTGTTACTGATGCTGTTGCTGCTACTGCTATATTAATTTTTATCCCACCTTTTCGCCAAATTGAGACTCAAAGCAGCTTACAACAATTAAAAAGCACTGTTAAAAATCCACAAAATACTACAGTTAAAAAAATAATGAAACAATCAGAAAAAAATTAAAACCAAGTTAAAACACACACACACATGCACACACATTAGCACAGTGATTAGCAGTATCTAGTGCATTGTGTAAGATGGGTCTTATATTATTTCTCATCAATGCCTGTCAAAAGTCTTTGCTTGTTTGCAAAAATAAAGTAGGGAAGGTGCCAATCTAACTTCTCTGGGAAGCCAGTGTCAGAGCCTGGGGTCAACCACTGAGAAGGCCCTCTCCCATGTTCCCACCATATGTATCTGTGAGTGTGGTGGGATTGAAAAGCACCTCACCTGCAGATCTCAGAGCACGGTCTGGTTTGTAATGGAAAATACAGCCCTTCAAATAGCCTTGACTTGAGGTGCGTAGTGCTTTAAATATGATAAACAGTAGAGCTGTTGCAACAAAGGAGTTGTGTGCTCCCTGTAGCCAGTCCCATTTAATAACCTTGCTGCTGCTCTTTTGACCACTTGATGTTTCTGAACACTTTTCAAAGGCAAAGGCAAATCCCTCTGAACAAATCATTGCCAAGAAAATCTCATCATAGGGTTCCCCTTAGGGCCAGTAGAAGTTGGAACCGACTTGAAGGATTGCAACTATTAATTTCTGAAGCATTCTTAACATGTGCAATAGAACAATTATTGATGGCTGTTACAGAATTCTATAGTAAAGATCACTTATCATAAAGTGTGTGCATCATCTCACAAAGAAGGATGTTCTTCTTCTTCATAAGTATGGGTTTAATCATATGTGATGCTGTATTTTCTTTCTGTCGCACCACCCTCACAGGTACATTCCCTTCATTTTAATCATTGATCTAGGCCATGTATGCTGGAATTTAAAAGGGGAGGATCCTTATAACTTAATCAGCCAAATTGCTAGACAACGAAAGGTTAATCATTCTGTTTAATAACTTATTTCCTCGTGCTAATATTTATAAGACATCAGACATCATTTCACTAACATTGGTTGAAAAAAGGGGAGAGGAAAACTATATTTCCATACCTTAAATAGGAAGCCATCATGAAAAAAAATTGTTAGATATAATTAAACTATGTGAAACTTTCCCTCCGAAATTACATCTCATCACCTTATTTTAAAAAATGCCCCCACTTTCTACTGAATAGTTAAATGTCTTAGGGGGCTATATACACCGGCACTTTGCGTGGGCATTGGGGCAGAGTGGGAGCGTGATGACTGCATGCTTCATGCCCAAACGCTGCCCCAACACTGCCATCATGCCGTTTGCCCAACCAGATGGTAGGCAGTGTCATGCCGCATCTTCGGCGCAACATTTAGATGTTGCATTGAAGAATCAGTGAAAAGCCATGGTGGTGAAGGCAAAGGTGAAGGTGCCCTTTTGCCACTCTAAAAAGAAGTGACATTTTGCCAGTCCTTTTAAGAGTGGCAAACTGCTGGATTGGGGCTGTGGCGTGCAGTTGTCGCAGTCCCAATCTGGCAATGAAAGGGGCAGCCAGAGGCTGCTCTATCAGGACCATCTGTTGAGCACCTAAGTTTAAATACAGGAACAAGAATATTGTAAAAATTCCAGAAGTGTGAAAATTTTAGGGTAGCAGCTTATAAATTTATTGAGTTATGTTGTGAACTAAATATTTTTTTCAGACAAGTCATAAACCATCTCAAAAATAAGCACTATATTGTTGGGTGTTTTCTTTTTCTTTTCTTTTCATTTTCAAGTGATGTTATTTCCATGTGACTTCTCTTCATCTGACATCATTGCTGACATAACTTCCATGCATGTGATACCTGATTAGGCTGTTCCAGCCACATTGGAGCCAGATATTCATCCAAGTAAGGTGACAAAGAAAAAAAGGTGTCATTCAGAGGTGAAAGAGTCTGCCTTGACTTCAATTTTGGGGAAAAATTGATTAAAATGGTTAACAGAAAACCTTTGAAATTATTTGAAGATTGGGATTTTTTTCATTTCTATTACCCTTCACACACTACCATCACCAAAAGTGGAACAAATTCAATGTTGTCTAGTAACATTGGCCAATGTTAGTGTTCTTTTTAGATTGCCTCATATAGTCAAAAATAAGGCGTTGACTGTTGGATGTAGAAAAGAAAAAGGGGGAAAGAAACAGAGAACTGGGACTCTGGAAGCCTCTTGGCTATACTCCCCCGCCCACACATACACACATAGAAACATGCACCTTCTTTTATACCTTTCCTGTCCACTTTTAATCAAAGTGGAATAGACATAAATCAGACATTAGGAATGGGAATACACAAAAACCAGTGGCAGAACATTTCAATCTCCCTGGGCATTCCATCTCAGACCTCAGAACAGTGGTCTTTGAACAAAAGAACTACAAAGATAGATTGCAAAGAGAAACAGTAGAATCAGAATTCATCCACAGATTACAGTTCCTCAGCAATGGATTGAACAAAGATAATGACTTCCTGGTACGCTACACACATTTCAACATTATCTGGCCCCATCCTCATGGGAGCATCCTACATTCATCTGTTCTCTTCACCTACAGACTAGTTTCCAATGCCAAACTGGACTTGTCACTTCATTTCCATACACAAAGGCTAGCTTCCATTGCCTTTCTTTACTAATGACGATTGTTAAAACTGTACTTTGCCACTTCATTTCCATACACAAAGGATTTTGAATTTGAATTGACATTCTCAAACACCAATGGCATATATAGGTCTGTCCCTGGCTTTCCACTCCACCAAATGCATCTGAGGAAGTAGAGTTAAGTCTACAAAAGCTCATGCTGCCAACTTCCTTTTTTCAGTTAGTCTCAAATGAGCTACAAGATCTCAATGGTTATTTCATCTCTACATACTAATTTACAGAATAACACAGCTATATCTTTGAATTCTACAAAACAAGAGGTTTGACATACAAGGATCTGGGGACCGGAAAACGAAGCATATACTGCCAATAGATCCTTCCTGGACATCCCAGGGAAGACTTAGAGCCTTATTACATAATACAAGAAAGCCTAAACACAGCAAGAGAGAAGAATCTTTCTCCTTACTGCTCTGCATGCTGTACATGCACTTCTGTTGATTGCTTAGGCAAAAGGTGGAATATAAGAAATAAATTATTATTATTATTATTATTATTATTATTATTATTATTATTATTATTATTATTATCTTCCTGAGAGACACTGTTGTAAAAGAGTGGAAAAATCTGTTTGGCAAAAAGCATTCTTTTATGACTTTCTCTGAAAAGAGAATAGAAGTGCTATGACAACATGTGGAGAGGTAAAGAGTATCAAATAAAGTATCAAATTCCCTTCAAGACTATGAATAGAATAGAAATATCAGTCCCAGCTCAAGCCTCATGTGTGCACAAAGGGTCCCTCTCACTCACTGTGACACCTTCAGATGCTGTCTGAGTATCTCTCCATATTCCATGGACTATCTTCAGGACTGGTAATTATCACTCTCCCTAAATCTTGATTTCTGGCTATACAACCTTTCACACCTTTCTTTCTGTTAGCCTTGTATGCTTCTTAAAGTTGCATTGGTTTTGTGTGTTTGGATGCACCTTTGCACATTTCTAAACAAAACCCTTCTATTTACTAAAACCAAAGTCTCTCTGCAGTTAGTACTGGTATACGGGGGGAGGAAGGGATTATGGGGAGAGGAAATGTTTTAACATCGTTCTGTTTTAAATGTTGCTGTTCCCCGCCCCGATTGCCTTGCAGAGGGGCGGGCTACAAATAAAATTTATTATTATTATTATTATTATTATTATTATTATTATTATACACAGGTGAAAAGATCCCGGCAGGTACCCTCCTCTTGCAGTCTTTCTTTTGAGCTAATTTCCCCAACATTCTAAGGAGACGTTGACACTGAGGGTGGGGACCCCTGTGTCCCCCCAATCTTTTAGAATAACATCCTAAATTGTGATATACAACAAAATGTAAAAACACAAATGAAGGCTCACAGTAGAACCCAAATTCAATTACAGACTCAACTAAATACATGAGTTTTAAGAGAGTTAGGAAAGCTTGTGGTGACTGGGTCCTATTGGACAAAAATTGTGGGGTTTTCCTCCCATTTGAAGCTCTTTGGGTTGTTGAAATGCCCTCCAGCATTTCAAAGATGAAAATTGGGAGACATGTGGCCAAGCAATATCAGAGTGTGGTCA
>CM034708.1:63720187-63734339 GCA_020142125.1 Phrynosoma platyrhinos
TCAGCAAATTTATTCCTTTTCTTTCAAGAAATAACAAAGAACTATTGGTAGTTCATTTTATAAATAAATAAATAAATAAATAAATAAATACAACATTGTATACATTTAACACAAGAAGCACTGTTCACATTATGCATACAAATTTCATCCAGTTACGACAAAGAGGAGCAGCCGAGATTCTGGTTTTTGTTTTGTTTTTTCATTCTCCAGTAATAATCAATAGGAGATATGGACCTTCGGATTTTTAAATCTATGCTTGGGACAAAAGTCAAAGGAGACTGTGTCCAAATCAGTTCAAAATGAAATGGATTTGTTTTCCAAAGTGCTAAACTGGGTTACAAACTCAATATAGTAGTTGGTGCAAATACCTTGCACAATCAAATCTTGAAGCAATTGAATGAAAAGAAAAATACTCATGACACTTCCTGTCTCTTCTGTAAAGACTATGCATATAATCAAGAACATACAACAGTTTGCTGCTGACTGGCCTTTTCAAACATGTTTTGTGTGTGTGCGTGTTATACCACAGTACATTTTTATTCAAAGTGCAAATACCTGGCAGGACTAAAAAGGCTGTTGGTATTTTTAACAAAGTTTACTTGAGCAGATTTTTTAATGTGTGCTGAAAATGCCAAGAGACTGTCATAAGAGGAAGACTTGAATCATCTTGGTCTAAACACCAGCATATCAAACACATTTTATTACTGTTTGACAAAGACTAACCTCCATGTCTGGTAAAAAGGAAGATGAAACTCATCTGTCTCCTCTTCTCAGTCCAAGACTTGCTTTTATTCAGCCTTATTAAATTTTCAGCTTACTTTCTCTTCTTGAAAACATTTGGCTGTCTTCTCCAATTTGACATTGTTTTACAATGTTGCATTTCTCCTGGAAATTCATAATAGTAACACAGAATGCTGAAGATTCTAATAACTCCTAAACCCAGAGCTATTAATCATATTTAATTGCCAGTCAGGTTGACTGAATTTGCTTTCTGAGCCTGAGATTCAGTGAACTTCCTTTTAAAAAGAATCTCAAGCTTTACTACCACACAGATGCATGATTACAAACATAAATGTGATATTCTTATTATGAGAGAGCTTTAAAAGCAGTTGATTCTTGCTCCAGACAGTTCCTCAAGCACAGGCAAACAATGTGCACAAAGCCATCTTAACCTGAGTTGTAGCAACAATACATAATTATCATTTGTCACAAACAGAGGTTGCTTATCCACAGGCTGCAAATGTGCACCCTATATGGCCTGGATATTTGTGTGGAAAAGATCACAAATATCCAACCCCACTAGCAGATCTTTCTTATCATATCATCCGGGGGTAGGAATCCTTGGTCCTCCAGAGCTTTTTGTACTGTAACTCCTATGCTGGGCTGTAGCCAACGTAGTCAATGATAACCAATGCTGAGAGTTGTAATTCAACAACACCTGAAGGTCCACACAATTCCTACCCCTGCTATGGTATGTTGAAGCATTTGTTTAAAATATTTGTTTAAATGTTTAAAACATTTACATACACACACAAAATAAACTTAACAGCATCACCAACAGTGGAAAAGCTGTTCTATAGCCTGGCAGTGTCCTGATGGTTGTGTGTCTTGAAGGTAGTGTGCAACCCACCGTGGGTCTAGTGTCAGCCTTGAGAATGCAACCCCCCCAACAAAAAAATTACCAGGAACACCACCACCCCAAAACCAACTGAAGACACTTTAAAACATTCCAAATCACTTTTAAAAACAAGAAAGTACTAGCCCTAAAAGCAAATAGGAGTGTTACAACATCACTACTGTTTACCCAAAATGACAACTGATGATATTAGGAATGATATTAGACATGATAACAGAGGCTTAGAACCCCAAATCAGAGTGCAGAAAGGACTCTGAATCAGGTCCATGATCTATATTAGCATTAGGAAACAGAACTTTGTGATCCTGTGACTAGTGCAAAACCAACACAGTGGCTGCTATCTGAACCAGCCTGGAAAACTGAATTGTTGGGCCTGGTCCTTACATTATCTGGTGACAATGAGAACCATTGTAATACCAGTCCTTCCTGCACCACCAGATCATATGTAAATCTCTGGGTCACATGGAAGTGTGGGTCTTCCATACATCACTGCCAACCATCTAGAGATCAGGTCTGACATGGAGAAAAGCTGTTGTGTGGACATCTCCTTCTACAAGGCCTGAAATGCTAGGACCATTAGAAGGAGCAGTGTGGCAACCGTTCCTGCACCAGCAGGACAACATATATCCTGCTCCCCCCCCCAAAAAAGCTTTAGTTACCTTCCTAGGCTTTAAAAAATTAAACAAATAAACTAAGGTTGATTTAATATGAAGGTACAATCATACTACCATGTTGAAGTTCTCAGGAAATCTTCCATTTGCAGTGTTCATTTATTTTCTCATTGTTTCTTCTGTCCAAAGCAGATCAGTTAAAGAAGCACCCCAGGTTGTTCAGTCACTGTAGGATGTATTAATTTGACAAAAACTTGGATGTATAAGATGTCGGTGTGAGGCTCTATAAGTGTTCACTTTTAAGATTTGGAAATAAGTTTTCACAACAGGCATTCTCAGAACTTGAAACTGACAAGATCATTAGGGAGATATATTCAGAATTATGCATGATGCACAAATGATTGCAATATATTTTACAACTGTTGCAGGCAAGTATAAATTATTTTTGGTCACATTTGAGTCAAAAACTCAAGATGATGTTATTAGTTCTTAATTTATTTTTTCTCGAGCTCTTAAAATATAATTAAGTTTACACTGGAGATGGTGGCTCCTTTGTGAGTAATGAGACAACTATGGAACATAGTGCTGTAAATCATCTTCTATTGCACCATTGCATTAAACCTGATAAGACAAGAGTTATTATTTCCTGACTTCCTCCCCCCAACCCCCGAGACTGGTAATTATCCATAAATTTGTAATGAAACAACAGGGATAAATTTTTGAAGATGATTTAAACCTTTCCTTTACATGATTCAGAAGAATATTCAGTGGGACAAAGTGGACCAAGTAAACTTTAATTTACCACCGAGTCAAACCTCTTAAGCAGAAGAAAGTGATGGCACAACAACCCAGGACTACTTAAAGACCTTTGCAGGGCTCGCATTTGCAACAGGGTGATGTGAGCTAGTGAAAGTCATGGAGATCATGTTCTCCAGCCTATTGATTAATCTCCACTAGATTAGACCCACTGAGGCTGCAGGAGCACTGCAGAAATAATCCAGTTTGAGACCAGCGTAACTGCCATGGCTCAATGCTATGGAATTCTGTGAATTGTAGTTTTGTGAGACATTTAGCCTTCTGTGTCAGAGAGTGCTGGTGCCACAACAAACTACAATTCCTAGAATTACATAGCATACAGCCATGGCAGTTAAAATGATGTCAGGCTGGATTATTTCTGCAGTGCACATGGAACCTCAATCAATTGTTGTATGGTGAATTAACACATAGGTAAATCATATTCTGTCAATCTGTTTAGGCTGGGACAAATCATCAGGTCTATATTTGAGTTTAACTAAATCTTACAGTCTACCAATGAGCCTCATTCAGTGATCTTGGGAAACCCAATATTTTCAATCCAGATTTAATCACATGTAGGATAAATCCAGTGAAATGACTTAAATCAGTCATGATTATCTTGAATCATGTCTGATTTCAGCGGGGCCTACTCTCAGCACAACTAAGGGGTGAAGCAGACTGGCACAATATGCCGGCTTGGGGGAGGTGTGGGGGAATGGTGTTTAGATGACGCACGTCCCGACAACACTCCCAGGCTGGTGTCATGCCGCCCGCTCACCCAGACAGTTGTGGCACTCCAGTGGCATGGCATTTATATGCCACATGCCACAGGAGTGCTGAAAAGCCACCACCACCACAGAAAAGCTGTCCTTTTTCTGGCACAAAAAGAAGTGGTATTTTGCCACTTCCTTTTGTGCCAGAAAAAAGCCAGATCGAGGTTATGGCATGCGGTTGCTGTGGTCCCAATCCAGCGCTCAATATAGCCATCTGTTTCACCCCTAAATCTGAGTACAGCTCATTGTGTCTCAGGCTAAAACACGATAAACAATTCAATACATGGGAAGATGTAATGGGGTTGAATATGTATTTTGAGCACTTTCTTTTAGAAAACCATGCCTACATTTCAGTTATACTTTTCATCTACAGCTATTAGAATGTTTACCCTCTCCACAGATAATTAGAAGTAGCCACCCTTTAGGGCAGGATTAACAGCTAATTAAAATGTCTATTACTATTGAGAAAGCAATTTCAGATGTTCCTGTGTCTGAGGAAAATGAAGTACAATGGAAACTCAGAACTGCCATGAGAATATGTTCAACATCAGCTGCATACCTTCAAAGCCATGCATCTCCTCTTTGCCTTGTTTTGCTCAGGAAATGCATTATGATTATATGAACCTATGTGTCTTACCAAGATCTTATGCTCAGAGGTGTGTAAACCTTAAACTTGGATAATGCTTCTTATATATGATGTTGAACTGTAGCCCATGAAAACTTATAACATAATGAATTTGTTTAAGATACCATTAGGCATTTCATTGTAACCAAAAGGAAGGCATCTACATGAGCCAAATTCTGTGCCAAGAAAGGGCAAATTCCCTGTTGTGTAGTCCAACTGAGGTAAATCTTTATATATCTAATTCATTTTCATAATTTAATTAGTTTCTTCAATTTGTCCATGGAGTGTAACATAAAGGTATGGAAGAGTTTGGTGCATTTTATTCTGATCCTCAAAAGTACTGTTTAGCCCAAACCTGTATTGTTTCAAATAGCATTCCCAAACATTTTAGCTGCATTTGTTTTGTTTAGCAGAAGGTGAGATTCTCAGAATACTTTAAGATCAGTGCCTCCTTAGTGCTATCACAGAATAAATACAGCCCTGTTGACATCTCCAATGAGACTTGGGTTACTTCTTGGACACTGGAAATGATGTCACCTGAACTTCTGGTTTGGAAAATCTGATATTAAGAATGTGGGTTTTGAAGAGATGGGATTAAAGCAGGGTGTAATACAAAATGTAAAATTGCTGTTTTACCCAATCACAGTTCAGATAATGAATAAATTCATGTGGAACTGGACACAGAGAGAAGAGAGAATCTTTCAGACAGAAAGTTCTTAGAATATCTTCCATTCAAGATAAAAATTTTAACACTTTATCGACATTGAAATTAACACTTGGTTATGCACTGATCCACTATGCAGTTTACAGCAGCTGAGATTGTATGCCACAGTCCTGTCAACTTTGAGTCGCTTCTGCTGAATGTAAGTTTGATTGGAGAAGTGAGGAGGAGAACAAATATAGCTACCTTTCCCTGTTTCACCTTCAGTTGACAGAATTAAAATGACAGAGTCTTTGCCTTTGTATCAAGCTGGTTAATCATACTGTTAGCAAACAATCACACATTTAGTTCCCCTTCTCAATAGCAGAAATGTCTTCTGTCCCTGATGGATGATGGCTTATAGCAATAGCAATAGCAAGTACATTTCTATACCGCTTATCAGTAAACTAGCACTCCCTAAGTGGTTTACAATTTGTAAGCCAACTGTTCCCCAACAAGCTGGATATTCATTTTACTGACCTATGAAAGGATGGAAGGCTGAGTGGACCTTGGAACCCTTCTCTAGGATCAAATTTAAACCTTGTGGCTGAAGTACCAGCATGTAACCACTGTGGCACCAGGGCTTCCATATCAGTAGAATGTTTGATCCACCTTGATCAAAGAGCCATTCAAAGAGTTTAAGGGAACTATCCAAAGTGCTGGATCCTATCCTCAAAATAGTCTCAGCACTTTGAATACTTCATTAAAATTTAGACTAAAATGCAGAGTAGATCCATTACTTCTTTCCCATGAAAGCTACCAGCCAACATGAGCAGAAACAGACTTTGTTAGCACCTGTAGCCTCAACTGCACTGAGACATTTGTATATTTTATGTGATGTGTGTGGATGTTAGTTTTGCACTATTTTTTAATCCCATTTAATGTTTAGAAACAATATACCAGAGGCTAGATTATTAGGGTAGCAAGAGATTTCCCACCATTTCACAAGGCTTAATTGTTTAATGCCTGTTAAATGGCACCATGCTACTGGGAGAAGGGGGCTTAACTCTTTCTTCATGCTTTTTCCCCAGTGAAAATCACAAGTCCTGAATTTTCTAGTTTGTCCCATATGGCAAAAATAAAGTTTGGGAAGTTATTTTTGTACTACAATAGCTAATGACCATGCTGGTTAGAAGTTTCTGGGAATTATTATTAAAAAGTAAGTTTGCCAGATTTGTGACCAAGAAAACATGGAGGTTAGATCTTAACTGGGAAAATGGCATGGTGAACACAATTAATAGCCATAGTTTTGATCAGAATAGTTGGTGATCTGAACATGTGACAAAAAAGACTAACCAGGAAAGTCTGGTACTTGTGAATACTTATTTAACATTAACAAAAACATATTAAGCTCATAAATTGCATGTGTTTACTTCAATGATACAATTTAAACAGACATTGGAATAATGAAACTATATAAACCATCTAGATAATGATCATACAGCACAAATATTGAAAAGTAATCATAAGGTATTCCATCTCTAAAACTTAAAAAAAATAATCAGGGGAAAAATCAGAAATGGATAAGGTAGTGTCCACAATTCAAATTGTTCTATGTTTCCCTTTTGATCTGAACATGTGCCACTGCTGCATCCTGATTTTTAAAGTCCCAACGTTTTGAGTGTCTAAATTTTAATGTTACTCCATACTGTTAATCTTTTATGTTTATACTTCCCTTTTCCCTTACCATGACAAAAAAAGAAAGAAAATTCTCATATTTTGTGTTATTTGTTTTTTAGGATTTTATGCATCATAAAATATGTCCCATGATTATTGTTTATCTTAGAAATTTTGGAATCGGCAAGATTGGTATCCCAGGTAACATGAGAGTGAATTGCAAATGACAACGTGTGTGTAACTTAGCTATTTTTACTGTCATCTTCTACAATACACCCAACTACAATACTGTTACCCTCCATCAAACATATATAAAAAGGGTTTGGGTTTTTTTCTTTAAGGACACCATAAAGGTTACCACTTTTGAAACATTCCATTCATGTATCAGTGCTTGGGCAGTGGGCACCAATGTCCCAGATGTAAAGGACCTAGAAGAGATGTATCATTTGTGTGCTGACCATTTGCTGATCCACTTCTAGGCTGCATGGCATCCACAGGAAACTATGGTCTTAGCACAGTCAGCTTTATCATTATGTAAAGTGAATCAGTGAGCACAGAGAGCAATTGCCATGGTATGCCACCCCATCTGCTCTTTAGCTGTTAAGCTAGATCACTTCCCCCAAGTATAATGTAGTATTGCTTCCCCATGGAGGATGTTAATTGGTTAGTTAGTCAGACTTGAAATGGGAAGGAGAGTGAAGATAGGCACCAAACCTGGGAAGTAGCTAGTTATTCCCAACCTCTGAAATTTATTTTTTAGTCCAAGCTCTGAAGTTTGCCCATGACATTTAGTGACTATTAATTTTATATGTATATGTATATATGTGGAACTATAACTTCAGATTGTCACTTAACAAGAAAAAAATTCACTAAACAGTAAAGTAAAGGTAACAATAATAATAATAATAATAAAATGTATTTTTATCCCGCCGCTCTGCAGCACAATCGGGACAGTTTACAAATTAAAAAACATCCAAACTACAACAATTCCCTAACCCACCCACCCCTTAAAAAAGTATTAAACTAGTCAATTTTAAAACAGAGGATAGAATAAAACCAAGACATACAAAAGTAATAATGCAGCAATGGCTGCTCCGAGGGCTGGTGGCTGAATCCTAGGGCCAGAAAAGCTAGCCAGGGAAGGCCTACCGGAAGAGATCCATCTTGACAGATCTCGTCTGGCAGGCTATTCCATAATCTGGGACCGATGGCAGAGAAGGCCCTCTGGGAGGTCACCGACAGCCTAGTTTTCATCGGCTGTAGTAGATTTCTCCCAGAGGACTGAAGTGTGCAGGGAAGGCCATATGGAAGAAGACAAGGTTGTCAAGTCGTGTCCAACTGTAAGGGGCAGTATGCATCTCCATTACTAAGCTGAAGAGCCAGAGTTGTCAGAGACTACTCTGTGATCATGTGGTCAGCATGATTGCACAGAACCCTGTTTACCTTCGCACTGAGAAATGGCACCCATTAATCTACTTGCATTTGCATGCTTTCGAACTGCTAGGTTGGCAGAAGTTGGGACTAATGATAGGAGCTCAGCCCACCATGTGGCACTCAGGCCTCGAACTGCCAATCTGCTGATCTTGCAATCAACAGATTCAGTGTCTTAACCACTTGAGCCACTGCGTCCCACATCACTAAACAGTGGGTAAGTTATAATACATGGTTAAGACACTGGCTCATGCTTTGCCTATTGCTTTATTAAGGATGGTCACACAACAATGAGGTAGCTAAGAGAAGACTACTTTTCAACCACAGACCATCAGCTTGTAAGATTAAGATATAACTGACTGCAAATGTTTCTTTTTTATTACCATTAAGAAACAGAAAAACAAAAAGGTTATTTTTTCAAATTGCAATTCTAATAGTAGATACAAATTTGGGGGCCTTGAAGCTATAACTGTTAATGATTGCTTTTAAGAGTAACTTCATGTGCTCTGCATGTATTTTGGTACATTGATGGCTACTTCAGTCAATGAAAAATGTTGCATTGAAACACCTTCCATGGATTCTATGTGGCAAATCATTCTGCTCTAAATGACAAACAAACTGTATAGCTTCATAACTTCCCCATTTGATATGGTATGAAAGGAACATTCTTGGTCTGCAAAATGAGAGTTATCTGATACGCCTTTTTTTTTCAGTGTTAAGAAAATGAGGCTTTCTACAGAATGTGGAGTGTTCTGTTGCAAAGTTCCACAATAATTCTACTTTGCAGCCCAAATATATTCCATGTACCAGATGTGAAATATTTAGGAATCAGTCTCCTGCCCCTGCCCCTGCCCCTGCCCCCACATAACTTCATGGCTTCGATATATGAGTTCCACTAAATGGGCAAATGAAGTACCTTTAAGAATTCCATTTGCATGTATTTGGAGACTAGAGGGGGATAACAGGTTACTACTTTTTATTTACTTGGTGTACCAAAGCTAAGATACAAGCATCTGGTTTTAATGAGGATCTGCTCATTTACTAAATGTCCCAGATGGCCACAGTGAAGCACAGCATGGTGAAATTTGGATTTTATCAGAGCAACCAAGCTCATTATTAGCTTCAAGGTTGCTAAAACTGATGATTTTATAAGTATTAAATCATTATAGTGTGGAATTATTTTCCCCATCCCACTGTTAAAATACTTTTCCCTTTTCTGACGAGTCTACATATGTTACTCATATGTTAAAAGCTTCATCTAGGCCAGGGTGGGGAAACTTTGTTGCTCCTGATGTTTGGACTATGGTCTGAAGAGTCTAGGAGATGAAATCCAAAAACCCCAGAGGGACAAAGGTTGCCACACCCTTGGCTGGGTAACCCTGGGCCCTCAACAGATCATCCCAGGGAATAGGGGTTGAGTTGAACCATGCCTAAAGATGCCAGGGTAGCTTAGGAATTTCTTCCAAAGCAACCATGTTGCTTCATATCGAACCAACATATTTCATTATCATATGAGCAGCGTTAAATTCTAAAAGAGGTTACCACTAGCTGGATGTGCAGTCAGTGCAGCTATCTAGTGGGGTATTGTAGTATCTAAATAGGTATTCATAGATAAGGTATAAGCAGGCTAGCGGGCATCTTTAATCTTGATTTCTCCTCTTGATGTTGTAATAACTGCCCCAGCTTTGCAGCATTAGAAGATGTCTGTGCTTAAAGATATTTCTGCCCTCAGAAGCATTAGGACCACACCCATTATACTTAGATTTTACAGATAATTGATAATGTGTCATATAAACAAGTTAGCTAAAACCTTATTTTAATATTTCCTGAGGTGAAGAATGTGGTCAACTTTTTAATGGCCTCCCTTTCTTTTATTGTCCCATACACTGGCAAATAGCTCAGGTTCCCATGTTTACCAATCTCAGGAAAGGACAGAATCTCAAGCATCCTTATATATATGCAGAATAGTTATCTGGATCTGGGCAGCCAACTGCTTTAAAGTTATATTTTGTTGGTGAAACTGAGTTTGGTTGCATGGTTTGCTTGTGAAGAGAATACTGATGATGGAGACATTGTGTGTACAACACATACACAGCTTTGAATGTGTTGCATGCATTGTTACTATGTACTCTGATACATACAATGGAATCCATGGTAAAGATACATGCAGTACATTCAGAGTTGTGTATGTGCTACATGCACTGTCTCCATTATGATGATGAGGCTTGCTTCCAAAGGTGTATACCAAAACTGTCAGTGTATTCACCAAGATCCTGCATTGCACTGATGGAGCATCAAGCTCTGTCAAGAGTAGTTATGCATCTTCCCCATCCTTGACCCCTTAATCTGTGTTTGTCAGGCTACGTACCTTCCTCATGGACATCCAGTGGTTGGGAAGGATGGAAGTGGACAAGAGACAGCCAGGCAGGAGCCAATTATATTCTTGCAGTCAGCTTCAGGAAGATGACACCTCAAAAGGGCACCTGGGAAAGTGCCTAATGTCTGGAGAGGTAGGCTCAGGTTGTGGTGGATGGAGGTGTTGGATTCCTGCATCCACCACCAGCAGAAAAGTAAATATACATGTGAAATGTTATGTCTGAAGATGCCACTAAGATAATGCCAGCCAGTATCTTTATTGTTCCTTTTCTTGTTGCTGCTGATGTTGTGCACCTTTAAGCCATTTCTGACATATGGCAACCCTAAGGCAATCCTATCACAGGGGTTTCTTGACAAGTTACATCAGAGGGAATTTCCCTTTGCCTTCCTCTGAAGCTAAGAGTGTGTGCCTTGTATGAGGTACCCAGTGGCTGAATGGGGATTTGAACCAGAATCATACTCCAACAGTCAAACCACTACACTATACTCATTCTACGTTCCCCTCGAACAGCATGTTAACACTGAAGCTCAGAGTGTTTCCTAATTCATTTGGTTATAGAATACAAGCAAAGAGATCATCTTATACAGCTGTACACTTCTGAAGAATTTATTTATAAGACACATTGGGATGTTAAATAAATTTTTCTGTTTTAAACGCTTATCTGAACAGGAAGGTCTTAGCCTGACAATAGAAGGCAACAAAGAGGAGACCATTCTGGTCTCCCTGGGAAGAGAGTTCCAGATTCTAGGGACAGCCACCAAGAAGGCCCTCTCTCGCATCCCCACCAACCATTTTAAAATGCTTTTACCTTTTTAAATTGTATTCTATTTTTAAACAAATGATCTGTTTTTATATTGTAATAGTTTAATGCCGTTTTAATTTCCACTTTTGTAAGTTTCTAACTGTTCTGTGTTTTCAAACTGTAAGCTGCTTTGGAAAAAGTAGGGTACAAATAAATAATAATAATAATAATAATAATAATAATAATAATAATAATAATAATAATAATTTGACAGTTGTAGTGCTTTGAAATTCATCTCTTCTCCCTTATATTGGTGTCTTCCATCTTTATTCTTTTCTTTCTTGGAACAGGCTGCCAAGTTAATATGAAATGAGATTTGAATTTTATAGAGATGTTTCTGTTAATAAGTACCAGAAATAAAAGTACAACAAAAGTGGCCAATTTGTAATCCTGCATTTACTGAATTGTTGGTATTGGCTCTAGCCATGATAACCACTGGTGAAGGCTGATGAGAAATGTAGTTCAACTATATCTTCAAGTCCACTTGTTATTCATTTTTGACCTACCAAGTGGGATATTTTCTTATACCTGATTAATTGAAATAGTTCAAAATATTTTAAGACACAGACAGAATTCTATTAGAATGAAATCCTATACAGCTTTACTTGAAGTACGTCCCACTGTGTTCAATGCATAAGTAAGTCCCTATATGACTGCAGTCTTAATGTGATTGATTTTTTAAAACAAAAAACAAAAACAAATTACAGTTACAATGGCTTTTTAAAAGAATACAAATATTCATGCTTTGTTTTAGCAATAGAATTTGAAGTTCAATGCAATAATTATGCCTACATATATTAAAATTTGTAGTGATTAGGAATACTTTATCTTCCACCCAAACTCAAATGTGGTAAAATGGTGCAATCAATCTGGGGGAAGGGAACCATGTTGTAAACATCTTCTAAAGGCACTGCATAGAGCTAAAAGAAAACATGGCTTAGCCAATCCCTCAAGTGTGCCAGCATAATTACCCTTAAGAGGAGATAATTTCAGTTCATGGGGTTTGCTGTTTTAAACCTTTCAAGGAAAACATGAATTTTCCATTGACAGCAGTTTGAATTTGTGACACTGGAGCCAGAGTAAATTAAATGGAAGAACTACACAGTCTAAACAAACAGAGGTTCCCTATCAGAACAGAAGCCTGACAACAAAATAGCACAAGCCATGCACACAAAAATATATGGTTATATTGTAGTAACCACACATTAAAGGGATTTTTGGTCAATTTCATAATATTTAAAACCTTATGTTTTTGTTTTTTTTAGATTTGCTATATAAAAATAACTTCCTTTAAATAATTGATAGTTCCAGCATT
The DNA here is from genome assembly GCA_020142125.1 of Phrynosoma platyrhinos. Classification (NCBI taxonomy): domain Eukaryota; kingdom Metazoa; phylum Chordata; class Lepidosauria; order Squamata; family Phrynosomatidae; genus Phrynosoma; species Phrynosoma platyrhinos. Next base: position 63,732,870 of record CM034708.1, read on the forward strand.
CCAGTATTTCAAGTACAAATCAATGGGTATACTGGTAATGGTAAAACAAAACTAAACTAAATAAGAATAATGTATTACAACTTAGACTTCTGAAGTTTCATATATTCTCAGGGGATTATAAGACATTGAAATACACAGAGAATCCTCTAGCCCTCTGAGATCTTTTGACAGAAGGCAGGGTATAAATATTTTAATATGAAATACACACATACAGTTAATTCAGCCTGTTAAGTATATGAATTTGTACTATAACTGGATTAAATTACATTTTCTCTGCAACAATGAAATGTTTCTTTTTTGTATTTAATTATATGTAGAATATTCAATGAGCCTGTGTGGTGTGATGGTTTGAGTGTTGGACAAGAGCTTCAGGAAACCAGACTTCAAATTCGTCCCTCCCCATTCAGCCATGGAAACCCACTGGATGACCTTGGGCAAGTCACACTCTCTCAGCCTCAGAGGACAGCTCTGAATAAATCCTGCCAAGAAAACTCCTCTCATAAGTAAGAGTCAATTAGGAAATTAACAGTAACCGCAAACACTACTTAAAACCACATGTTTGGAACATATTATAACTTCAGCTTCATGTTTACTCTTAGTGTTAGGGTACTTTTGTCATATTATGCTAGCAGCTACTAGATGACCCAATTCTGATTATTATATAAAAAGAGAGTAGATTAGTCAATAATATAATTAGTGATATGATCAAGGTCATCCTTTGGTCATTTTTATATGCATCAGAGTCAGGGCATAATTTTTGTCAGGATCCCAGCTGGAAAGGGAAGAATTAAACCTCATCCTGCTGCCTGCTGATGAATACATACATGCTTGCAATTGTTAATATTTAAAAACAACAGCAGTTTGCAATGGATTCATTCAAGATTAATAACACTTGAAGCTGGCCCATTTAAATCAATGGGATTATGTTAGCATCATTGCCTGAAACGCTATTGAGTTTGATGCATCTGCTGTAAGTAAACTTACATCTGGAACTAATTAATTCATTGTCAATTATTAAAAAAATAGCTAGTGCACAGGAAAGGGATCAAGATTTCAGTATATTGGGTGGAAAGATTTAATTTTCTCACCTTAGACATGATCCTAACAAAAGTCACATCCATATGGCCTTAGGAAGAGGGGGAAATGCCCTTTTAGTGCCAATTTCAACTTTTTCCCCTTTAGAGTAACAGATACATTTTTTTCTGTAAAAATAACATTTGGAACAGGAAGAGTTAAACTTCCCTTTTTTATATGCTGTGTTTCTGATGAAAATTTGGTCCCTTTGTACCCAATGTTACATATAAATGACCCTGACATGGCTTCTAATGACACACTCCACATATTGTATAGTTTGACCATAAGTATCAATTTCCATGATCAAGTTTAACATGACAAAAAATTTTCATATATCTATGCATATCTATGTCATAGAATCATAGAGTTGGAAGAGACCACAAGAGCCATCCAGTC
>CM034708.1:63734439-63756452 GCA_020142125.1 Phrynosoma platyrhinos
TTGTGATTATGGAATTACCTTCCAGGTGTTCACAGACTCTGTTTAATGCTCCAGAATTTTTCCCGGTATTGATGTGTATAATTGTAAATTCATATAGATATACATTCTCATATTGCTTGTCAAGTTACATTTTGATAATTTGTATCACTTTTCAGCCTTTTGGCTAAGATCATGTGTGATAATTTGTAATATCCATGATCAAGGTAACCCTTCATACAATCACTTCATCATGGAGAAAATGAAATATGGGAATAAAAGAATAAATATTATTTCAAGTAGACAAATGGACATGAGAATCAGCACTATACAAACTGCATCTAGTTTGATTCAGGCTATAAAAGTTTGTACTTTATAATGCTCTGAAGAAGAGATAAATTTTGTTTCACATTTAGCTATTTTTGCTCTTTGAAATGAAAATGAAGCTGAAACTGAATTGAATCTGCAAATGATCTCCTGAGATGAATGCATATATGAATAATGGTTTCCAATTAACCTCTCAAACAGCCCCTTTAAACAGATGCAGTAAATGTTTCATCACTGATAGTCCTTGTTCTAAAAAAACCAGACATAGCCCTTCTGAAGGAGATGAATGGTTCATCATGTGTATCCTGATGAAGTCATATTAAAATATATGGAACCATACCAGTTTAATTGGCTCATGGCACTGATCAGTGGAAGAATTCCTTTAAAATAATGTATGACTCATTGAGGAATTCATCCCAAAAAGTATTTTTTGTTGTTTAAAAAACAAAAATGAATTAAGATCCCTTTTCAAATCTGGATTTTAATTTAAGACTTAATCAGAGTAAACCCAATGAAATCAATGTGAGTTACATTAATTTTTACCAAATCAAAGAACCCCACATCTCATTCACTTGTATGAGACATAATAATTCTTTCCTCATCTTCACAGAATTTATACATGAAATATTGGAGAAGCAAGTGTTAAGTCTGTAATAATTAAAATTAATGTTGGCAAACACTTTCAGAGGTCTTTTTCTTTTTCTCATATGATCTTGGCTTCAGTTTGCTTTGCATAAATAATATTTAAACTATGCAGTAGTTTGCTTTCTCAATTTCTTTCTTTCTTTCTTTCTTTCTTTCTTTCTTTCTTTCTTTCTTTCTAATAATTTTAACATAATGCATTTAAACTGCCCTATCTTCAAACCCTGATTAATTATATGTTAGACTTGTTTGTTCCTCCATTGCAACTTTTTAATCAATCTATGGCTTCTGCTAGTTTAAGCTGAATACTTTTGAAAGTGCCCATGGGAGAGAAGGGCTGGTTCTCCTCATTGCAACCACTTTGATCCTCTGTAACTTTTACACAGCTATGGAGGACAATGTTGAATGAGTAAGATTGTGGTGTGGTATTGCCAAAATCAGTCAATATAACCTTTCATGAGTGAAACTCTACTCTTGAAAGGTGTGTTTGCTCTATTTTGAGGATCTATACTGATTCAAAGATTAAAGACTATTGTAGGAACACATTTAGTATAAAAAGGTATAAGTTCCCCTTTTGACATGATTGCCTAGTTGCGTCTGACTATAGCAGGCAATACTCATCTCTGTTACTAACCCAAGGGAGCCAGCATTGTCAGAGATGGCTCTGTGGTCATCTGTCCAGCATGACTAAACACCAAGGCACACAGAACACTGTTACCTTCCCACCAAAGTGGTACTATTTATGTACTTGCATTTTTGCATGCTTTTGAACTGCTAGGTTGATAGAAGTTGGGGCAAGTGATGGGAACTCACTCTGTCACATGGCACTTGGGTCTCAAATTGTCCAGCTGTTGATCTTATGGTTGTCAGAGTTGGCATCTTAACCACTGAGCTTAAATGTTCAACACTAAAATTGTTTTGCTGCACCACCGAGACTTGAGTGTTGTAAGTAATCAGGTTGTGGAAGCCTGATCTAAAGTACAATTTTATTTGGATCCATGGTTATGATTATCTTCACATAATATGATTGGTCATGGTTTTACCCTCACTCCCATCATGTGTTGTTGCATAATTGTCTTATGAAATTCCAATAGCAAATAGGCATGTTGGCCCATCCAGCAGCCTCTATTACAATTTAAATATCATTGATATCCAAACTATTACAATGAATGCCATGAGCTAATTCCAACCCAGTTAGGTATTCCAGGTAAACATATTCAGAAAGTCATTCTTACATCAGGAATATGGTTCATTCTTGGTCTGGAGTCATATGAGAGCTTCAGCACCCTCTATTGGCTACTGCAATTTCTGCTCTTTACCATGCAAAAGAATATTGTCTGCAAACTGCAGGCATGCTTAAGTAAACAAAACAAAACATTTTTAAAAAACTAATTAATTGGATTGCACTTCACTCAGTAAAAAAGAGAGTGGAGGCCATCTTAATTCTTTATAAAAAATAAGACAACAAAAAATAGGGATTAATACGTTTCTCAAAGAATCCAGTAAATTAGTGTTTATCTGCCATTTCCCCCTCCAAATTTGAAAGACAAAAGCACAAGAGTGAGAATATACATACTTAAGGTGTGAGGGAAAGGGGGGGGGGAATGAGCCAATGCCTGCAAAATGTGATGAAAACAGAATTTAAAAGTTACATACAACACTTCAATCACAATGGTGTGACAAGGCAATTTTAGTGTCGGGTACATTCAAAGGTAAAAACATACAGAATTGTAAAAGTGCACAAGCTAAATGATTTCACATGCATTGACTTTTATTGGTGCCTCCTGGAAAAGAACAATCAGAAAGAGCTAAGAGCATTCATAGCCAGGGTGTTTGCTTGTTTCAGACACATCCTCTCTCTTCTCAGTGTGGATCTCTCTAAAACACAGGAAGGCCGCAGCTGAAACCCAACAGCTGGATTCTGTCAGTCCTGATGGAGGGCAGTCTTGTTAATGTAATGTGACCTCTGGAGCACTAACACAGATAATACTGGCACCTCTCTCTCTTCTAATCTACTACCAGTCTGAGCAATTCAGCAGGGGATGGGGGCATTAAGGCCATATTATTCCAAACAAAATTCAGCAATGGTAGCAAAGTATTGTGACAGTGTAAAATGGATTTTACTAGCTAGGTCCTTCCTTTCCCAAGAACCACACACATACTTTTTTTTCCTTTTTGAAAATGCTGAACATAAAATATTTTGCTGAGACCAGAATTTTGGAACTATATTTTAAAAACAGCTATATGGAGTAATATAGTTTGAACTCAATCAGACAGAAATGTGTCTGATTTGGTTCAAACAGATTTATTTCCAGGTTAAAAACTACAATACACACACTCATGTTGGAATAAGCTCCACTGAAATATATCTTATTTCTGAACAGATATATTGAATTGTAAGTGTTTAAAGTCTATACAGTAAAAACACAACTGGTATACTTGATTGGAATTAAATAATGCTGACTCCACTGACATTGTGTTTTATTTGTATTGTTTGAAATGAAAGCATTTATCTTATTTTGGGCTAAACTTCAGTAAATGCTACATTTAATTTTTGGCAGAATTTATGGTGAGACCATTTTGCATTTTCAGGATGCGAGGTTAATTCCAAGGCTCTTTATTATTGCTGCTGCCATGTTTAAATCACAGAGTAATTCCTGGGGTATTTTGGAAGGGAAAATAGCAGGCCCTACTGATGTAGGATTCATTTCAACTTAGCTCAAATTTATACAGAACAGGAACACAGCCAATTCAAGAATTTACTGTCTTTATTTGAATGAATCAATGCCATGTATTTCATATGTGATGTGAAATCACTTCTACTGATATAATGCCTGTATATCTTGGGCTGACATATTACCCAGTTAGCTGGGTTGAGGAAGCTTAGGGATAATGGGGCTGGCAGAGATACACTGAAGTAAACAACCAACAAACACAACCTTGCTAGAAAATAGTGAGGCCACAACTTTATTATTTACAGCAGTATAAGGCTTCATCCAGCATTGAGCATATATTCTGACATTCAACAGTCAGCCTACTATCTAATAGGCACCCATTCTCCAGATTATCTACTGAAGACAACCCTAGACTGGCAACCATGGACTGTGTGGTTTCCGCTCCATCTGGGAGTGAATGAGACTGTCAGCACCCAAGCTGTGCCTGACCTTGTTACCTGCAACCCTAAGGTGCTTTAGGATAACCTTCCAAATCAGGGAGAATGATGGACACATGGGCTTCATCACCCCCAAAACTAGATCTTGATCCATTCCATAACACCATTGTTGTGATAAAATAATTAGAAAAACACAAAGGAATTGAAATAAATGCAGGTGAGTGAGCAAAGGTGGTCTGCAAATAACACTGGTTTAAATAGTACTCCCCTAGAGAACCTACATCAAGAGGAAGATAGTGGGAAGGCACACTCCGGCAGAATGCTGAAAGAACATCTGGATCTGACTAAACACTCTCCACTGTACCTGAATGATGCCTGAAGCCTCAAAATCCACTAGGGAAAGCTCACCTTCTGAAACAGAGAAGCATCCTGCTTATTATATGACTTCCTAGAGACCCATGAAAAGCCTAGGGAGACAAACAGCTTTGGGAGAATAAGATGTCAGGTCCCTGCTCACTGTCACTCTCTTGGGTCACTAGAAAGCTCTCCTCTGAGTCTGATGGCCTATGCTTACTTCAGCTATGCCTCCTCTCCCTCCTGAAGTGGTTGCTCTGGACTGTCAACTTTCATGCTTTCTAAAACCCAAATCTTTTGGCTCTTCAAGAATTTGAGATATGAACCAAAATGCACAGGTACTGTATTTGAAATTATTTTCTAAGTAATAAGCCAATTGCAATGTTTCAGGGATGTTAGCTGATTGCTGAAGTCATAGCTAGCCATAGCGATATGAAGAAATATAATGATATTCCCATTTAGAAAAATATTTCCTAGTTCATTTTCAAACATTTTTTAAAAAGTTCTGTGATGGACAGTGGATTCCTACACAGACACAAAAGATAATAATAAATGCAAGATTTCATACTCAATATGGCTTAGACTTTAATTTATTTAATGGCACCAAAAAGGATTTTTTTCATTCTGAACATGTAAACAGTTCCACTGCCATGATCACCTCCTTGCCTGCCCATCTGCTCTCTGTTAAAACCAGTGCCAGCTGCTTTTGCACCACCAGTGCTGCTTTAAAGATGATAGGCATGAGGCAATGGAAGCAAGAGGAATGGAAGGAAGAGAAATCGGTCATTGCAGCAAGGTGTGATGGAGGGAGGGAGGCACAACAGCATTGCACAACAAAGCAAGAGAGTGGATGACAACAAAGATAAGGCATTAAGCCTTTCAGGAGGGGTGGAGAGTGGCACGATTTCCTGCTTCTGATATTCTGGCAACTAGTCTTCCTAACAGACAGTCTAGCTATGTTAGTACTACTCCCCAATCCCATTTTGTCACTGTATACCAATGGTTGATTTGGTCTCCCAGACAAATGTACTGCCTACAGCAGTGGTGAGCAGAAGGCAGATCTCCATATGTCTCCATAGACTTCATGTCTCAAATGCATTCCCAACCCAATTCCTATCTCAAAGCTTCCTGTTCCATTGACTTGCTTCATACAGATTGAATTTTTGCACAAACAAACATCATCCTTAAAATGGCAATAACAACAGCATATCTGATCTATAATAATAATAATAATAATAATAATAATAATAATAATAATAGCAGCAGTAGCAGCAATAGAAATAGCAAGTACATTTCTATACCACTTATCAATACACTTAAGGACTCCCTAAGTGGTTTACAATGTGTAAGCCAATTGCCCCCAACATGATGGGTACTCATTTTAGCGACCTATGGAAGGATTCAAGGCTGAGTTGGACCCTGAAGACCTGCCTGGGATTGAACTCACAACCTTGTGGTTGTGAATGACTGCACTACGCATTTAACAACTGCACTACAGTTATTATTATTATTATTATTATTATTATTACCCCCCTTTCCCCTTGGATCAAGGTAGAGAACAACAGCAAATCAATAATGAACAACATTAATTAAAACATGCACAGTTTTTCAATAAGCGGGATATAAATTATTATTATTATTATTATTATTATTATTATTATTATTATTATTATTATATGACAAATAAGGCATACCCATTTTAAAAAAGTCCATATTTAAAATTCAGCATCTAAATTCACAATTTAAAAATCATCTGGATAAGCCTGCCAGAAGAGACTGGTCTTCAATGCTGTTTTAAACTTGGACAGTATATGAAGCTCTTGAATCTCTTCCACATCATTCCACAATCTAGGGGCAGCTGAAGAAAAAGTATTCTGGCTGACATTTACTTATTATATGTAGAGTATGTATGTTGAAACTGCATATAATCTGAAAATCTGCATCTGGCCATTGTTCCACACAGATCACAGTTTCTGCCTTCCTCATAGGCTTGTTAGATACAAATTAAATTCAATGATATTTTAGTTCAAAAACACTTATTGTTTCTGAAATTTTCTAATGTTCATTAGACCAGTACTAGTCAAAGTGGTAGTCCATAAAAACTGGTGCTAGTCTATGAGCCATCAGTGCCAGTCAGTGGTGAGTTTCCAGAAAACTATGTGATATGATAATAATATGGTACAAACATGGTACTGATCCCTGGTACATGGAGAACCACTGACCTAGAGGATTCCTGTGATCAAGAGTATGTGGCACTTATTGTTGGGAGTCTGCTTGGCCTTGAAACAAGAAGTCTTTTTTAAAGTGGCTGCTCCCAGGCTCTGGAACTCCTTACAAAAGGAGGCTATATTTTGCTTACAATATGTGCCAAATTATTTCTTCAGCACAATTGTTAAACCTTTAAGATCCTCATTGTCTTTTAAATTTAGCCACTGTAATGGAGGATTACTTTGGAGTAGGAAATCAGCAGGGGTTTGTTTATATGATATTTTCTGATGATATCGTATGATTTGCATGATTAGCAGATAATTTGCATAACATGCATATTAGGTCTTCTGGATTTAGGAATATGCAGTAACACACTCCTCTATATAAGTGCTCAACATTTCTTGTTTGGGAGTGGTTGTGGTCATGCTACATGAGAGATCCTTGGAGTTACATTTCCAAGCTCTTTTTGTGTTAGGCCCCAATGACTGATTCTTTTCACATCCAGCCTCTTCTGTTCACCTTTTCCTTCACCACAATATAGCTTTAGCTATCTATTTCCTCTCTTTAGGTTGTTTTTAAAAAAAAAAAAAAAAAAGAAAACTTGCAGTACCACCATGCCCACCAACTTATAAATGGTGGTGCTATTTTGACTGTATATGGATCTTCACTTGGATTATTGTCATGTGTGTGTGTATATATATATATATATATATATATATATATATATATATATATAATATCAAATTCCTATGTTCAGGGAGGGCAGAGCCCTCTAGAGTCCATTAGGCCACTTACAGCCACCACATTATATGACAAATAATTCCTAAAGTTAACTATACATTGTGAGAATTTTTATGTCCTGAACTCACTCTAAATCAGGATCGTCTTTGGTGATCTCTAAATTTTATTTATATTTTATTTTTTTATTTATTTCATTTTTATCTCTCCTGTCTCCCAAAAAGGGATTGTAGCATTATGAATGAGATGGAAAATCTAGGCTTCCCCATTATGAAGGTATGCAAAAATTATATTTTGTTTCCTTATTCTGTTAGGTCTTCTTTTTAAGACTTCTTCTTTCATTATTCATTCACTATGATCACAATCATTTTCATTAACAATGCCTGCTTTTGTGTGTGTGTTTTTCATCTGTTTATTTAAGATACAATTTTGCAGTCAGTATGGATTATATTCAGATTTAGTAATACTTAGATCAGACCTGATGAAATTAATAAGACTGAAGTTCCTTATGACTATTTTTAATCCCACTGATTTCAGTGAGCTGACCAAAAGTATTAAATGTGTGACTTAATGTGCATAACAGTACAATATTATAATGAAGAATCTGTTTAAAATAGTCTCTAAATAATCAACTGGTACTGCTTCTAATTATAGATTCTAGGACCAGTTCCTACAATAGTGGCTAAACATTTAATCCATAGGTTTATATGGAAGACTTTGCACATAAATAGCCATACCTTGAAATTAATGAATTACAACTAACATTTTACTTTCCTCAGTAACTTAGCTATATTTATAACATAAGCAGAGATAATTTCATTCCTCTCACAATATATAAAATTACAGAATGTGTGTCACCTCACTATTTAGGTGTGCTTTGTATCACACACAAGGAGCTTGCAGCATTTTAATGTGTTTTTAGTATCTAAACAGGGAACAATTTTAGTTCCTTCTGAATAATGAGAAAGTAAGAAATTACATTTAAATTTTTAACTAGAATGATAACTGTAAGGAACCTTAAAACTATGTGACTATTTTATCCAAAGAGCTTCTCAGATTTTGTAAATATTCTGACATTTCATAGAACATCATGGTTTAGCTCTGAATCTGCAGTGTCTAGTAAAGGCATGCTGTAGTTCATTCTTCTTGAGTGTGAGTCATTGTTTTCTGGGAAATGTTTACAACCACTGTCTTTATATCAGTATGAACTATGGCTCACTGTGGATTTTACAGTTCTGGAAGTACACAAATTTTAAATAATTGGAACTATATTTGTAAAGCTTTGTTGTACATGGTCATATTGCCACACAACTAAATTTGACCATCACATTTTTGTAAATGCACAAGTCCTTTGACACTGAATTATAACTATCAGGACAGTTTTCATATGCAAGAGCATAGCTTTCAGAAAATCTTCCAGGACATAATAATTGTGCAAATTCTTTTTACCAATAATAACACAAAAGATTCTTCAGACCACACATTTGTGTCCTGCTAAGGGATATGCTTACACTGGCGCTACTTCAAATATTTTTTTCAGATTTTGATTATTATCATCTCATTCTGTTCCCCTTAATACTGGTGTCTAGCTGCACCAGAAAGGAAGTATCATTTTATTATATTGTGTGCATATCGATTAGTGCTAAATGGTTTCTCCTCAAGAGAGGGGTTGCTTGAGAAAGCATTTGGATGGCTTATGTGAGGTTTGGAAAGGGTAAAAAAGTAGGGAAAAAGTTATGGCACTAGCTCAGGGTTGAAATACTATAGGCAAGCTTAAAGCTGGCTGGTTTTTGCTTCATCTCTCTTTCTGTATGTTAAATGAGACAAGCATGTCTCATTTAACAATGCCTACAACAAAGACTTCATCTACATTGAAGAAATAATGCAGATTGACACCAGTTTAAGTGTTGTAGCCCCATCCTATGGAATCCTGAGATTTGTAGTTTTAAAAGGTCTTTAGGCATCTCTGCCAAAGATTTCTGGTCAATTGCAAAACTACAAATCCCAGGGTTCTGTAGGATGGAGCCATAGCAGTTAAACTGCATTGTTTCTGTTGTGCAGATGCACACAGAAATTCTTCTTACAAAGCCTTTTTTGCCTGCTCAGGTCTTCTTTTCTTCCTTGTCCTATGTCTAAGTAGAGGTTTCTTTACCAGCATTGGCACTGGGAGGAGAGTTAAAGGAACACAGACATTTGGAAACCAGTTGTAGCAGTGTGTCTGCAGTAAACAATGCAATAAAGCTTGAGCTAGGAAAGAATGGGATTCTGCTCTAGCCCATCCTACAGTAGCTGTGTAAGCCTGCCTATAACAGGCAAGGTAAATAGTAGCTACTTCCAGAATTCCTAAATGAGCACTCATGGACAGCAAAATGGAAATCATAAATAAAGTAGATGCTGATGAAATTAAAAATCATCCCTGGATGCATCTTGGAAGAAGCTTTCAAGTGCTCTCTAGAAGGTTCAGAATGCATTTGTTTATTCACACAAAACTTATCTGATCTGATTGTTTCATTTCACATGTGCATGTTGTTAGTTTTGCATAAAAGTTTGCCGAAACATGTATAACAACTCTTATTTTTTTGTGTGTGGTGCAAGAACTTATCCCTATTCTTTCCATGTTATTTCTGCTTCTGATATCAATTTTTCCACTGAAGCACTAATACCTAGGATCACATCTACTTTACTAAGTGAGGTCTATCTGTACCTCCTGGGGTCCTGGAACCAAACCCCAGCAGATAACAAAGAACCACTGTATGCATAAAACAAGATGCATCTTTTAAAATATTGTAAAACATAAAATGGCTACTTTTAAAAATATTCTTTAATCTTTTGGAGTTTAATAACTTCTATACCATGTGTGCGCACATTGGCTAGTAATTCTGACTAGAATTCCTAAAGAAAAAAAACAGGGTTTTATTGTAAAATGGTTAAAATATGCACTTCAAAACCAAACCAAAACAAAATATAGGCACAAGCATACATTAAGGAAACATCATGATAAAAGTAGGATGGTAATAATAATAATAATAATAATAATTAATAATAATAATAATTTGCATATTTCAAAAATAGGTAAAAATGTGCATGAATTTACACGTCCCTTCACCAGAGCTTACAATTTAACAGAAAACAAAGATGGGAAGAAAATAAAGATGAAAATACTTAGTGAAACTGAGAGTAAGACATATTCATATACCAATCTTTTCTTTCTTTCTTTCTTTCTTTCTTTCTTTCTTTCATTGTGCAAAAATTATATTAAAGTGGGGGTGGGGACAAAAGGTAGAAGGATGAAATTCTAGTCTTGATAGTTTTCTTGTTCATGAATATTTCTCTCCTATGAACCACACTCCAAAGGTACACTCCAAAGCTGATGGATTTGTGTTTCCTGGGACTGGTCCTATTACCTTGGCCTGTCTCCATTTCAACAATTGCTTGCTATGGCTAGTATGTGAGCAATAGGTTTTTTACTTGTCAGGACAGATCCTCAGCCTTCCCCTTTATTTGGGGAGCTTGTTGCCAAAGCAGACCTCCAAATTGTCTTATTAAATATTTTGAAAACAAAAGACAAATAAGCTCTTGTTTTTTTCTAGAGCTTTGCAACCTTATGAGAAGGCACCTGTGAAGCAATTCCTATAGAAAATACTCCTATTAAACATGCATTCGCTAGCCAAGCCACACAGCTGACTTGTTAAAATTGAGGCCTTTATGCTTCAGTTCCAAACTAATTGGAAACCATTCCTAAACTCTTATTTGCTGATAATTTAGGATTAAGCTGTGAAAGGAACTAAAATACCTATGCCAATAGTAGTCAGTCATGTGAAATATCTGCTAACAGAAGTGTCTCCTGTTCTGAAGGAGCTTACTTATTGTGAAATATTGGCTAAAATTCCTGTTTGTTTTCCTTCTCAGCTTCTGTTACAAACCTACCTGGTGAATTTATTGGTTGATTTCTCTCCAATAGTCTGACTCCCTATGGTGATTCCCAAAACTTCTGCAAGCCCTAACAAGTGCTTACTCCTGCAAAAGATTATGACATCATGAAGGTTAGCAAGAGAATGAATGATGTGGCTGGCCATGTACTCAGTATTAATAGAAGAGGAGGTTATATGCAAACATGGCCTTTCTGTCAGATGCAATGAATGAGATATACAATTTGTTCTGTCCTTTTTAAAGAGCAAGTAGAAAGAGATAATCTGTCTTAATAAGGGCATGCTTATAGTCTTAACCAACCAGACTAACATTTTTAAACCATCCATATGTGATCCCATTATTAAATTAGGATGCTGAACCCAATGTAAATTATCAATTTATAAATCAGTCAGTCAAGTAAATTAACCTAGTTTTATACTGATAAATGGGAGTTAACAATGCAATTACTGCTTTCTGAACCATAAGGCATGAATTTTCACATCCCGTCAAATCAGGACTGTGAATTATAGATTATTGACATAATATATGTTTCCATTTACTTGATTTAGTTTCCAATATTTAAACGTGTCTATATTATTATTAGAGACAATAAATCTACAGTTAGGGAACACAGCACTGAAGTAGTAAAGCATCAGAAGTCAATGGCTGAAATCCAGCACATAATTAGGTACATTTAAACTTCACTAAAACCAGTAGAGTTTAAGTATGCCTAAATCTTTTGCTGGAATCTGACCAGTGTATTGCCCATTAAAGGTGTCACTTCATTCTTAATAACTAGGCAGCTGTACCACCTATTAATTTAAGAGGAACTCGCATAAGAAGTTAACTTCACTGTGCTGAACTTGAAATTGCCAGTGCTATGCATTAAAAAGTCAGCCATCTTGACAGTACTAATTCTAAAATATGAACCATAAAGCTTTTTGTACTCTTTAAAAAAAATGGGATTTAGCAGCATGAGCTGTACTTACAACAAGTACCTATCTTTTTTAGTTTCAAGATCTATATTATGATGGTCATTACTCTTGTTTTCTTTATGCTCAGCAGTAAGCCTGCCTTTGCACTTTTTTCTTTGAACTTCCTGAGTAATTGTTCCAAATCCATGATGTTTTCTGCTAGTAGTACGGTGTCATCCACATATCTTAGTTTGTTGATGTTTTTTCCTCTTTTCCTCACTCTTCCTTCCTCACAGTCATATTTCTTCTTCCTTGGATCAAACATTGACCAGAATGGAGAATGGAGTCAAGAAATGGGAAGGGTAGCCATGAAAGAACTAGACAAGACCCTAACGTGTAAAGATATACAACTGAGCACTAAAGTTAGACTCATCCAAGGCATTATATTCCTCACCACCATGTAGAGATCTGAGAGCTAAACACTGTCAGAAAGAAAATCAACTCTGAAGCTTTCAGAAAGAAAATACATTCATTTGAGATGTGGTTTTTGAGAGGATGCTGCAGACAGCCAAAAAGACAAATAAATAGATCCTAGAACAGATCAAGCCTGAGCTTCCCCTGGAAGAGATGACAACAAAACTGAGGCTGTCATGACTTGATCACATCTTGAGAAGGCATAACTCATTAGAAAAGACAGTAATGCTAGGAAAAGTAGAAGGTAGCAGGAACAGAGAAAAACCACAGGCCAGATGACCAGACTCAATCAGAATCTGCAGGACCTAAGCAGATCAGTGGAGGACTGGGGGTCTTGAAGATGTCTCATCCACAGGATCACCATGATTCAGAGCTAAGTCAAAGGTAGTTAACAACAAAGAACAATGTCATAATGGAGAGTGTGTGTACAGCAGCTAGCAATTCTAACTAAAATGCTTGAAGAGAAAAAGCAAAGATTTACTGTAAGTATTGCATTAAAAATACAAAAACTCTGTAGGGGTGAAAAATACAAAAACTCTGTAGGCGAACACAAATCTCTAAGTTAGTTTCAGTTTTAGTAGAAAAGAGAGAATAAAGGGGCAGGAAAAGAAGAGCTGGAATGATTCCTAAGATGGGTTTACATCTCAGAGAGGTTGAGATAGATAAGAAATGAGGAAGTCACTGAAAACTAATTAATTCTGTCACTTCTGCACAATCATAAAGTATCTTAACCTCTTTAAGTGCTGAGCATTATTGTATTTCCAGCATCTCAGGGTGGGGAAAATACATTCTATGGTCTTAATGCTGGCCCTAGCGCCTATTTTGGGCTCTCCCAGGAACCCTCCAAAGTCTTCAGACCACCCCTCTTCCAAAATTAAAAGAAATCTTTTGGAATGAAATAAACCACTCTCCAAATGTCCAAACTGTCACAATAATTATCTACTCCTCACCACTTTCCACAATCCCCCACTCCCATTAAAACAAAAACAAAAAAGGTAAAATTTTGGCCAAGTCACATCACATCACATCACATTTGGGTCAGGTGAAATTTGTTCATATGGTTATCTGGAGATGAAGCAGCAGCAAAAAAAGAGGGTACTCTACATGATGCTGAACTTTATATAATACTGAATCTGATTATGCGTCCTTTTGTGGTCTTATGAACAATTGAGAATTTCTTTTGGATTTCTAAATTACTTGAATTGATGGCGGCAGTTAAGTATGACATGTTGGTCCTGCCAATAAGAACAGATTGGTGCTAATGCTTTGACCCTCATAGGACAGTTGGAGAGTCTGGATGAAGAATGTTAGTAACACATACTTAAAATAACCACAGTGCTGCTTACTAAGGAAGTTAGACTTAAGTGAAACTAAACTAACCAAAAATGCCTATAAAAATGAAAATTATCCTAGTAAAGTCATTTTTAAAACCTCTTAATAAAGCTCATAAAAATTGGCAATGTCTAATAGACCTAACAGAAACTGAGGAAATGAAGCAGGCTCCTTCAATGCAGCAGCAAAATGGCAACACTCCGTTGTGACACCACTTTCTTCTGGCCTCAGATCAGAAATTAGTTACTGGGTATCTGAAATTATTTCTTTCACTGTTCATGTCCAGACTTATTATGGTGTCTATGCTACCAAAATTCCTACCTAGGTAAAACTACTTCCATACTTCAGAAGTAATACAGTTTGCCATCACTGTAACTGTCATGGTTCAATGCTATGGAATTTTTTGTGAGTTATTTAGCCTTCTCTGTGAGAGAGCTCTGATAGCACAACAAGTTACAAGTTCCAGGATTCCATAGGATTGAGACAAGACAGTTACAGCAGTGTCAAACAGCATTATTATTTTTTTACAGTGCCTTAATCATAGCCAATAACTTCCTTGTCCCCCGTATACCCAAGAAGGATGATAGCAGTGTGATGGTAGCAGTGTTGTTTTCTACATAAAACTACTAACGCATTGCGGCTGGCAGGCCGACACACTTCTTTACTGAACAGACTTTATACTGAGCCATCCTTTTCATTTTTTCCCAAATTAAATAAGCACATGGACTGGTCCAGTCATGTAAGATAAGTATTGCTTAGGTCCCATTTCATGCTTTAGGTCTCTGTACAACTGAGAATGTTGTCAGAAACCAAGGATTGCTTCTGCATCCAAACATACATAGAAAGCCTACATGAAGTGACAGTATGTTAATTCACTCAGTATGCACATACTTATTTAGAAGATCCACTGAAAAAATAGCATTCAATCAGTAGGAAAATTATAGAAAGTGATCAGTATAAAACTTGACCTGGCAGACCTTTAAACTGATCCACCAGGACTCTTCTTATTGGCCAACAATTATGTTCTTAGTTCAGATAGTTGTGTTGACAATTTTATTAGAATAACCTTGTTGTTCTTTTGTGCCATCTTCAACCAGGATCTTCTGGATTCAGTTTTGTTTACAATTGTGTTTCTCATGCTAGGTCTTGAGCTCTGGGCTTTTGGAGTTTCATTTTAAAAGGACCAAATAGAATGTCACTCAAAATGTATCATTATTGAAGAGCTTCTTTGGAGAGCTCCTGATTCAGAAGAGCCTTCTGCTAATGGAGCAGGAGAAATAATTTTTACCACTTCCCCTCTACTTCCAAATTTCTGGAGCAGATGTTGATGGCTACAAGGGGAAGATGGAATTACTGACAGTAGTGGCAGGTGGTTTCCATGTCAAGCGGGTGGTAAATTTGCTATGAGTTTCAGTCCGCATGTAAAAAAAAAAGGACTATTCAACACCCTGGCCCCCCCAAATAGTTAAAGAATCTTGGATAGCTTCTTCAAAAATTCAGACTAATATTAAAAATGGGTTTACTACCATCCTAACATAGGAACTGCCATTTCCTACTGTGTACTGATAATCAACTCTACCCATCCTGTTAGCAGAGACTTCCACTGGATAAAAACCTGCATAGTGAATGGAAGGGCAGCAATAGATATAACCTATTCTTTCTTTATGATAGCATCTTGGTCCAAAACACATGGCAGAAATAATCCAGTTTGAGACTACTTTCATTGTCCTGGGTCAATGGTTTGGAATTCTGAGAACTGTAGTTTTGTGAGACATTTAGCCTTCTCTGTCAGAGAGCTCTGGTGCCACAATAAACTACAATTCCCAGGATTCCCTAGCACTAATCCAAGGCAGTGAAAGTGGCCTCAAACTGAACTATTTCTGCAGTGTGTTTTGGACCATAGTCTCCAAAATGAGTCACAGAATTTGAGCTTTTTGTAAAAGTATTTCATGGGACTTTCTCTTCTTGATATGTACAGTGGGCCTTTGGTATCTGCTGGGATACCAAGCTCAAGTCTCGTTATATACAAATGTAAAATGGTGTCCCTTATATAAAATGGCAAAATCAAGGTTTGCTTTTTGGATTTTTTAAAAAAAAATATTTTCAAGCAGTAGGTAGTTGGATCCATGGATGTAGAATCTGTGGGTATGGAGAACTTACTGTAACTTCAAATTGACTGGGACTTATAGCAACCCAGACTTAAGATTTTCTTGGCAAGATTTATTCAGAAAAGGTTTGCCATTGCCTTCCTCTAAGCCAGATTTCCATGACTGAATAGAGATTTGAACTCTGATTTCTTCTTTTCTTTTATCTTTTTATTGAACTCTGGTTTCTTGAAGTTCTTGTTCATCACTCAAACCATGACACTATGCTGTCTCAAGGGAATTTCTCTTACCTTCTCCTGAAATAAATGAGATGTGTCCAGAACACAGTTGTACACAGGCCAGTTGTGCTACAGTGTACAATGTTTGAAGGCAGGGAGGCAAATGTCAGCTTGTACATAGAGGTGCCTGTGGACAACACCCCTTATTAATTCATTTATTGTTTGACATAATATGAAACACTTTAGAACAAGCTTTAGTTCTGTATTACTGAAGGAAGAGAGGAATGTTTAGTGTACCCTGAGTTCAAATGGGGGCTGGTCAGTGGTGTGGATGGTTTTACAACCTGCCACTCCCTTTGAACAGCATGAGATCCTCCATGGGTTTTGGCACGAATCCCAGAAATATTGCCCCAGGAAAGTGGAATTTTCACCTTATGCAGTGAGAGCGGCTGATGTCAAGAAATGTCATTCCTTCAGGAGGCAGCACTTCTGGGAATGATATCATACTAGCTTCAGAAAGACATAGGTATCAAAGACCATTTCCTTTGATCTGCTGATAGTGGGCAATTAGATTCCATCCTCCTCACATCTGTTTCAGCTGCTAACTCTTGCTATATTCCCTAGCCATGGAAAAGTTAAAGGGAATTGTAAAAGGCATGCTTTGCTGGCAAACAGCAGCAAACTTGCTAGGCTTTCTTCATTAGGGTTAGCTATTTAAACCATCAGCAGTATTCTGGGAGGACATCAGACATGTGTCCACCAGATGCCTGCAAACAGAGCTACACTAGGGACTTGACTCAACTTAACAATAATCTGCAGACAGCGGGTGTGAACCTGAGCTGGGCCAACACCTCATCAGGCTGCATGGCTAATTGATTTCAAAATTAGACTTGGTATTTCTGCACAATAATCTTAAAAGGCAGCAATAAAATACATCAAAATCCTTTGAGCTAGCCAAGCTTTCATCCAAATGGCTTATTATAAAGAGCTGGCACACCTGAACTTTGGCATAGACAAATAAATTCCCAAACAGCAAATAGAAACCACATTTGGCACTGAAGGTTTTGTCAAGTAAAGTTTGTAGTCATCAGGAAACAAGATCTTGATTCTCCCCCACCCAACCAACACTGCTCTTAGTGACAGGAAATAATTCATTGAATGTGTTTTGCCATTATTCTAGTGATCTTTACAATCAAAATATATGTAGAACTATCCAGTGATTTGAGTCTCGGCATCTCTTAGCCCATGACACTTGAAGTAACCCCTTAATATGCCAAGAGTTACAGATGATTCAGCAATGATAACATAGTCACACATGGAGATCTACCCCTTTGAACTCTGAAGGTCTGCATTATGGGTCTGCAGTCCAAAATGATTTAGATCTCTCTTTTTTTTCTGCCTATCATAAATTATACCCAGCCTCCTGAGCAATGTCTGGAATCTTATCTGAAATCCCACAAACTAACACCAAGGTTCCAAAATCTGTAGTGTATAACTTTACAGACTTAGCATTCAGTCCAGGTAAATTTGAGTTGACTTTTAATCTAGGTATGGAAATAGGTATACTATGCAAGATACATTATTGAATATTAGTTAAGAGCTAGGTAAAAAAAGGGCAAATAAATGGTAATTGGATTTGCAATGGAGTGTGTGTGTGTTCTACCCAAATACACCTAAAGCATTCTATACCAGCCACTGACATTTTAACTTATCATCCAATATGCATTGCTGAGTGTGTGTGTGTGTGTGTGTGTGTGTGTGCACGCGCGCACGCGCCTGCATGTGTGTGTTCACAAGGCAATGGATACTGGATGATACGTTAAAACAAATTTTGGTCCTCCACACGTTTTGGACTTTAACTCCTAGAAACCCAAGTTGGTGTGGGCCAAAACGTCTGAAGGATTAAAGTTTGGGAACACTGAGCTAAAATATCAATGGCTGGTACAGAATACTTTAGGAGTAAAATAGTTTAGTCATGAGTAGTTCCACTCATTTTGAAAATGAAATAGAATATATCAAAGAGATAACTGATATTTGTTGTGGCTGGAGAAAATGGCAAACCACCTCTGAATATTCCTTGCCTAAGAAGATACTATGAAATTCATAGAGTTGCTGTAAGATGACAGGCAACTTGAAGGAACACATACACAAGCACACCATAACAACAAATGTTATTTATGTTGTCCTATTTGCTTTCCAAAATTTAAAATGAGGTATTGAGAACTGATGTCTCAAAAGTTCACTAAAATAGTGGCTAGGTTGATCTCCTAAATGCACTTATCTTAACAAACATTTCAGGGCCAAACTAGATATAATGCTAAATAATTTATTTATTTTACAAAGTTACAGAGGTCTCTCCCATCCCCTGCTCAACTACCACACATACAAACACATGTACACACATGAGATTATCAGATGGGGAAGAAGCTGGGAGTAAAAGGCATACTCCTGGCAAAGTTGTGTGATTGTGCTGAAGATTTGCAGACACATTGTGCTTATCCAGGATTTAACCCATGAAGATCCAGGAATGCTCCAGCAACAAACCATTCATGGGGAAGTCCCAGGAATGGTTTGTTGCAGGAGCATTCCTAGATCATCATGGGCTAAGTCCTGGATAAACTCGATGTCATCTGAAAATCTTCAGCATGACCACATGATTTTGATGTGAGTATACCTTTTTCTTCCCCGATTTCCCCTCTTCTGATAATCTCCACAGAGGTTACCTACTCTTCAAATCAAAGCAGAAGGATCAGCAGGCTATTGGTATTTTGTCCTTATTTGGAACAGAATGGTCCAGCTAGAACAACACTGTGTCATAATCTGACACCATTTCCAGAGGAGTGAGGAATGGTTTCTCTACCCTGTCTTGGAGAACTTTCCTGTTATGGTATGCCCAATCCTCACCAAAACAAACAAACAAACAAACAAAAACAAATAAATAAACAAAACACACACCCCACCAAAAAACCCCAGTGATTGGTACCAACCTAGATTGGAGGGTATTAAAGGGGGGAACTGTCATCATCCATAAGAATTCCAACTCCTTCCTGAAGAAATCCTTGACACTACAACAAGGTACAACTGAGGAGGTTGTACCTTGTGCTGAAAAGGAAAAGACAGAACAGATATACTGTTGATATATCCTTCACACAGATGTCCACAAATATCCCACCCTGAAGCAATGCTGGAGAATAACTGCAGCTATTACAGCCTGGTGATACAAGACATTTGCCTTACTCTTTTTCACCACATGTAAGTTGACCTTGCTAATATTGGTGGTTAAGACCCAAGTGGATTGATCAAATGGGTTCACAATAATTAATGTGTCCAAAGAGCGTGTCCAAAGAGCGTGTCCAAAGGAGGGCAACTAAAATGGTGAAGGGTCTGGAAACCAAGCCCTATGAGGAACGACTTAGGGAGCTGGGGATGTTTAGCCTGGAGAAGAGAAGGCTGAGAGGTGATATGATAGCCGTGTTTAAATATTTGAAGGGATGTCATATCGAGGAGGGAACAAGCTTGTTTTCTGCTGCTCCAGAGACTAGGACCCGAAACAATGGATGCAAGCTGCAAGAAAAGAGATTCCACCTCAACATTAGGAGGAACTTCCTGACAGTAAGGGTGGTTCGACAGTGGAACACACTCCCTCGGAGAGTAGTGGAGTCTCCTTCCTTGGAGGTCTTTAAGCAGAGGCTGGATGGCCATCTGTCAGGGATGCTTTGATTGGGAATTCCTGCATGGCAGGGGGTTGGACTGGATGGCCCTTGTGGTCTCTTCCAACTCTATGATTCTATGATTCTATGATTCTATGATTCTAGTGCTTCATTGCATCAGAAAGAGGAGCCTGCCACTTGAAAGAAACTACAGTGCATGTACTCCCTGGACCCATTGATACATGAAAACTATCACTCTATCACCAATATCCCCTTTTATGAGTGAGGTGCTCTAGCCAGTGGTGGCTGGATATCTTCACGCATTTTTATAAGAAACAGATTACCTGGATCCATTTTAGTCTGGTTTCAGGCCAGGGTTTGGTACTAAAACACACTTGCTTGCCCTGACTGACTGTCTGCTCTCAGTGAAAGACAGTGGTGTTATGTTGATTTTCCTAGGTATCCCAGTGGTTTTTAATACCACTCTCCATGACATTATGTTGGACTGGCTCTACAAAATGGGAGTAGGAACCTCCCATCCTGCATAGATCCTGTGTCATAAAAATTGCACTTCTTCCTGTAGGTCTGATCCCAGAGAGTGGTATTAGGAGATTTATGTTCAGCCCTATATCTGTTATGCTGTGAAGTGTCATAGGGTTCCAGGCTATCTGCCATGGTATTAAACATCTATAATGAAGCATCTGGGATTGTGCAATTATAAGTTTGGATACCATCAATATGTTAATAATACTCAATTCTACTTTTTGTTGACAGAGCTGGTTGATGCTTTCCAAATGCTGGAATGGTGTCTGGATGCTGTAAAGGACTGGATGAGGTCTAATGAACTAAAACAGGACAAAGACAGCAGCTTTGTAGAGTAGTGGTTCCCAGGTCTGGTAAGAGGAGAAATGACCTGCTTTGGATGTGGTTAAGCCTCCCTGCAGGCATAAGTGTGTGGCATGAGAGCAGTCCTAGAATAATCTCTTTCACTGAGATCCAGGTAGAGTCAGTGACATCAGCTTCATCTGGTCCACAAGCTACAGCATTTCCAGGAGAAGGATAACCTAGCCTTAGTAGTTCATATACTACTGCAAGATGCTCTAGGTGGCTGCCCATGAAAATTACACAAAAGTTGAAACTAGTTTAATATGCTAAACCAGGGGTAGGCAACCTGTCCCCTTTAAGGACAGAGGGACTTCAGCTCCCAGAATCCCAGGAGCTATTGGCCAATATGGGACTATTGGCAACATGGCTGAGGCTTCTGGGAGCTGAAGTCCCTCGGCCCTTAAAGGGGACAGGTTGCCTACCCCTGTGCTAAACTGTTGACAGGAATACAATAAAGAAACAAAATTACATCAGTTCTGAAGAAATTGCACTGGCTGCCAACATGCTTTCAGGCTAAAATCAATGTGCTGATTTAAAATCCTAAACAGCCTGGGACTTGGGATCTTTTGTGGGGCAGCCACATAGAACATCTTGCAATAGTACATGAACTACAGCTATTTTTATCCTTCTCCTAGAACCTGGGTTTTTGAGGAAATTCAGCTCCTAATATATACCTGTCTAAGCATGGAAACTAATTTCAAACTAATCATTGGAGACTTGGATGCTGAAATTGGCAACAAAGACGAATCAAAAACAGTAGGAACATTTAGATTAGGAACGAGAAATAATGCAGGAGAGTGTTTGATAGAATTCTGTGAGGCCAATAATCTATTCATTACAAATATCTGCTTCATACAACCAGATGGGAGACTATAAACCTGGACATCACCAGATGGTAAAAACAAAAACCAAATAGACTACATAATTGGAAGAAGAAGATGGAGAAACTCTATCCTTGTGGCCAAAACCAGACTAGGAGCTGATTGTGGCACAGACCATGAACTGCTCATAACAAAAATCAGAATAAAGCTGAAGAAGAAAGCAAAAATAATCATTATACCAAAATATGACCTGAATAACATTTCCAATGAATTCAAGGACAATGTAAGCAACAGATTCGGACTATTGAGTATAATCAACTGGGAACCTGAAGAACTGTAGACAGAAGT
>CM034708.1:63758167-63775237 GCA_020142125.1 Phrynosoma platyrhinos
GAAGGCACAGATCACTAGAAAAAAAAATAATGTTAGGAAAGATAGAGGGTAGAGGAGAGAGAGGAAGACCACAAACCAGATGGATAGAATCAGGGGGTTATGGGCAAGGGCTTGCAAGATCTGGGCAAGGCAGTGGAAGATAGGAATTCTTGGATATGTCTTATCCACAGGGTTGCCATGAGTCGGAACCGGCTTGAGGGCAGCTCACAGCAACAACAAAACATGGAAATCTGTTGAAGGGTCCTTCCTCTCTTTTGTGTCCCATCAGTGGGAGAAACACAATATGTGGAAACACAGAATGGCCCCCTCAGTTGTGAAATGCCCTCCTTTTGATATCCTGAGTGTCATCACTGATAACTTCATTTTGGTACCAACTTAAGCATGGTTCTTCATTAAAGCCTTTGAGGTCTCTGGATATTGACTTGAACAGATGGTTAAGTTCTGTATAACTATATGGTTTTTAATTGTTTTGATTTATTTAAATTGTTTTATATGGGTTATATTATTTCAAATTGCTTTAGATTTACATTTTAAATTATGTTTTTGTACCCTGTCTTGAGATGCTATGGTACAAATATTTCAATCAACTAAATAAAAATTATTTAGGTGCTAATACACATCCTTTTGCATGTCTTCAAAAGCTCAGTTAACTAAAATGAAGAACAGATGTAGAGAAAAGACATTATAAACCAAATTCTGACCAATGTTACAGCTGTGGAACCCCACAAATTCTTGTGAGAGCTTGGTTGGTTGTAAACATGGACCGACATTGCTGCAAACTCTCTCAGCAACCCATCGCAATAGCAATGTTTCATCTGAATATAAGGTAGAGACCTATGCTATGCTAATAAATCATGATATGATTGTATCACTCCAAGAAATGTCTTTTTTCATTGTGGCCCACATTTTATATGATTGCTACATGTAGAATATATATGCAGGGCACAGGAAGGCTTTGAAGTGGTACAAACAGCCTAACAAAAGCTTTCTAGAATTCGTGAACCAGCTGCTGCTCTTTCTTACATGTTTTAGATTAAAGTCGTGAGTCTACTAAGACTGGACCACCACAGGAGAAAAACTATAGGACACTGTGAATGTTCCCATGCAGGGTGTTATAGAAACATCTGTAGCAAATTAATCTATCCTTATCCTCTGTGAAAATTCACAGGGTTTAATAGCTTTCTTACCTGTGAAGGGGTGGTCTAGTTATTGGACTGCGACACAAAAATATAATGGTGGTACAGTTTCACTAGTTTGCATGATATCCTTCCAAGTGTCAAGAAAATGTTTAAGCAATGGAAGTGCCACTCTGTGCAGAACTGATCTAAATATTTAAGATGGCTGAATGCAGCATGTTGGCCTGGAAACAAAATTCAGAGACAATGAGAAATGATTTTATGATTATGTGTAAGCTTGAGAGGGGTATTTCATGCCATATAAAATGGGTAATTAAATGCCATATATTTCCTAAAGAGAACAGAACTTACAAATGTTACTCAAAAAAGCAAATAAGCAACATATCACTTGTTACTCATGAGTAATAAGTAGCATACTGTGTTATTAATGCATTACTATTGACATTATTTTTATACATGTTCATACAAAACAAAATCACTAGAGACGGCCACTCCAGCAATACTCAATAAAATGCAACAATTGTAACATTCTCAGTAGGATATTATAAAAGTAATGATGTTAAGCCTTGTTATGTAAAACATCACAAAGTCCAAGCAATGCTGATGCTTTTAATGCATTATTTACAGTTCCTAAAAGAGAGTTGTTTTTTTATTATTATTATTTTGCCAAGAAGTTGCAAATAAGAATAAGAACAACAACCTGCTTTGATGTAAAATAGTTTTTGTGGAAGATAATAACAACATTTGAAACAAAAACAAATGCAATTAAAGCAGGGGGAAAACAAGTTTAAATCAATATACATCTGTATATCAGTACAAAAATAACCATCTGTATCTTTTGAAAAATTCAAAGTTTGGTTTTGAAATTTTTATTTTGAGGGACAAGGAATTACCAATACAATGAGAAAGTGGGTGGAGGGAATCAGATCGACTTCATCCTGGAAGTATTGCTTCATTGTGTCTCTGTAGCAGCCATGCTAAGCCCATTGGAGAAGAAAACAAAAGAGGACTTTGTTGTTGTTAACTGTCCTCAAGTCGATCTCGACCCATGCCAACCCTATAGATGAGACATCTCCATGACCCTCTGTCCTGCACTGCTCTGCTTAATTCCTGCAGACCCATACCTGTGACCTAGTTAATATAGTCTATCCATCTGGCATATGGCCTTCTCTCTTCCTACTTCCCTACACCTTTCCTAGCATTATTGTCTTTTCAATGAGTCCTCCCTTCTCGTGATGTGTCCGAAGTATGACAGGCTCAGTTTGGTCATCTTGGCTTCCAAGGAGATCTCCAACTTGATCTGCTCTAAGACCCATTTGTTTGTCCTTTTGGCTGTCCATGGGATCCTCAGCACTCTTCTCCAGCTCCTCATCTCAAATAAATTGATTTTCTTCCTATCATCTTTCTTAACTGTCCAGCCCTCACATCAGTACATGGTAATAGGGAATATAATGGCTTGTATGATTCTAGCTTTTGTGCTGAGTTGCATATTTTTGCATTTTGGAATCTTTTCTAGTTCTTTCATAGTCACCCTCCCCATTCTTAATCTTCTTCTGATTTCCTGACTACAGTCCCCATTTCTATCAATGTTTGATCCCAGGTATGGGAATTCTTTTACTCTTTCTATTTCTTTATGTCTAGGTTGAACTTGTGAAGGTCCTCGGTGGTCATTATTTTCGTTTTCTTTATGCTCAACATTAAGCCTGCCTTAATACTTTCTTCTTTGATCTTCTTTAGTAGGCATTCCAGGTCTGTGAGGTTTTCTGCTAGTACTATGATGTCATCTGCATATCTTAGATTGTTGATATTCTTTACTCCTATTTTCACTCCTTCTTCTTCTGAGCCCTAGCCTGCTTTTCTTATAATATATTCTTGTATAGAAGTTGACTAGATAGAGTGAAAGGATGCAGCCTTGCCCTTGCCAATTGGAACCATTCTGTTTCTCCGTGTCCTGTTCTGACAGTAGCCTCTTGTCCTGAGTATAGATTCCTCATCAGGACTATCAGATGTGTTGACACTCCCATGTCTTTAAGGACATTCCATAGCCTTTCATGATCTATGCAGCCAAAGGCTTTGCTATAGTCTATAAAGCACATGCTGATTTTCTTTTGGAATTCCCTGGTGCACTCCATTAGCCATTGTATGTTTGCAATGTGGTCCTTTGTGTCTCTTCCTTTTCTGAACCCCACTTGGACCTCTGGGATTTCTCTCTCCATGTTTGGTTGCAGTCTATGTTGCAGAATTTTGAGCATGATTTAGCTTGCATGGGAGATTAATGCTATGGTTCTATAGTTGATGCAGTCTCTTGTGTCTCCCTTTTTGTGGATGGGGATGTATATTGATCACTTCCAATTTGTTTGTCATCATTTTGTTTTCCATATCTTTTGACATATGTTGGTTAGCACTAGACTTAACTCTGTCAGTGTGGATTGCAGCAGTTCAATTGGAATATTATCTGTTCCTGGTGATTTGTTTTATGCTATTTCTCTTCTTGCAATTTCCACCTCACTTTTTAGAATTTGGGGTTCATCTTCATATGGCTCTTCGTTCATGTGTAATTCATTTTGTCATCTCATTTGTATAATTCTTCTGCATATTGTATCCATCATCTTTTTATTCCTTCCTGGTCTCGAACAATGTAATTTTTATTGTCATAGAGCATCCTGGTCCTTGATTTGAATTTTCCTTTGATTTTCCAGATCTTGTGAAATAGATCTCTTGTTCTTCTCTTTTTGTTGTTGTCTTCTGTTTCTTGCATTGGTCAGAGAAACATTTTTTTTATCTTTTCGCACAAGCCATTGTACTGTTACAGTCATGATTCTTAGTTTGTTCCTATCTCCTTTTTGTATTTCTTCTCTTCTTTTCATTATTGCTTATAGTGTTTTATTTGTCATCCATGCTTTTTTCTCTTTCTTTTTGTTTATTGAAAGTGTCTGTCTGCATTCTTCTTTATTATGTCCCTGGATTCAGACCATAGTTCCTCTGGTTCTTGGTTTATATGTTTAGTAATGTGAATCTTTTTCTTATGTTGTCAATAAATTCTGTTGAGATATTATTTAGATCATATTTTGGTATAATCACTGGTTATGTTTTCTTCTTGAATCTTACTCTTCTTTTTGACATGAGTAATTCATGATCTGTGCCACTGTCAGCGCTTGGTCTAGTCTTGGCTACCAGTATAGAGATCCATCATCTTTTACTTCCAATTATATAGTCTACTTGATTTTTGTGTTGATCATCTGGTTATATCCATGTTATAGCCTTCTTTTTGGTTGTATGAAAAATGTGTTGGCAATGAATAGGTTGTTGGCTTCACAAAAATCTATCTGATGCTCACCTGCTGTGTTTCTTTTGCCTAATCCGAATCTGCCTACTGTTTTTGATTCTTCTTTGCTTCCAACTTTTACCTTCCAATCTCCAATGATCAGCTTGACATCCTGTGTTGTTGTTCTTTCAATTTTTTCCTGTACCCCTTCATAGAATCTATCAATTTCCTCCTGTCCCTGCCTCTGTGGTTGGTGCATATACTTGAATTATGTTGATATTCATAGGTTTACCATGTAGTCTTACTGAAATGATTCGGTCTGATTTTGCGTTGTATCCACTGACTGCTTTTGCCACATCTTTTATTAGTATGAAAGTCACCCCATTTCTTCTTGTGTTTCCCTATTTCCATCTTAGGGCCTTATTGCATGAGAAAAGAAATCTGAAACAGAATTGAAGAAAGAGATTTCTCTTTGCCTCTGCACTTGACATCATATCTTTCCATTCTCTTTCCAGGGGAGATGGTCATACATAGGTGTCTTTTGTCACACTAGAAAAATCCATTTGGAAAACTTTTCAACCATCTCCCTCATGAAGGAAAATGGAAGTGCTATGGTATCATGCAGAAAGGCACAGAGAAAGTCAGTACTCTCCCATTCTGTTTTGGATTTCTTTTCTCATGTGATAAGGCCCAAAATCATTTAAAAAGAGGACCACTACTCAGTCACAGAGAATAAGTTTGGATTCAGTCCCTGGCATCTCCAGTTAAAAGGATCAGATAGCAGGATCCTGACACCATGGTTAGCACTGCCA
Source organism: Phrynosoma platyrhinos (assembly GCA_020142125.1). NCBI lineage: Eukaryota > Metazoa > Chordata > Lepidosauria > Squamata > Phrynosomatidae > Phrynosoma > Phrynosoma platyrhinos. Next base: position 63,763,381 of record CM034708.1, read on the forward strand.
ATCAGAACAATTAGTACTAAGTTACAGGGCATTCATCTGATTATCTGGTAGAAGACAGCTTCTTGTTTTCCTTGGTACAAACCTTTACTGCTGCAACTGATCGGTGCATTCTTCAAGATGTGCTCCAGCAGGACCAGACCAGCACCAATGATCTTATCATCTATGTAGATATAAGGTCTACAGAGAATACCTTCTCTGTAGATAAGCTCTGTGTTTTGCCTTTATACTGAATTCTCTTGACATGGGAAAATATTGCCAATAATTTCAAAGATGGTTCAAACAGTGAATTATATCATTAAGAATTAAAATGTCTATTTAATCAAGCAGGAATCTGCTCAGCAAATTTGTGATTTAAAATACTATGTAAGATATCATTTCAGGCTTAGCAAGCTTTACCATTTAACAACCTATGTCATTGAATACAATGTGCAACATAAAAGCAAATCTGTGTGAGTAAATCAGGCTATGCCATTTATGAGAAGTGTTAGCGAGATACGTAACTTCTGGGATTTATAAAATACTATATTTTGTGAGTGTCGAAGCATATGTTATTTAGATTACTGTTAGGGCTGTGTATCAAACATAATTTGATAACCTAAGAATTCAAGATGAATCATGGTAGGATGAATATTTGAAAAAGGAAGGAAACACTTAAATGGATCTTTTTGAAGAGTACAATAGAATTTTAAAAAGGATAAATGCTAAAATAGTAAACAGTACTAGGCATGAATAAGCAACCTGCCTTCTGTCTCCAGCATCATGCCAGAGAAGGTAATGTTAGACATCTTTCATATCTCTCTGTCTAGGCCATCTTCCATCAGGGACCAAACAAGTCTGATGAAGCCATGGTGGTACAAAACAATTTTCTCTTTCTTGCCACCATAACTGTCACAGAATATGTTTTATAGTGAGATTCTACTTGTATGCAATCAAATTTATCAGTGTTTTTCCCCCTACTGTCATTCTAGCTGTCTCCTAACCCACTTCAGTGCTCTCAGTGCAGATTATAGCTAGGAATTAAATTAACTTTTCAGATTGGGAAACAGCATTTGGAGCAATTGTTTCAGGGTCAGAACACATGGGCAAAATAAAGTGGTTTCAAGCTGCTTTGAAGGCAGGGCATTTAGACGAAGCACACCTTGAAAGCAGATGGAAATCGGACCAAAGCTGCACTCCAGGACTAAAAACTGGAGCAAAAAGAAGCTGGAATAGTTGGACTCACAGCAGTAAATGTGCACCTTTGCAGCTGCATATAAACACTCCAATGCAAATGCAGGGCTGTGGCAAAACAAAGAAATGGAAGTGTGATAACTCCAATGGATGTAATAACAATATACACAAACCAGACAGTCCAATAGGGGGCATGGGGTGAAGGGGGGATGTACGAGGGGTCTCCATGATTGTACTTTGCCAATGTGTCCTTCACACACCGATGTGGCGATACCATGTACTGGTGGAAAATTGCACATACAGCTATGTGGCTGATCCAAGGGGTGGATGTGGGAGGTACTTGGAGTTCACAGGTATTATGTTTGTGCAATGGTGTGCATGTAGGGTGGAATAAAGGTAAAGGTTTCCTCTTTAACAAAGTTGTCAAGTTTTGTCTGACTCAGCAAAAAAATTGCCCATGCCATGTGGTTGGCCCATGCTTATTCAGTCTGCCTTGGGAACAGGCCATGAAGACAGCGGGGTTTTAACCTACTTTTGGAAAAAGCAGAATCAAGCCACTTTTTCCTGACCATCTGCTCCAATCCTCAGTTTTTGTATCCCCAAAGCAACCAGGACTTGAATAGGAGTAATGGACATACCAGCCAGATGTTACATCAGCAGAGATACCAGCCTCAAACCCAGCCCCCAGAAGCAATTCTGACTCTTTTAACACAAATTATTCTAATTGGTTCTTCACTGTGCAAAGAAGCAGAACACCATAAAGTGAAATCTCAAAAAGAACTGGTCTGAGCTGGACAAGGAACTCTCCCACTTTCCAACCACCACCATCATGCCTGCTTGAGAAAACCTGTTCTAGAGTCTATTTTCCTACATGTGTCAAATTTCCTACTTGACACTCAAAAACATGTCAAGACAGCTCAATGAAGCCCCACACAAGATGGAACTGTCATTTTTGTGGAACTGTTTTATCCTGGATACCCTCAATAATAACTATGAGACCACCACTACCCTTCAGTTCATGAAGGCATGCTTCTGGATAGGAGGATCAGCAGCACACCAGGAGAATCTTAATCTGCTTGGATGCCCAACATAAAATGTAAAGTTTCAATCCTGGCCTACAAATGGCTGGGAAACCTGAAGACAAAACTGGAATTTTAATAAACCATGGACAGTGTTGTGTATATAGTATAGTATTGTGTGTCATATTCCTATGTATCCATATGAATCTGCCATCAAAGTGATGTGTGTGCAGGTGGGAGATCAAAAGAGATTGTAAGTCGATGCAGTTGATGATGGGTGAAAATTATAGAAAAGTATAGGAAATTATTGATTGGGACAGATTCTGCAGCAGGAAAACTGGGCTGTTTATGATGGTGCCTTCCTTTCCTGGGAGATGGTGGGGAGATAGCAGTTGAGAAGGAGCAAACTACAAAGCACACCTTTAAAGTGGGCAGATGGTGCTGGCTACAAGTGTGGGGAGGGTGCTGGACAAAGGACTTTTAAAGTGTTGCTTAACTTGGGAAAATTCGGAATTGATTCTAATTGTTGTGGGATAGTTTTGTGAGTCTTAGAATCCAGAGTAAAGCAATAGTTAATTTTCACTACAATGATGTTCTTGTTCTTCAAGTCTCCAACTGCCAGGCATGACAAATAGAGCAGTTTTAATTCCTATATTTGCAAGGTTTAGGATGGGAGAGAAGTTCTCAAGTATTAAAGAGCACTGCTTGTTACATCAGCTTCCAGTATGTCCAAGGTGACTTTACTTGTATTTGGCAATCTTGCCGCACAGTAAAAGTTTTCTGGGAATCAGTAAAGGAAATAATTATGGAAATAATGTGTCTTTATTTCTTTGTAAAGCAACCAATATTATACTGTATATTTTCCCTGCACTGTTGAAAGATCCATTCCATTTGTCCTGATTACTAAGACTAACTTTTGCCAAATATTGGAAATGTTAAAACCGAACAAATAAAACACTAAATAAATTATATATTATTAAATTTATGAGATGTTATTACATTGGTTAAAATTGCAGTTTATTACTGAAGCACAGTTCCAAAGTATAAGGAAGGTTTAGAGATCAAGCATCTGTTATTTAGGAGCAGAAATATACTTTGGCAATTTGGAATGGGATTATCTGTATCTGACTTGTTTATAATATTTATCTTTTATTTCCGTAACTTCAAAAAAGGATTTTAGGGTAATCAACTTATGCCATAACATTTTCTCATTAGCCTTTGCTTTTTTTAAAATCTCCTAAATCTAATAATGTTCATACTGTGCTAGTAATAAATAAATAAATCAGGAGATTGTTTTGCCATAATTTTTATTATTCTCTTATATTACAAAATAACAACATAAAAGTATAAATATTTTATATATCTTTTCACTCAAGTCACTAAAAACAAAATACAAAGAAAAATATATCATTATAATTCACAAGAAAAGTGTGAGAGAAATCAATTGAAATATTCTTAAGAACTTTTCCTTAGCATTCAAACATGCAGTAGAATATTATCTGGTGACCACTTTGCATATCATTCATGTAGATATGCCCATAAAAAACAGAAACACTATCTCTTCAAAGGACTAAGGATATTATGCAATTTTACAACAATACTGAACAATTTGTTAATACATCTTTTGATGCAGAATATTCATTCAGCTTCTTTTTTTTCACCTTTTTATTTTTTAAGAATACAATTTATTTTCACATGTTTGTTTAAAACATGTGTCCCTTTTTGTCTGCAAGCTGATTTGCAATAAAGCAATTCACAATCCTGTACAAACATGGCTGAAATGAATGGATTACATTCTTTTCAATTAAAAAAAAAAACACCACATTCCATATGCATTCAAGCTAACAATAGCCAGTATATTTCTATACCGCTTGTCAGTGCATTTGAGCACTTCCTAAGTGGTTTACAATGTGTAAGCTAATTGCCCCCAACAATCTGAGTACTCATTTTAACGACCTCGGAAGGATGCAAGGCTGAATCAAGCCTGAGCCCCCTGGCTGGTATTGAACTCACAACCTTATGGTTTATGAGTGAGTGGCTGCAGTACAGGCATTTATCCACTGTGCCACCAGGGCTCTTTCTAAATACACTAACAAAACAACAGAGTAGAAGTAACTGACTAACAGTAATATTAAAATAGGTGAGAAAGAAATCAAGAAAAAACAAAATAATTTAGACATAGAGCCTAAGATAAAACTATGTAGCCCAGGGCTGGCCCAAGATCTTTTGCTGCCTGACCTGAAGGACAAGATAGTGTTTCACCACCCATTCCACATACAGATGCTGAAAAGATTTGACAGTTCAATCTCACTTCAATTCAGGAGATGGCCAGCTTCCTCCAACATACTTGAGGAAAATTGCTTTAGGCTGCATCTGCACTCCCGAAATAATACAGTTTGATATCACGTCAAGGCTCAATGGTATGGAATCCTGGAATTTGTAGTTAATTGTGACATCAGAGCTCTCTCACAGAGAAGACTAAATATCTCACAAAACACAAATCCCAGAATTCCATAGCAGTGAGCCATGGCCATTCAAGTGGTATCAAGCTGCATTATTTCTGCAGTGCAAGTAAGGCCTAAGTTGGCTTAAGTTGTATAGGCACACCACATCAGGAGGTACAGGCAGACCACAGCTATGTCCTCCTTACCTTGCTGCACCTTCAGCATATGGTGGCTGCCAATTTCATAGTTTCAGTAGAAAGACGGCTCAAGTCCTGGTGACCACTTATACAGCAGGGCCTCAGAGGAGGCTGCTCCTATACCCTTGGTATTCACTGAGGTTTGGTTCCAAGACCCCCCCATGGATACCAAAATACACGCATGCTCAAGTCCCATTAAATACATTCGCATAGTAAAATGATGTCCCCTATATAAAACTGCAAAATCAACGGTTGATTTTTAGAATTTATATATTAAACATATTTTCAAGCTGTGGATGCTTGAATATGTGGATTAAAAAAATCTGTGGATGTGGAGGGCTGACTGTATTCACAAAAGCAAAATGAGGGAGGTGAGGCCAGGTGAGGGAGCTAGCTTTCATCAAAAGGCAGAAAACTTTCAGATATTTAAATTTTTTTATCATTGTTTTCTTATTGCCAGGGATGCAGATAGGTTTGTGTGGGATTTTCTACCTCATGTGCCAAGATAATGTGACAGATCTTCAGTACTATGCACCTTGACTTGGAAGAAGGTTATCCTTTGCACCTCTGCCTGAGACAGCAAAATATTTCAGGTCAGTCCTGAGTTGGACAATGCCTAGTAAAATTCTGTGTATGATGTGTGGGCATAGAATAGGGCTTCAGTAATTTTTTACATTTTCCATCACAATTCGACAAAATAAAAGAACAGAAGCACATTTCATACACATCTCAGAATTCAGTGTTCCAGAGCTAGCCTCATGATCCCAGAAACTGAATGTAGAATTTTCAGAGCAGAAAATATGTGCTCTGCCACTAGGCTATAGCCCTTCCCCCCAATGTGTTGCTCTTCCAAAATGCATCAAGCGCTCTCCTGAAACCAATGATTTACGGTATTTATTGTCCACTCCCACAACTATCTTTGAGAAGCCATTCCAAGATTTTTCTCCTATTAAATTTTCTTCTGATCACTAGCCAGCACTATATTAATGGAGCACTCATACACATTAGATCCTCTTCCAACAGTCTTGTATTTTTCATCCACAACTGTATTAATTCTCCTGAAATGGTGGTATCAGTTATAATCACTAGCACCAGGGAAAACACATGAACCTGCCATACACTGATATTGATCCATTTACCCCAATAGAGTTTACTCCAACTGGAAGTTGCTCATAGGAAGAGGGGGTTTTCTCTTCCAGCTAGAATGACCACAGATCCTTAATAAAACCATTCTATATTAAAACCACATGCTCAGCCACTGAGCTGTAGCATCACCTCAGAAGAAAATTTATTTGCTAATGCCCTCTGATCAGGCATATTATGGAGTAAACAAGCAAAATAGGAAAGGCTGAGCAAAAAAGTTGAACAAGGCAGGATCCAGACATAGCTGTGATCAGAGTAGACCCATTCAAATCAGAAGGGTGTAGTTTCACTGATTTCAGTAGAATGTGAAGTCGTAGGCTTTCATGGTCAGCTTCCATAATTTTTTGTGGGTTTTTCAGGCTGTGTGGCCGTGTTTTAGAAGATTTCTATAGATCTGCTCTCAGCAAACCTGTATTTATTATATTGTCATGTTCCTATGATTTTCATAGGAATCTGACAACAAAACGTGATGGATGTAGAAAGGGGGAATCAAAGAAAATTGTAGATTGGGGGGCAGGTGACTGAAACAGGAAAACTGGGTTGTTTATGACTATTTATGATGGTGCCTTCCTTCCCTGGGAGATGGTGGGGAGATAGGAATTAAGAAGGGACAAACTTTGAAGTGGACAAATGGTGCTGGTTACAAGTATGTGTGGGGGGGAATGAATAAAGGATTTTTAAAATGCTGTTTAACGTGGGGGAACTCAGAGTTGATTCTAAGCATTGTGGGGTAGCTTTGTGTGTCTTAGAATCCAGAATAAAGCAATATTTAATTTTCACTAAAATGCTGTCCTGGTTCTGCAAGTCTACAGCTGCCAAGCATGACATATATGCAGTATTTAGACTACTTTTGCTTTTCATTTCATGTTGTGGGTTTTACTTATTTGGAGATCATCTGACAGGAGTGAAATGTCAGTGGTAAGTGGAGCCATCCACTATCACCCCCTCTCTATCTCTCCCTTCCTGACATCCATTTTTCTCTTTTCTGACTCCCAGATTGATTTAAATTGGTTTGGCTCCCCCAATTAATATCCTGCCCAGAGATCACTCCAAAATAAATTTCCTTCTTCCCGCAAATCATTACCCATCCAGATCCCCCAAATTTAATTAAGTTATTACCCTAAAATTAATATCCTATCCGGAAATCCTCCCCAAGTTATTACCCATCCAAATCTTCTCACTGTTTCCATACAGATAAATTTCTCTCTTGTTTTTACTTCATAAACTTTGTTGCCAACTTCAGCCCTGTTTTCTGCATTCAGTCTTATCAAGCCAAGCAATAGATGAGTCATGATGATGCCCAAACCCATGCCCCCGGCAAAGCAAAAAAGAAAAAGACAAAACCAAACCAACTAGCCATCATGCCCACCAAGCAGCCCATTAGGCTAAGTGAATTAAACAAGCATCTGAGCAGGTATCTGGTGTGTGTCTCAGTTCATTCTCCCTAATAAACGATGTTCTCCCCTTCATTCATTTGTCAATCATAGGAACTGAAGATTATTATTTGCTGTATGTACGTGACACCAGCAATTTGCAAAGCCTGTTGGCAAGAAAATCAGGTTAAAATGACAGAGTGAGAAATTAAGCAGAAGTCTGATGTAATTAGCTACAACAATCAGTGCTCTAATTTCTGATTTATTGTTTCCTGTTTTCCTGCTGCACTCAACCCATGCATACTGTATGTGTTTCATATAGGTCAAACAATTCCCTTATCAGCCCCAGTAAAATCAAGAGGTCACAGTTAACAATATTTATTTAAACATGTAGGATGCTTCCCACTGCACTTAGGAAATTTCAATTGCTAATAGCTTGTTGGCACTAGTTCCTTATTTATGCAATTTTTATGAAGACCAAAAGCCAGCATGTGCTGGTGATGGTGGTCAGAGATTGCATTATTAATAACTCTTTTAGTAGACAACCTGCCCTTTGGTCATTACAGGATTGTCCATATTTGTCTCATTGCTCAGTACATTCATTTAAATGAAATAAAATTGTAAAAGGACCTTCCCAAACATCTGGTTAGAAAGCAATGGGCACATAGAGTTCCTTTGTATTAGCACTCTGAAATGTTTTTGCTCGAGAGCCAAGCCTTGATCCTACTGAAATTAACAAGAGTTTGCCACTGATTTCAATAGGATTAGGACTTGGCTCTATAATTCTGCTCTGGCTGCCACTTTTGTATTATACATAGTCTGAGGTTTTTGGATGACAATCTCATTGTGGTATTCTAGAGCTACTCATAAAGTATTATTATATAATCATTACAAATCCACTTGTATTACAAATAGCTTTTTTTAGTATGACTGTTTTATAGCAGTGCACTATTAAAAGTTTGAAAAAGAATCTATCCAAGAATATTTGTTTAATGGGAATTATATGTACTAGAGAAGGGAAGGGAAGGGAAAACACTGGCAATTAGGGAAAGGAACTTGCAGAAAAATTCTAGCACACTGGATAATTAGCTAGAATAGAGTGCAGCTTTAGGTTTTTCCTTCAGTACTCACATGCTTCACAAAAAGACCATAAAACATAAACACATTCAAGAATTCTACAACAAAATATTATTTCTGCTCTTTTTTTCAGGACCCTCCTCCAACTTTCAGCCAGCATTCTGAGATCAATGAGCGTACTCAGCCTTTATACAGCTATTTTAAAGTTTTCCAGCTATTTAAAGATCTTCTCTCAATTAGGCAATGTCTATTTTTTTAGTTCTGGAAACCTTGGGGTTCTGTTGAAGTCACTTCTGACCTGAGATTTTATCATTCATTGCCTCAGAATGTTTCATTCACTCAGCATTGTTGTTGATAGATGGTGATATCTTCAGGCTCCAGCTTTCCCATATTTTTCCCTCTTCGTTTCTTCCATCTTTTTTTCATACTGACGATGTTAGGATAAAAGGGTAGAATAATTCCCTTTCAATTGTGAGTTTTGTTTAGAACAGGAGTGGGAATAGGTCTGGGTCCTACCCTGAAAGATGGGCAGCATATAAATGCAACAACAACAAAGCCCTAATTTTGTGGCTTTTGATCCATGTGTCCTACAATATTTTTTCTGTGGCCTGTGAAGTTCCCCATTGCAAACAAAACGAAACAAAAATGGAGAGTCACATGCCTGAAAGCCTCTAGTCAGTAGAATTCTTGGATAAAACCAAGTGGGCTCCCATTCCCACACATGCACACATTAATTTACCCTTAAATTGTTTAAAATAAAACAATATGTGCATTTGTCAGGTGCTGGGAAGTTGGGGAATGGACTGAGCAAATTCTCTGGATCTTCCAGGTTTGTCTACCCCAATCAAAATATACCCTGATTATATCTCCCTCTTCAATTTGTACAATCCTTTTTCACTGTATGAGGACTGGAATTTGGAAAACTGTAGAACAATCTTGACAGCAATTGCTCTGTGTCTTATGTCTTCAAGTTGATGTCATCTGTACCACAAAAGTCTCAAAAGTATTTGTTTTACTCTACAGACTCACAAGCTGAAAAAAAACCTGTTACTAATACACTATCATGACTATTACTATTGTGCCACTGAAAAATACACAAACATGTTCTCTGGTTGGCCCCATCTCTATCACAACAATTCTGCATAGACTATCCTACCACCACCCAGAATCATCTGCATAGGCACAGCCTAAAAGACCATGAGGCTGCCACATGCATTGCAGGCACACAAAAACACTCAGTCCTTCTTCCTTCTCCATCACCCTTTCCCCCAAACAATTGCTCTAAATCTTAAGGTTGAATTGGTCTCAGGTGTGTAGAAAAATACCCCCTCTGCCTCTAAAGTTTCTCTCACAGCCCAGACCAACCCAGCTGGACCAAGTGTGTGCCCTGTGTGGCTATCTGAAGTGGTCAGCCTGGCGAGGCAGCCCTTTCCTCTTTTTTGGTGGTGACAGCAACATCTTTCATGTTAGCAGAATGGTGGAAGGCAGAAAACTTAAAAAAAAAAACAAAAACTAAGGACGGATTCACACTGGCTGCTCCTGGAGTATTCTAGCCCCAAAGCTGTGCCAAATTCTTCCCTTTACCTGTGGGGTGGCTATCTATGCATGTGTCTCACTGTGCCACCTAGCACCAGCACTGCTGGCATGTGTCACTCCCTCTGAGGTTGAAAACAAGTGTCCAGCATTGATCATATGGTCGTGTGTCTCATCATGACTAATTTATTTTATTTATTTTATTTTTATCCTACCTTTCTCCCTGAAGGGACCCAAGGCGGATGACAAATAAAAATTCTAAAAACATGTTACAATAAAACAACTAAAACAGGGGTAGGGAATCTTTCCCCTTTAAGGGCCGAGGGACTTCAGCTCCCAGAATTCCAGGAGCTATTGGCCAACATGGGACTATTGGCTAACATGGCTGAGGCTTCTGGGAGCTGAAGTCCCTTGGCCCTTAAAGGGGAAAGGTTACCAACCCCTGAACTAAAATATCTAAAAACAATATAAAATTACAGACATTAAAACCACACTAAAACCATGATACCCAAGCCACCCCATGAGTACACATCAAAAGCCAGCCTGAATAAAGCCGTTTTTGCTTGCTGATGAAAGGCAAGCGGGGGGGGGGGGCAGCCTTGCTTCTCATGGAAGGGCATTCCAGAGGGCAGGAGCAGCCACCGAGAAGGCTGTCTCTCATGTCCTCACCAGATGAGGCTGTGATGGTGGCGGAACTGAGACAAAGCCTTCCTCAGAAGATCTTAGGGCTCTAGAAGGCTCGTATGGGGAGATATGGTCTCTCAAATAATCTGGACTCAAGCCATGAAGGGCTTTATAAGTCATAACCAGCACTTTGAATTGTGCCTGGAAGTGAACTGGTAGCCAGTGATGCTGTTTCAGCAACGGAGTTATATGATCCCTATAACTGGCCCCAGTCAGCATTCTTGCTGTGGTGTTTTGGACACATTGGAGTTTCTGAACAGTTTCCAGAGGTAGCCCTACATAGAGTGTGTTACAATAGTCCAAACGGGATGTAATCAAGGCATGATCTGATGTCTCAAGGACTTCAGAGGGCAACTCATGCTGGCACCACCGGTGCCAGGTGGCATAGCAGGATGCTGTGTAAACAGCCACCCAGCATCATTCTGGAATGTTCCAGATTTTCTTGGAAGATATGGAACAAACGGAAATGCTGTTTCTCTTGTTGGCTCTCTTCTATGTCCTGCAGGTGTGCTTTGACAAAAACAAAAACTAGGCCCACTAGAGAAGCCAACTATCAACTCTGTCTGAGGTGCTTGACCCCAACAGTAGCTATTAATACAGCAGAGTGCAGAAGCACAAACTCAGTATTTGGCAATATTGTGCTGACCAATCTTGAATGATGCACAGACACAGTTGAATTCATCCAAAAGTCCTTGGAGGCTTTTATCATGTGTTGCAATATGTACAAGTTAGGAGATTATCCCACCACTCAAATAACCTGGTTTGCCTCTTTCAAACTGAAGTCTAATTCAGGAGGCAGCTGGGTCCTATCACAAGGATTTTGCCACTGAAGTCACTGGGCGAGTCCAGCCTGGCTGCACCTGGGTTCCCAGCATGCTTCAGCAGCCTTGTTTCAAAACTGGGAGCTTTCTGACTTGAAAAATGGCTGCCAAAGCATGCTGGGGATCCAGGCTGCAGCCAGGCTGAACTCACCCAGTGGCTTCAGCAGCAAAATTCTTGTGATAGGGCCTGGCTGCCTCCCGAATTAAATATTTATTTCAGAAGACGTAAGCTGGGTTATTTGAGCAAGGGGATCATTTCCTTATATACAAACTCTCCTGTAACTCTCTCCAACATTCACTATCTGATTTACAGCAATTAACTCTCTACAAACAATACATCAACTCACTCTACAAACCACTCTCTTCACCAACCCACTTTTCAACTCACACCTGCCC
>CM034708.1:63775337-63807348 GCA_020142125.1 Phrynosoma platyrhinos
GCAAATAATCCAGTTTCAGTCGGGATTTTGTTTGGATTGGGCCCCATGTGATAACGTCCTTACACTGTCTTAAAGAAACATTGTTCCCAACATTTTAAAAACCAGATTAGGGTTGGCTCAGGCTTGGTGTGGAACTTCTCATATAAAGACAGTTCACAATGAAATCAGGCCTTTGGCCCTGCATTGTGTGGACAGGTTGATGCAAGGGCAGGGCAAAAGGAATATAAGGAATCGGGGCTTCTGTTAGATGTGGCTGCAGGATAATATCTCACTCTTATACAGATCATGATCAATACCAAAATTACCTCCTCTGCAGTGACATTTAGAGTAAAGATGAAGCATCCTTGTGAGCTAAGATCCAGTTCTTTCATAGTTGTCCTTCCTAGTCCTTATCTCCTGATTTCTTGACTGCATTCTCCTTTCTGGTCAGTATTTGATCCAAGGTATGGGAATTCTTTACTATTTTAGTAGTCTAGGAATTTTCTCCCACCTTCTTCTGCCTTCTGTTTATAACATAGCATGAGTAAAGAACAATAGCCCAAACTCCTAATTCAATGTATTCAGTCATCTTCATTTAAGAGAGTTTTTCTCTGGTGATATTCTTACAACTAAGCATTCTTTTATTGGTTTTTGTGGGTTTTTCAGGCTGTGAGGTTGTGTTCTAGAAGAATATATTCCTAAATTTCAATGGCTTTCCTGTGCATTCTGACCCAATAGTTGTTGGCATGGTCCAGAATTTTTAGTGTTTTCAAATAGCATTTTGTGCCCAGGTTGGTTTATAACATGTTCTGCTACTGCTGATTTTTCAGGCTGGCCAAGTCTGCAGTGTCTCTCAAGTTTCTTGATTCTCGTTTGAACACTGTGTTTTGTGGTCCCTATGTAGACTTGTCCACAGCTGTATGGTATGTGGTAAACTCCTGCAGCTGTGAGAGGATCTCTCATACCCTTCGCTGAGCACAGCATTACCTAGATTTTCTTAGTTGGTCTGTAGATCATTTGGAGGTTGTGTTTCCTTATCAGTTCCCTGTTCTGCCAGTGATTCCTTTGATGTATGGTAAAAATACCTTCCCTTTGAATGGGAATGTTTTAATGTTGTTTTGTTTTAAACGCTGCTGTCCCCCGCCCCGATTGCCTAGCAGAGGGGCGGGCTACAAATAAAAATTTATTATATTATTATTATTATTATTATTGTTTCTCTTCACTCCTGTGATTTTTTTTTCTGGATCTGGTCACTCTTCTAATGTCTGTGCTGGAGTAACCATTAGCCTGTAGAGCCCCGTTTTACCAAAAGACATCACAGCCCTATTCAAACTTTGCCTCACCACAAGCTACTTCCACTGGGACAATGGATTCTACAAGCAGAGAGGTAGGGTAGCCATGGGAAGCCCTCTGAGTCCTGTGATAGATAACTTTTATAGGGATCACTTTGAAAAGCAAGCCCTGGAAACAGCACCAAAAAAGCCCACAACATGGTTCTGATATGTGGATGACACTTTCATGGACCCATGGAAAAGAAGATTTGACCATGTTTTTGAACCATCTGAACAACATCCACCCAAACATCCAATTCAACTCACAGAATACCCTTGGCACTATTGCCAGTGGCTGTGCTGCTTGGGAAATTCATTGTAATTATACCATTGTTTTCCAAGTATAACTACTCTGCTCTAATGCAGAAATCATGCATTATCACACCAGCATATAAGCACCATGACACAAGTAGAAGAATGTGGGAAGGCCCAGGTGGTGTACAGAAACAATCTGAACCATGGGCCATGGGCCCAGTGAGATGTAGCCACTGGTATCATTGCTCACCATACAGTGTTTTTCTTTTGTCAAGTGTATAGGCACACAAGTGGACAAGGGAGGCAATTGACAGTCACAGGCAGTGTGTTTGTGCAATGGGACACTTGCATTGGGGGAGATGAAAAAATTATTAAGTTGTGTGGGTTGATGTCGCATAGTGCAAATTGTCCATGGGTGTTTGGCCTGCCTTGGGAACAGGTTGTTTGGACAGTGGGGATTCCACCCAGTTTGGGAAAACCCAGAATCTACCCACTTTTTCTTCTCCATATGCTTATCCCCAATGCAGTATTCCTCTTTTCCTACTGCCTTCCATTTTGCCAGGCATTATTGTCTTTTCTAGTGAGTCATGTCTTCTCATGATATGTCCAAAGTATGGCAGTCTCAGTTTAGTATCTTAGCTTCCAAGAAGAACTCAAGCCTGTTTTGCTCTATGCATGTGTATAATTTGAAAAGAAAGGGAGAGAATGAACTTTTAAACAAGTAAAATTAAATATAGCATTGGCAAGTCATCTGTTTCTCATATTCTGGCATACCAGAGATTACAGAAATTATCACACAAGGCTTCTACAGTGCATCAAGTTTTTAGAGCACACAGAAACATACTGGTGTTGAAGCAATTTTTATTGCACCTCTGCTTCAATACTGATATGGTGCTGCACTGTACAGTGCACTTGTATTAGGGGCAGAGATGAGGGAAGAGAGATCAGGCAACAGACAGGAGAAAAGAGAGATTGGGTGGTGAGGGGAAAATGAATATGGACAGTGGGACAGGGAAGAGAAATTGGGTGGTGGAGAGAAGAGAGATTGGAAGGAAGAGGGGGAGAAGATACAATGGGAGGCAAAGGGGAAGAAGAGAGATCAGTCAAGCAGATGACAGCAAAAAATATATGAAAGGCATGACTCAGCCTGCTTGAGAATAGTGAGGGGCAGGTGGGAGAGAGAGAGAAAATGCCCCCATTTCTTCTGTTTCTGGAGCAGAAGAGATTATCATACAAGGAAAAATATGTGGATAGCAGAGCTATTGGAAGTCATTGACTGGTTTTTCCTGTCTATGACAAAATGTGCTTCAGAAACAACTGAAGCACCCACCAGCACCAAGATGAAAACAATGTCATACAGGAATTACTGCCCAATAATCTATCTATCTTGGTCTAGTCCCACAGGAGAAGTCTCCTGTGATAATGTCCCATTAAATAAATACCAGAAAAAAAGATTTCTCTCCATCCTCAGAAGGCTCTAACCCATTCTGTTCTGAAGGAGCTTAACTGTGCTACCCTTGTTACGTAATATTACCCTGTATTTTTCTTCTAATTACCTTAAGGCTAGAAATGAGAAATGTTAGGTTTGGCCTCTCTGGTTTAATAATTTAATAGCAATATTCCCGCCATTATTAGTTTTACTGGTAAATCAGGGAGCAAGTTGGTGGAGTCCAGCTGTGACCCCAGGGCAGGAACTTTCTGCCTGCTGTCACCTTCTGACAGTTTATGCTGTTAATTACCTCAATCAACTGGAGCACAAGCACCACTCTGTCTGCCAGCTGGCAGGCTTGGCCTCAGAAAACTGGCAGCCTTGAAGATTTAAAACCTGTAACAAAGGGCTCTTAATGTAAACAGTTTATTGAGTACTACACCCAGGCATGGGTAGACCCACCTCAGTAATCAAAGGTTGGTTCTGCTATCAGGACGTGCTATCTTGAAAAAGAGTCTAGGCCTTATTTTCATCTCTCTTTCAGCCAAGGAAGAGGGTATGTAAGGCTGGGTGTTAGCAAAAGAGCCTGTCTTGTTAGCATGAGACTCAAGGCGATCAAGACAAGGCTTCAGTGTGTACATTAGGCTGATGTGTACAATTTATAAGGCAAAATTTTAATTAATTGATGGCTAGCACTAAGGGAAAGGGCACTGAAAAGCATCTCTGAAATGATTTTCATTGCAGAATTTTGCACCACACGTTTCCTGAATGGGCATTATTTGAGGAGAGAGTTGCCACTTTGTGGCAATAGTATTACAATTGGATTAGAATAACATAAAGCCTCCACAGATGGCCCATTTCAGGTGGCTCTGAGGACCCCTGCTAGTGGCAGATTGGGGCCATGGCAACCTCATACTATGGCCCCAATCCTCCCTTTTCCCACCCCCAAAAGAGCGGCAAAATGTTGCTGCTTTTAGGGGTGGCAAAGGGCTGCCCTAAGAGCTGGCACCATGGCTCTTCTGCACCCTTTTGATGCAGCGTGTCTACACGCTGCACCAGGAGGGCGCTCTGATGCTGTGTGCCATGCACCGTGCAGACAGGCACGTGGTGTCAGGATGGCGTCGGAGTAGGGTTGGGGTGGCCAGTGTATGGCTGCCCTGCCCCAACTCCACTCCCAGACTGGCCCTTTAGGCTGGTCTGTAAAGACCCATACTTTCCAACATTTCACAGATGAAAACTGAGACATGTGTGGCTGAGTGTCATGAGTGTGTGGTGAAAAACATGTAGCCATTCAACAAGAAGGCAAAGTTATTTATGTGGAGGAAGACACAAAACTTCTGTTTTAAGCAGAGAACTGTTGGAATTTATGCACTGAATTTAAGAGCATCTGAAAAAGGGGGGGAAAGAATACCCAATGAGCCTATTGTTAAGGGCAAGACTCCAACTCCTCTGCTGGGTTAATTTTAAACTCAGTTTTCAACTGTTTAAGTGAACGAAGGACAAAAGAGGAAAGTGGAAGGAAAAGAGAAAAACTGAGAAGAAGAAGTTGAGAAAGTAGGACTGCAGAAGATTAACTGAAAATAGGTAAGATCTATTTTCTCTTTTGTACCAAAACCAGAGATTGTCCAAGGAAGCTATGTGGTGAGAGATACTAGACAGAAAATAAATACTTCACACACTTGAATTATGGAATTCTGGTACTTCAGGATACAATGATGGCACCTTCGATAGCAATCAAAGGGGGTTAGGCCATTTTATGGCAGGGGACTCTTATTTATACAATTTATATGCATCCTAAGTGTGCAAAATGGGATGCGGTGGCTTAGTGGTTAAGATGCCAATTCTGATGATCAGAAGATTGGGAGTTCGAGGCCTGAGTGATGCATGATGGGATGAGCTCCTGTCACTAGCCCCAGCTTCTGCCAACCTGGCAGTTTGAAAGCATGCAACTGCAATAGGTACCACTTTGGTGGGAAGGTAACATGACCTTGGAAAATGCTGGCTCTTTAGCTTAGTAGCGGAGATGAGCACCTACAGTCAGTTTCGACTAGACATTCATGTCAAGGGACTACCTTTATCTTTTAAGTGTGCAAAAGGATATTATTTGTGCAAACATTTGAAGTCCTCATTGTGCATGTAAAAAAAAGTGAACATGGAGTGGCCTTTTCAATGGTGGCAACTGGAAGAGGTTTTACAGACATACTTCTGAAGCTGTGATTTTTATAATGGTGTGCTGAGAGCCTGTGTGCTTTGAGAGGTTAAAAGAGAGATGGGGTTTCTGTAAGGTACTCGAATTGCTAGCATTCTTCACTATTGGTTATGCTGGCAAAGGCTATTAGTCATTACCAGTCAACAACATCTAGAGGGCTTCCATGGTTGAAGGAAAACTGTTGCAGGCTCCTCAGCTATATATTCAACAGATGGAACACACAGGATAAGTTCATCTTCACATCTCAAACTGCCAGCATAGATAGCCAGTTAATTTGAAGTTTAACTTTTTAACCTTACTTACCTCTTTATTGGGGATTTTAGAATATCATTACCAGAGTTCAGCAATCTTGCTTATTCTATTGAACACACTGAAGAGTCAACCAAACTTTGGTGTTTAAGATGAGCCCAAGGCTTCCTCTGACAAAAAGGGATGCACTTTCAGCTCTCTCCTCCCAGCTTCAATGTTCAGTTGAAGCCTGACATTTGGAGCCTTGCCGTGTGAGAAAAGAAAGCCAAAATAGATTGAGAGAGCAGCAGCTTTCTCCTTGCCTCTCTGCATGCTGTCACAGAACCCATTCTCCCTCCCAAGGGAGATGGTTGTAAAAGTGTGCCTTTTGCCAAACAGATTTTTCCAGTGTGACAAAAGACACACTTTTATGACCATTTCTCTCGGGAACAGAACAGAAATGTTTTGACAGCATGCCGAGAAGCATGGAGAAAACTGCTACTCTTCTGATCCATTTTGGCTTTCTTATCTCATGCAATAAGGCTATCAGTTTGGCAATACACTTGTCATAAGTCAAAATGAAGTGGTTAGCCATGTGAATATTTCACTGTAATAGGCATTAGTCAATGCTCTGTCCATGAAGACATGATAGAAAAATTAAGTGTCTCTCTTTCCACAACTTGAAGCACAAGTTGAAGTTGAAGCACTTTCTGCTAGTTCCAAAACATCTTGGATATAGCCAAGAACATACATAAAAAGAGAGAAATGACTCTATAAAGAATAGATTCATAGTTCCATGCAAAACTTAAATATATCAGACTCTAAAAATAGTGTATTTTTTCATCAAATTTTGCTTAATATTATTTAATATTAATCCGTAATCTACGGATTACGGCCCTTCTCCAAATACAACAGCCTCCCCTATTCCCTCAGTGAGGAGACCGAATGATGCATGGTCCAAAACTTGGTTCTGGTGCAAACAAACTGGACAATGTCCAGCCCTCTCAACACCAGAACCGGGTTTTACCCTTTTTACCCCAGATTAAAAACCTACCAGTTGCTCCAGGTCTTCTGAGATGATCCAGAGTTCTATGTTCTGAGGAGCTGTTTGAAATATGCCCCACTGAGTTGCCTGGCACATCTGCTGTTGCTGCCAGTCAAAGCAAAGCGCCCAGCTGTGTGATTGTTGCTGGCACCTCATTCTGAGCTCAGAATGAGTAGCCATGTGACCTGCAGTAGTGGCAGGCACACTGGCCGGATAGCAGCAGGGCGCATGTGCAGTCAGCCGCCCAGTTCAGAATGGAGGACTTTGCAATAGAGGAGACTAGGGACAACCAGGATAAACTGGGCTGATCTGCAGGCAGGACCTATATTAACAATAGCAATGAACTGAGATAGATTCTTTCAGTCAGTCCCTATACTTGCAGAAGATTTGCATTTGTGTATTGTAAAACCTGATTCACGGATTAATTTTCGAATGTGGAAAAGGGATTATAGAGGTGACTTCTTTCCTTTACATTAAATTTGCTGGCAAGTAATGGTATATGCCCTCTTGTGGCAAGACAGAATATATATCAATTCCAGGAAAAATTAGTTTTTTAGTAGATTTTCCTAATGCTGTGTATGTTCTATCTCGCTGCAAAATGATTCATTCAGAAGACAACTTCAGTAGGGAGAGTGTGAGAGAGAATTTATTTACTCACATTCTAAAAAGGTCCCTCACCTTTTTAAAAAATAAAATTCTTTGTAGATAGTACTATTAAAAATAAAAACAATAAAATCTGTGATAAAGTAGGTTCATATCCAAGTACCGTATATTAACAGGCTTTTATAAAAATTAATAAATAAAAAACTGCCAAAATAACATCTTTCTAAGCTGTTTAAAAGCACATTGGAAGGATCTTGATGGGTTTCTCCATGAAAGGAGTTCTGTAACCTTTGTGTCATATCACAATGGCTTTATTGTTATCAGTGATTTGGCTCTAAGAGAAGGTTCAAGCATACAGGGATGTGTACATAAAACCTTAACTTTGGACCTCTATTCAGAGGTTTTTCTCATATGTGTATTTTCTTGCCCTAGACATGAATGAGTGTGTTGCATTGTCTTGTTATAGTTTAAGACACAGTAGGTTCATGTGTATCTTCTAAAATAAATTTGAGGGCCAACCCTTGGAAAAGCAACCTAGCCTTGATTCACCTTAGATGAGAATGCCAAAAATTCAATAAATTGTTTGTATCTTTGTCATTCCTAACATCAGACACAAATGTAAACATCGATTTTCTGGAGTATATAGAAATGTCAAGTCTATATTTGGTATCAAGATAGATTCGTGACACACCAGTTTATTCTTTTCTGATGTTGCTCAACAGTTTCTACAATCATATTTTACAAGTCCTCAGAAGTTGTGAATTATAGTTAGATGGACCTCATAAACAACCCCCCCTAAAACTTATACATACAAAGCAACATTGAAAAGTTTGCAAAATGCTACGAACATGTGACATGCCAATGAATTTCTCTTCCTTCTATTGTATTTTTTCTCTAGATAGATGCACATCTGCCAAGTATGTGTACACTTTATGCTTCTAAATTAAACAAAGCTGTACAGTTATTATTCCAAAGCTTCTCATAATGTTCCTCAGTCCACATATTTACTACAACTCAGCTTGTTTATAACTTCAGGCTGAGTTTCTCTTTCCTATGTAAGACCCAAAAGCCAATTCAGTGAAGAACAATGTTGCTTAAAACAACACTGTTTTAATGTTGTTAAATATTGCAAGTGTTTCCTGGGGTTTGATATCATCACCTATGATGACGTTTCAACCTATGATTCAGGTTCAACTGGTTTACATGGTGACACATATCTGAGTTGAATAAGACAATAAGGACTTGAAGGACTATTATGAGATCAATGTTTTAATTAAATAGCCTTTATATTTTTTACAACACACTCCAATGCAGGCCCTGACATTTCCATTCTGCACTATTTCAGCTGCTAACACTTGTGGAAAAGCTAAGAGAAAAAGAGTGAGACAGGTTACAACTATGAAATAAATACACCAAAGTATTGCAGTTACCACCATTTGGGCATTTGAAACATGAACATGTAAATCTCCCAAAGTCCATTTCTTTTCCTAGTTGAAAGTATTGGTGTTGGCCATTAAAGTCTTGGGTAGCTGGGCAAGAGTTTTTCAAGAAACATCTTTATTCATATATGTTTCCTTGGATCCCTGGATCACCTCCAGACCAGACCAGTTGCTGTTACTAAAAGAAGTCAAGTAATTGGTTACAAGAAATAAGTTATTTTCAATTTTGGTGTTCCTTTTATGGAATGCTCTCTGTGACACTCACCTCATACCTTTGCAGTACAAAATGAGGGCTTTTCTTTCCTCCCAAATTTGTCCAATTTTTACATTGTATGTTTTAAAGTTCTTTCTATTTATAAATATATTCAAGTATCATCTGCTCTTGGAAGCTAAGGAAGATCAGACCTTGTTAGTACTCAAATGAGGAACTACCAAGAAATAGCAACTGCTATAGGTTATACTTCCATGCCTTCAGGTAGTTTCTGCTTATGGCAAACCTCAGGCGAACCTATCATGGGGTTTTTCTTGGTAAGTTTCTTCAGAGAGGTTTTGCCATTGCTTTCCCCTGAGACTGAGAGAGAGTGACTTGCCCAAGATTCAAACTCTGGTCTGCAGACTGATAGTCCAAGGCTTAAACCAATATGCCATTCTGGCTGTGCAAACTACCTCTGAGTATTCCTTCCCTAAGGACTGTTATCACATGAGGCTGCCAAAGCAGAATTACAGCAGGATAGTGGTATCTGTCTGTACCTTATCACTTGATGCTGTATCTGTTCTGTAACTGCTTAGTCTTCCATGCATTCCTAGGACACTTCTTTTCATTGATGGACAGACCTCATCAGTGCCTCCCAGTTGCACTGCTTTTCCACTATTGATTCATGTATGATAAGTTCTTC
Organism: Phrynosoma platyrhinos; assembly: GCA_020142125.1. Taxonomy (NCBI): domain Eukaryota; kingdom Metazoa; phylum Chordata; class Lepidosauria; order Squamata; family Phrynosomatidae; genus Phrynosoma; species Phrynosoma platyrhinos. The sequence goes on from CM034708.1 coordinate 63,784,752, forward strand.
CCACTGCAGTTCTGATATACAGGCATTCATGTGGTGTGAATGGATGTGGTTATGATCCTCTTACCCTCTCCCCTCACTATTCCCAAGCAGGGTTTTATTTCATTTTATTTTTTATTTTTCTTCTCCCCCCCCCCTTTTTTTTTTTAAAAACTTAATCAGTTGCTATGGCTGCCAACTGAAAAAAAATACAGACCAAAAGGCATGCTGGAAAGAGCATAAGGTAGGAAGGTGGGATTAAGAAGACCAGCATGCAGGAGCCCAACAGCAGCACCATGGCACTTTTGAAGAGCTATAGGAAAATGTCTGTCCCCAAACCAGTATGTTTATGTTTCCTATACAAATACAGTTGTGGCATCTTAGCATCCTGGTGTGATAAAGTCCTAGAAAACCCTAGGAAATTCATAGAGTCTCTCTGAAGCTACAGGTGACTTGAAAGTATATGCACTCATATTTTTTTTATTTTACATTTTTGCAATCATTCCACAGAGTTTTAGTTATTGGATGGATTGAAATATAAGAAAAAATGAAAAAAATAATGAATTCAAGATAAACTGTTGGTCCATTAAGTCCATATAATCTGCTACAATGGGAAGTAGCTTTTCATAGTTTCTTCCTTTTTCCAACCCACCAACATGAATTCTAATTAAATGGAGATGGCCAAAACTGAAGGCAGGACTTCCTGCTATGCAGAGGGGCAGGGTATAAATTTATTATTATTATTATTATTATTATTATTATTATTATTATTATTATTATTATTATTATTTGCTCTATCACTAAACTTTGGGATTTGTGCTTCAAGACATGGGGCAAAGTGGCTAAATAGTGTAGCTGGCATTTACCAAATGTAAGTATTCTGTCCTATCTTTCAATTCTTTAAACATTTGTTGCTTGCAACATATAGGAAGACCAACAACCCACAAGAATGACACAGTTCAAGGGGTTTGGCCATGCAAGAAACAGTATACAAAATGAGGGTCATTTGTTTTCAGCAAATGCACCTTCTACCATATGCCCCAGATCCCTGGAAGAACACATTTTTATTCACTTCACAATTTGTTTTATTGGTTACATTTTGTCTTTTAATGTAGCATACATTACCCAGAGAACTCTTGTTACTGGACAGTCTAAAAGTGTAATACATGGATATATGTCTACTGGCAAAAGCAAAACAAAAGCTGCAGTCCAAGAGTGAACTTGTGGATTATGAAGGTTCTGAATGATTACTTCTGTGTTGGTCTGTGGCCTTTATGATGATGATACCAAGAAAGTTGTTTTTAGGGATAGGTACACTAATTAAGAAATGGTTTAAATTAAATATTAGTTCATGCTTTTTTTTTGTCTGTGTGCATGACTAGATGCTTGTTAAATCTTTACCGTAAGCATTATATTTTTCTTGCTTCTGTGTTTATTCTTCCACTACAGAGAAAGAGAAGGGGGGGCTGTGCTTCTCTATACCAACAAATGAAAACAATCATTTTTCTTCAGAAAAGCTCAAAACGGCAACAGACTAACTTTGTAGAAAGTATGTTGGGTAGGAGGAGAAAAGAGGAGGGAGAATGCTAAAGCATGACAGCCGGTGAAATTACACAGATAAATTTCTGAGTTCTTTTATCTTGTAAACATCCTAATTATCAACTTCAAAGAAAGAGGGAAAATGGTCCTTCTTTTGTGCCAAAGTGGGAAAGACAAGGCTCCTTTAAATCTCATATGGGAGATATGAGGAGCCTTTGAATGGATCATTGATTTTTATGAGGAGCAATGAGGTGACAAGTATTCTGGTGTGTGGCACAGGCCTTCATTAAAAAGTGTGAAATGGAATGGCTTATAGTTAAAAGGGGCAATTTGTTCTAACATATTTGCAAAATTGTGTTATAAGCTTGCCAGGGGAATGGAGTACATTTTACATTTGCCTCTGATGCATTTGCATGCAATTCATTTCCTCATCCTGGAAGTTTACCAACAGTTCCTGTTAGTTGCTCACTAACAACTTGACAAAACAATGTTTATCTTTACACTGAAGGCACATTAACAGAGGAATAGAACAGTCCCTGAAATATTTTCAGTCTGCTGCTTGAGACTTGTCTCACAAATGCTTTGCAAACACAGTTCAAACAATGCAAATGAACAGGTAGTTCAGGTGCTACAATTAGGCATACACATAGGTTGTTCAAGTGCTACTATTTAGGTTCACATGAGTAGGTTATTCACCTGAACCATACAAAGTAATCCAAGTATTCCTAGATTAGAGGTATTAATTCTGGACTCTGGTTTGTTGGTCTTAAAGGGATCTCACTCTTTAGAGCATGGATGGGAATCATCTGACTCTTCAGATATTATTGGACTGCAGCTCCCAGTGTCTTTAGCAACCAACAGTGAGGAATACTGGGAGTTTTCATCTAAGAACATCTGGAGGATGACTAGTTTCCCACCCTTGCTCCAGATGGTGATGTTTAAAAGATCAGTTTCTTCAATAGTAAAAGCCAGTTGTGCTTTTTTTGGTGGGTATCATTTCTTATTTGAGTATGGTCCTGGACTTTGGCGCTGAAATCTTGCCAAGATGACACCACTTCTCAGAAGGTTCAAATGGCACCTTCCTTGAAGCTATAAAATAAAATTTCAAGTTCTTAGTTGTTGTATTGGTTGAGGCCTATGAGCTCCCAGTACACCATTTGTTCTTGTGAGCTGACAATTCACACAATCTTTAGTAACAGCAAGAAGGAATACAGTTGGCCCTCCATTTCCATGGATTCTGCATCCATTCAACTATCCATGGCTTGAAAGTACTTTTTTAAAAATCCCAAAAGCAAACCTTGATTTTGCCATTTTATAAAAGGGACACCATTTAAACTCTATAAAAGGGACACCATGCCATATAATGGGAATTGATTGTCCACGGATTGTCCACTGGGATGTGTGACCTGGAACCAACCTCAATGGATACCAAGGGCCCATTGTATACATGTAAAATTGTTGTTATATGTTTTCAAGTCATTTCCAAATTAAGGTGAAGCTATGATGTTTTGGCAGCATGATTTGTTCAGCCGGGGGTGGGGTGGGGTGCGGGGATTACCATTTCCTTCCTATGAGACTGGGAGGGTGTAACATGCCCAAGATTACCAGTAGGTTTCCATATCTGAGCAGGGATTCAAACACTGTCTTACAGAATCCTGGTCCAACACTCAAAATGCTGCACCACCCTGGCTTTCCCTCATAATGGCACTGGAAAATTGATTTTTCATTCATTGATATGAAGAGAGCTTAACCATTCAGTCATTTTGATATTGTTTGAACTAATTCGACCTAGATCCAAATATCACTTTAAACTTTTGCATTGTAAAGGTGTCTATGTAATCTATTACCGTGAAAGTGCAGGGTACCAATATGACAAGTACATGTATTACACAGACCATGCTGATTGAACTGTGCTTTGTACTTAGCTGATGAAAAATAGAGGTCATCCTTAGAATTATTTTAAAAATAAACTTTGCTATGTTTGTCTTTTTCTTCACCCTAGTGTCCAGCAATGATAATATTAGCTGAAATTCATAATCATAGTTATGAATGTGTTACCTAATTACATTCATTCATTACATTCATGAGCCCTACATAGTCAATACAGTAATGTAGAAAATATGTAGGAAGTCCCCCAATCCTGATTTACCACTGTGAGCAACAGTAGTCTGTTCCTCTGCTGATCAGGATGCAGCAGACTGATGTTTCCAACCACCTTCAGTGAGTGGTCTCTGATGCCAGGGGGAATTGTGACAGGGATTCTCCTGTTGATTGCTACACCAGATATTACTAGTTTAGTGGGTGGGAATATCAGTAAGTTGCATCTTGATCTACAGGAAAACAACCCCTGTCACTCACAAAGGTTGCTGTCTGGTAAGTCTAGATTGTGGAGTTTGGCCTAGGTCCAGAGGTGCTACTTAGCTTTGTAACTAAAGGTAGTTATGTAATTAAGTAACTGATCTAGAATCATAGCAAACAATTATAACCACATCATCATTGTTCATCATCATCACAACAGCAATAACAAAAACCTGGAACCAAAAATACTGGATTAGATATACATAAAATTGACTTTATTTTTAAAAATGACATCTACATATGACAACTCCTTTTCAAAATAGGGAGGTTTAAAAACCAGATTGTATGTTTTGTTGTTGCATGCCTCATGGGTCTGTTATTCAAGGAAATATTTTTTAAAAAAATTCCACAGGCCATGGCCACGCCATTGCATGCACTTAGAGTAACTCTTTGGATCTTGTCACTGAATGTACATTAATATGCAGAAAAGTGAAAGAGTGCAGTTTTCCAATGTTGCAGCTGAATCTCAAACATATTTATGACTCTATGCTTTGATCTAGATGAGAAGGCTACTGAAAGCAGGACTTGCCTTTGTAATTCTATGTGTAAGTTCTATTAATACAAACAGAATCTAACCAATGTGTTTAGAATTGATGTTGGAATTAGCTGTACTGTTCCAAAATGAGTACTCTTATGATTGGTAGGGATGCAGTGGCTCAAGTGGCTCAGAGATACTGACTCAGTGCAGTAGGGATGCAGTGGCTCAGAGATACTGACTCTGTTGATTGCAAGATTGGCAGGTTGGCAGATCGAAACCTGGGTGCTGTGTGATGCGGTGAGCTCCTGTCACTAGTCCCAGCTTCTGCCAACCTAGCAGTTCGAAAGCATGCAAATGCAAGTAGATAAATAGTACCACTTCAGTGGGAAGGTAAATAGTGTTCTGTGCAATCATGCTGACCACATGATCACAGAGTAGTCTCTGACAATGCTGGATCTTCAGCTTAGTAACAGAGACGAATACTATCTCTTATGATCAGACACAACTTGATAACTTTGTCAACGGGGAATACCTTTATCTTTTATGGTTGTGTCCAGTTGCCATCAACAAGACCAAATAAATGGAATGACATTCTTTATTGGAACAAGATGCTGTTGACATTTAATGTGAACTCATGTTATAAGGAGTTTTTATAATAAAAGTAAGATTTTTTAAAAATATATTATGTATTTTGATTTATTCTGTTATAATGGTATGGCAACACACTTAGGCAAGATATTTCTGAAATGTGATCTCTGACTTTATAAAGGATTCAATTTACAATATCACTTTAGTATAGAATTCATTATACTTTACACTCTCATTCACTCCCCCCTCCCACACACACATATATTGTGTCAGCATCCCCCCCCACACACACACACACACACATATATTGTGTCAGGGCTGAGTTCAGTATCTAGAACATGGGAGGATGATATAGGGTCCTTCAGATGTTATTGGGCTCCAGCTTCCATGATTCCCAGGTACCTAAAAATATACCGGTAAGATTATTTTTGGACCTGAATTGTTCACACCACCACACTACTCCATTGTATTCCTGAATTGTGTATAGTATAGTCTTTATTTGACTATCTTACACTTAGAGGCATATGACAAACATTGGGACAGTCCAAACCTCAAAATCCAGGCCATTTGGGTATTTGAGGAAAGTCAAGCACCTCAAATAATTCATTTCACATCTATTCAGGGTTACTTTACTGACCTGAAATTTTTGTTATAGTCATTAATATAGCTACCTGATATGCAGTGGCATCACTAGAGTTGGCATCATCTGGTAAAGTAACTCACAGTGTCACTCTCTCCCATTGACCTCCTCCCATACCACATCATACAGAATCCTCAGTAATGTTTTTTTGTACTAATATTACTCATAAATCATAATTTCCATATATCACTGAGTGTAATGGCAATAATTGTGACATAAATAACTAGGAAAAATAAAATTATATCTTTAAATTACAATATCATACGCACAACCTAAATGTATTTACATATACATTGTTTCATGTGATTTTCAAGTGAAAATTTGTAAGGTGATGTTTTTAAAGAAAATTTAAAAATAATTTAAAAAAATTAAAAATTCTTTGAAAATTTAAATGTAAATATTTACATTTTAAATTTTAAAATTATTTTTTTAAAAAAAACTTGGGGCCCCTCCTCTTCCTACTGAGCCTTGCCCTACTCACACCATCACTTCAGCTTTTTAAAGGGACACAGGTAATGCCACAGCTTATTTCTGCCAAAAGGTAGATGTTTGGAGGGCAGTGGTGTCACTTCCCTCTTAGGAAGTCACCTGATGTGGTCCATAGCCCTGCACTCCCCTTGTGTCAGCCCTGCTGGTATATTTGTATGAGCTGGGTGGTATCTAATATGCTTGTGCATCTGAAATAGTGGGACTTAAATTTTTAGAAATGGAAAAGAAAACTCCATCTATACATGAGTAAAGATTAGTGTGAAGCAGGTGAACACTGTGGTTTGGTAGCTATCTCTGGAAACAAAGTTTAGTGGAAAAGGAACTGTTGTGGATCTTCATGTAGACTAGAAATTTAGACTTTCTGGTTGGATGATAAAAGCTGGTAATGATTGGGAGAAACCTGTTGGATTTCCACATTTTTTTTGCTGGAGGTGTTGAAACAGAACTTACATGGCACTTCTCGAGCTGGTGGATTTCATTATTGGCAGGAGATGAAGCTAAATGGGTCTTAAGTTTCTTTCAAACCATATGATCCTATGATGATGTAAATCTCTGAAGGTCACCTAGAAAAATGGCAGCCCCACTTCTCAGTAAGGGCTAGCTATTGCTCTGGATTAATAATTGGAAGAGATTTGTGGTTGGCTGTCATTTTATGAAAAGCAAATTAAGAGACAGGCTCCATGTGCTGATAGATGGTCACTTCTTTATTTTCTTATTACTTTAAAAAGCTCAACATGTTTTGGCCTCTATAAAAATTGGCCTTCTTCAGGGGCTATACTTCAGATAGAAATTTCTGGAGTTGTATAAGACACTCTCCAAAGAATTAGACTATTAAGGAAAGCTACCAGCTACGTGGAGACTGTCTCCTATTTTGCTTCTGTTGGTTACGTTCTTATCAGTTCTCTCATTCGGCTGCCATTTTATGACATACGTTTATGCCAAGAAACCCCAAAATTATAATATTAAAAATGACAGCAGACAATATGAGATCCTCTAACATTTGTCTTTGAATTCAAAGGTCATGTGATAGATAGCCTCTTTCAGCATGCAAATCTGGCCATTGCCAGAGAAAGAATTCTGACTAGCTGAACTGTAAATTCTTTCACTGAGCCCACTTAAGAAACTGGCATAGAAGCTTAAGCAAATGAGGTAACTTCAGGAGGGAAAATAATCAGAAGAAAAAGCACTTTTCAGTCTACCACTCACTACTGAACCAGTTGCTTCTTTCAGAAGCTGGCAGAAGCTGAGTGAAAATTTGGGCTGTGCTGTTGAAAATTAGTGAAAGCTGGGCTCATTATGAGTTTTTCTTCTTTTACCTTTCCATTTTATTGATTTAATTCATATATGAAACAGAAAGTGCTGGCAAACATTAGCTTTATTTAGCACAACAGGGAAATATTGCCTGGGCAGGCCTTTTAACACAGCACAGGCCAAAATTGAAAACAGATCTATCGCAATGAAACTGAAGGTATTTTACAGCAGAGCGTCCAAGAAAATGGGTGCTATTTAAAGAGTTGACTTTTCCTTAAAAAAAAAATACAGGGGAGCAGAGAAGAATGCATAAGAACAGGATTAATCTTAGTTTAAGTCTTGAAAAAAAGTATGATTTACAGTTCCTCAGACAATCTTTCTTCCTTTCCTTACATAAATATTCAGTCTCTTTTCTTCACTTCACAGAATACATGCTCAGTTTACTCCATGTTTTATTTGTAAAATGGCTGCTTTGAAATACATGAGATTTCAGCTGGTGAGGTATGCTTCCTAGCTTGGCCCATTGGAGACTCCTGACTAAATTATTATTCTCATTCCATAAATTATTTTTCCTCTCTCTTCTCCTCCTCCAGAAAAACCAGTTCCCATGTAACCTCAAAAGAAACCTCAAAAGAAAAGGCATTTCAGTTGTAAGATCATATGCCATGATATAAATCAAGAAGTGCCTCTTAGAACTGTTGGAGATGTTCTACTGCTGTATCATTCTACTGCCTTCAAAATCAAATGTGAATTCTTACATAGATGAAACAGTACTATCCACACATAAGAAATAAGCAGGCTTTGGGAAACCATAGGTTTTGCAGAACTATCCATCCAAATAAACTTTTTAAAAGTAATAAGAGGGAAACACAAAAGAGTCCAATAGGAGTAAGCATGATCAGACTGTGGGGCTTTGCAGATGGCGCTTTGCGCCGTCTTCAAGCCATGGAAGGGGAGGGGCAGCTGGACGCTGGGTGCCCCATCCTCTTCCTGAGGACGTCATTGGAGCGTCTGCCCTTCCACATGACAGACACTCTGAAGACATCTTTCCAGCTCAGCATCTGGACATGCTGAGCCAAAAGAGGCACAGAAGAGCCGCATGGTGGCTCTTCGGGCGCCCCTTTCATGGCTTATGGAAGGAGCGCTATTTTTCCACATGTCTTCTCCCTCATTCACCTGCTATATAAGGAGATTATCACACTAGTAAAAAAAAAAAGGAGCATAGGGGATGCTCCCATCAATACTGCACAATTTGATAAAGACAATCACATGACATCATACAATGTCATGATTATCCTTTGAATAAAGAGGAATTCTAATGCCACTTTTTATTCATGAATAATCGTGGGATAATCATGATGTCACGTGACGTTGTGTGATAATCTTTGCCAAATTGTGTGATATTGACAGGAGAATCCAACTTCTTTTCTTAGATGGCAGCACAATGGGTCTTTTTTTGAACCTGCTGCCACCAATTATGTGAAGATGATGGCCACTATCCCACTAATTCCTCACTGTGAGACTTGAACTTGGGACTCTCTTAAGTGTCTCCTGCACTATATCTCTCATTAGATGCCAGCACTCTGGATTTCAAATTTTCCCCTAGCTTGGCACCAACTATTCTTTGCCAGCCACACACCCACTATCTAATGTGTCCTCAACCTAAAAGACTTTTGTCAATATTGATAGCATTTTTAATGTGTTTCTGAAATCACTTCAGACAGCTGCTTGTTGAAACCTTACAAGTCAGGCTGAATACAGTATCTCTTTTAGTGGATGGTGTTCACAATGGATATGGTGTATAAATACTTTATTTGTTACACAGTTTAACAGTTTCTTTAGCTTGTTTTGTAATTGTTTCTCTATAGCTTTATATATGTTTCCTTACAGAATAAAGGGCTGTACAGATTGCCCCTAAGTGGTGGCAGTACACCACCTCTTTCCTTGCTGGATTGGGGCTGCAGTAACCACATACTGCAGCCCTAATCTGGCCTTTCTGTGACACAAAAAGAAGCTGCAAAAAGCAGCTCTTTTGTGTGTCATAGAAAAGGCACCCTTGCCATTGCTGTGGTGTTTTTTCTGCACTCCTTTGGTACAGGTGTGTGGATGCTGCACCAAGGGAGCACCCTGAAATCTCCCACTGTGCCATGGGGTGCACAGCGTGAAGCCAGCAAAGGGACAGAGTCTGGGCAGCCAGCATGCAGTTGCCATGCCCCCACACTGCCCCCAGGCCAGCTCTTTATGCTGGTGTCTACAGCCCCTCAGTTCTCACAGAAACATTATTAAACTTTTGTATCGTATAACCCTTCTGGTTACCTGTGACTCCACTAGTCACCAAACACTATGAGTCCCACAGGACACTACAACAATTTAATTAAGGACACTCTTTGTCCCATTCTTGGGTACATAAAACCTTTTCTAACTGCCCCTCACAGCAGCCTAACCTAGCCTCGGCAGCTCTTCACCTTTCAGGGCACACTAAACATCAATAATCCTTTCAAACCTGCTCCTCCCTCTTATATAATCACTCCTGGGAGCAGACTCCACCTTTTCCTGGCTTCACTCCCATTAGCTAGTGCCTAGGTTCTAATCTGTCTGTTGTCTCCACAACCATCTTCTAGAAGACAGCACAGATTTCTCACTGCTGAATACCAAATTATTTATGTTGTCCCATGTTGTTTGGATTTATTGGCTTCTACTGGTATTCAGCTTACATACAGTGTTAATAAGTTACAAAGGGAAGCATATTAAAGCCTGTCAAACAGCCAAAGGTACTTGAATTCACTTACTCTTTTAAACATCTTATTCTATGAATTGTTAGAGGAAATTTAAGAAGGGAGAAATTCAGACCCTGACCTTAGGTCTCTGTTTATGCCTCAGCGATGCAACACATATGGTGTGGTACAGTTCAGCCAGCTGCTAATTAAACACCCAGCTACACAGCTCTGAGGTCATCTCAAACAAATGAGGGCAAAGTTGCAGTATTTGAAGGATATATTATGAATCCATAAAATATCCAGTAGTGCTAATGAGCACACCCTTGTGTACATCCAGAAGGTGCGTAGGGAGGAAGAGCTCTCCATGTTTGATTATTATTAGCTGAATGCAGTTGCTGCTGTACTTGACAAAGGTAGATTCAAGTAGACAACTCAGAAGGAAATGTATGCCCAACTTTCTTAACTTTCTAACTCAGGCGGTCACAGGCAAGGGCTGAAGAAACCATGGCCCTCCAACAGTTCTTGAGCTCCAGTTCCCATCAGTCCAATCCACTCTGATGAGGGATGATGGGAGTAGTGGTATGTCAAGATTTGGAAGGCCTCAGATTTCCCAGTCTTGGGATATATAGTATTAACAATACCTAAAAATATCAATGAAAACTGAAACTGACACTGACACTAGGAAGGGCTTTGAAAATTATATATCAACAAGATATGCAAGGGGAACTTACTACAAATAGGTGTCCACAATATTTGTGAAAGTGATATGTAGTATATTGAACTTAGGATTTAGCTCCATTAAACTTACTGGTATTAACCTACAAGTAAACATATGCAGAACTGTGCTGTGATGCATGCATTCAATAGTCAGATCTCCCTATATTTCCAATATGTTCTATCTCTTTTGCAAGCAAGTGAAGGGCAGTGGCAGCAAGAGGTATTAAATAATCAAAAACAATAAAAAATTAAATATTTGTCAGTTGGCACAGATTTCTGAGCTCTTCGAAGCCTATTTTTCTCCAGTGACAATAATTAATCTCACCCCCAGACTGCACAGCCAAACATTTTTTTTAATGAGCTTGTTAAGTGTGCTTACCTATCCTTGTTAACTCTGGGGTGGGAGGTTTTTATAGGAACTTGGAGCAGATGCTGGCAAGACAGATCTAATGTGTGGTCGTTTAATCAGAAATACTAAGCTACGAAATATAAAAGATAAAATATTGGCCTTGGAATATTTGGCAGCTGGAGGAGTGTTGTTCAGTTTATTCAGCTACTGTTCCCAGACTCAAGAAAAGGAAAACTTATATCTTGAATGCCATGCAACGAGTGTACATTATACAGTGGTTTCACATTTTCATGTGATGGAGGCCACAGAAGTAAGCTCATAAACAAGATACTACTAATTATACAGAGGAGAAGTCGTAAAGTCACCAGTGGATGTATGCTTTATATTTGTGGACACATCATTAAAATGTTCAGACTTGCTATCAAATTCGGCTTTTAATACTAGACCCAACAGCATTCAATCCTTCCAACCAGAAAATCAGATCCTCTTTTGTCACACAAATTTTATCTGTCTGCTGCTGAAGCAGTTGTAGGATTTTCTGTTGCTGAACAGCTTATCACAAAGTAATTAAAATCATTTTAAACTCTATTAGTTTGTGTGTGAGACATAAACATTTCAAGATCTTGTATTGCAGATAGATATACTCTATATGCATGTATGTGTTGTGATGCTGTATGTTGTAAATGGTAATGAATGCGACCCCAATTGGTTTGAATATGATGTGTGTTTTCTAATCTTCAAATTCATGAATGTATAATAATAATTTTAAAAGCCTGTAAACATGTCAGAATTAAAAGTATAAAAAGATAAAAAAGAGTAGACATTAACAATGGTATAACTTGTACATTATTTAAGGACACAAGACTCCAAAGTGTTGCACACTTTGATATTAGAAACATCAAGAACTCTGACAATGTAATTTTACACAGAGAAATGCTAAGTACATATTCCTTTTACATACAGACTATGCAAACAAGGAGCACCAGTCTTGTCCTCCTAGTCATGTGTTTCTACAACTTTCATCAAATGGACAGTGATTTTATGGAGAAAGCCTTATCTGTACACAGATGCTCCCCACAACCTCTAGTTTTCCATGATCAAGAAAACCAGCAATCTCAACTATCTGGAGAGCTTCCACAGATAAAGAAGGCTTTCCTTTTCAGAAAGTTGCCCCTGGTATATGGAGGTTAGTGTAAACAGCAACATAAGGGACAAGTTTAGTGTACTTCCTTTCCTTATCTGGATTTAGAGGACTTGATTAAGGCTAGAATATCTCTGGCAAGTGTATTTTGGAATGCAGTTCATTTACTAGTTTGTTGGTAAACAGTTCTGCTTATTTTTACCAGCTCTGAAGATGATTTGAAAATGAAGTGGTAAATATATCTTAGGGCCTTTACAGACTGCCAGAAATAATGCAGCTTGAGGCCACTTTAACTGTCCTGGCTCAGTGCTTAGGAATCATGGGAACTATAGTTTATTGTGGCACCAGAGCTCTCTGACAGAGAAGGCTCAATGTCCCAGGAAAAAAAATACAATTCCCATGATTCCCTAGCACTGAGCCAAGACAGTTACAGTTAAAGTGGCCTTAAGCTGCATTATTTCTGGCAGTCTGTAAAGACCCTTAGTTGAGTGCTCAAGGTGTAACTTTCAGACTGTTTTGGTTGATAACATCATTTAATGGTTCTGTTTCAGTTGAAGGATGTAGGGCCAATGCCCTATTTCCAAAAATGTTCTACCAAGTCACCCTACATTCACTTCTCCTCCTCCATATGTTAGTTCTCTAGCATAATAAATGCTCCTGTTTTCAGCATCCTCTCTCTCTCTCTCTCTCTCTCTCTCTCTCTCTCTCTCTCTCTCTCTCTCTCTCTCTCTCTATATATATATATATATATATATATATATGATGATAGTAGACAGAATAACTTGAACTGCCAGCTGTGTTACTTCTGCTCCACCAAGGTTTGATATATACAATAGATATTACATCTGCATGTGAGGATGGCAGCTTCCGGCCCATCGTGCAAAAAAGCATATAGAATAATTTCAGAAATAGCTTATTACATAAGCATCATGGAGAATTAAAATTATTCCACATTGTTGCTAGAATTATATATAATCCTCTAAAAATCTATAGGCAAAATAACCAATCTGAGTAAGTGTGCATGTAATCTTGTGTTGATCATGTTTTAATCCATCAAGGTAACATTGATGGATTAAAAGATTAAAGGTGTTCATTTGCTATCCCAGATGTTTCACTCTTAATATAATACTTTACAGTCCTATGCACTTCCTTGGCTAACCACTGTGATCTTTCATTCCACACAGTAATAACACTTTCATATCACTTTAACTAACATGGCTCCATCCTCTGAAATTCTGGTGTTTGTAGTTCCACAACGAGAGTTTTACTGCTTCACCAAATCCAGATTCCCAGATTTCACAGAATGCAACCATGCCAAGTAAATTGGTTTCAAACTTCTATAACTGTGTAGTGTGAAGGAAAACACAATGGGGACAGCTAGTAATTCTTTGTGTATTTGAATTGGCGCAATTAGACATCCTTTTAATCCAGTTTATTTACACAAGAATATATGAAACTGTATCTGTTCCATTGGTCCACCTTTGTTGTGTGCCTTCAAGTTGTTTCTGACTTATGGTGACCTTGGTCTTCAGAGTTATAGTCCAACACTCAAACCACTACTCCACGCTGGTTCTTACTTCTTTTAGCACAATGTTTTTTGACACTGATTGGTAGTGGCTGGCTAGCATTTCAGGCAGGAATTTTTCCAAACCTAACTGGAGATGCTAGTAATTAAATCTTCTGTATGCAAAGCATGGGCTCTACCACAGGTGCCAAGGCAATTCCACTGTAGAATCTATCTGCTTAACTCTATTAACCAACATTATTTGATACTACAGTTTGAGTCTCCCTTATCCAGAATTCTGAAATCCAAAATCCTCCAAAATTCAAAACTTTTTTCATTGATGGCTGAGGTAGTGACACCTTTTCTTTTTGATGGTTCAGTGCACACAATCTATTTCATGCACAATTGTGTTTTTTTTTAAATATTGTGTATAAAATTACCTTCAGGCTATGTGTATAAGGGGTATATGAAACATAAATGAATTTTATGTTTAGACTTAGGTCTTATCTCCATGATATCTCATCATGTATATGCAAATATTCCAGAAACCAAAACACTTCTGGTCTCAAAGATTTTGGGTAAGACTCAACCTGTATATTTTTGCCTACAAAGGAAATGCAAATGGACTTTCAGGAGTATTACAATAGTCTTAGTTTTGAGAAACAGCAGGTGAGGTTGGGAATATATATTCTCACGACCCTTTCTTTGTCCTAATTTCTTTCCACTCTGTCATAAGTACAAGTATCCTTGTATCATTTGACCTGTATTAGGCCAACTGACAACAGAAGCTTTGAAAAAGTAATTTTGAGAACTGCAGGCTAAATCAGCTAACACAGAAAAATCCAGGTTTCCCATTATTCTACTCACTGACTTGCTTTTTTTTTTTTAAAGTTTTTGACCAAACTACTGACAATTTAACAATATTCAATTACCTGAATCCTATTAGTCCTCACTACACTATACCCATCAAATCAGTGTGATCTGTCTATGTGTGGTGGACTCGCCGTCTTCAGAGCAAGGAAGGGGAGGGGCAGCCACACGCTGGGCACCCCAATCCCTTCCCCAAAACGTCCTCGGAGCAGCTGGCACTCCGAGGATGCCTTTCTGCTGCAGCGTCCGCACACGCTATAGCGGAAAAGCTGCCGAAGGTGCACCAGCAGCCTTTTGCGGCGCACCAGTGATTTGTGGAAGGAGCACTATTTTAGCGCTCCTTCCAGGGGAGGCGAAGCTGCACTGCGGGGCCGAGGAATGGGGATGCCTCAGCCCCAATCCGCAGCTTCCTAGGGCGGCCCCATGCTGCCCGTCTGCTTCCCCCCTCACTGTTCACATTTAATTCAGTTGATCAACTTTATTTGGGAGTCATCTTAAGAATTGAAGCCACTAGTGATCATATCCAAATATTATCAGTCCATGTTACTATAAACTCTTTCTATTAAATCTCTGTTCATCTGGAAAAAAGAAAAGGCCTTCTATGTGTGAATAAGGAGTGTATGCAGAGATTGTCTATAGACAGAAGAGAGCAGTAGACATCCTTGTTTGCACTCCATCATCGTTCCATCTTCGTCATTTGCTTTAATGAGTCACATAAGAGCTTTATAAAAAAGTGGAGGGTGGAGAAACCTCAGTGCTTTTTCCATTACAAAAACATGTGCTCATAACGGGCGGGGGGGGGGGGGGGGGGGGGGGGGGGGGGGGAGGAATCATCTTTGATTTGATTTTATTGCAGGATGCATGCTTAGTTGCTGGTCCAGCTAATGCCAAGATGCAGGCTGAGCTGTGGACCTTGCCCATTTTTGTAGTTTAACCAGTGAATAGGCTGCATCTGTTTATTCTCAGGCCTTCCCGCTACTAAAAAAAGAAGACATCAGAGGCCTGTGAATGAGGAGCTCTTTTAAAAAGCACAAAGCCTTTGCTCCTGAATCCACCTTAACCAGTTTAGAGAAAGAGCTTTTGGCATCAAGTCTGCCTTCGGTGAAAGACTGATAATGATCACGAGAGACATTCTGTGGGCTCCTGCTCCACCAGCTTCAAAGGCTTTCTCTCTTAATCAACATTAAATCATCATTTTCCCTCCCATACAGGGACAGCTGTACACAATCTATTTGTTTTAAAACAGATTATGGCTTTTTTCCTTACTAGAATATAGATTGCATTGATTTTTTTTTTTAAAAAAAGACACGTAAATAGTTTATCTGGTAAAAGCCTTCAGTCCATTATATATTCACAGTACCTCCCCCCCCCCATCCCCTGGATCTGGCCTTTATTTATTTTCTTGCATTTGTAATGATGTGCCTGATCTTCAAAGAATTCCCCCCTCCCCACAACACCCAAGCTGTAGTAAAGAAAACTCACCCAAACCAGGGTGCTTTGAGGATCCTCGCCCAGGAACTCTATCCTGGGTTTTAAAATATGGATCTCATTTGGAGGGTGTTTTTGAAAATACTTGATTCTTGGACATGAACCTCTACAGGAATGGGTTATTGCAGTATACTGTTCTCCAAAATATGAATAACTGCTTTAGGGTATAGTTCTGTGCCATATATCTAGGAATCAAGATATTCCGAAAATGCAAAATAAGATATTTTTGCCATATGCAATGCTATATTTGTATAGTATTAGTAAGATTTACTAAGATTTATTTACAAAGCATTGTAAGTTTGCACCAAGTTAGTACCATCTAAGCCATCCAGGCCATTGTGGTGTAGTGATTTGAGTGCTGGACTAGGATACCAGAAAACCAGGGTTTGAATCCTCGCTTGACCATGAAAACCCACTAGTTGCCCTTGGACAGGTTACATGCTCTCAGCCTCAGAAGAAGGCAATAGCAACCCCCTCCCCCCCCCTTAGATCTTGCCAAGAAACCATGGGTTGCCTTGGGGTCACCGTAAGTTGGAAATGACTTGAAGTACACAACAGCAACTGATTTAGAATTACTTCTCAAAAACTATAAGTCATTTATTAGTTACATTTTATACCCTACCTTTCCTTCAGTGAGTTCCGAATTATTGCCTGTTCCCCACTCCAGACTCATAAAAATTCTGTTCAAGCTGTCATCAAGGGTAGCTAGTCCTAGATTGCTAATGTCCCAGACCAACATGGTGCTGTTAATGACCTATCCTGATTAACCTGTGATAGGTCCCATTATTCCTGTGATGGACAGAAGTGATTTCATTGTCCAATTAAAGTATAAATAGATAACATGGTTTATTAGTAACTGAAAGTACAAGACCTCTTTAGTATCAAACAGATTTTGTTTCGCTGTATCTTTTCCAAAGATATATTGCAGAGATGTATTGTCACTTTAAGAGTAAGAAGAATGATCCTATTGACTTGACCAGCCATGGATTTTGGTATCCACCAGATGTCCTGGAATGAAATTGCAGTGGATACCAAGGGCTCTCTGAATTTACCTGTTATGAGGTTTTCTGTATGCAGTGGAAGTCATTTTAAATTGTTGAGGGGTAGCAGCAATTATCAACCTAGTATCACACATGAATGGGACAACATGCTTTGTATTAATTTAAATTACCCAGCCTATATAAAACACAATTTAAAGCAGCCTCTACACTGTGACCTTTTTATCTTAAATATCACATCAAACTTATTCTTACACAAAGCAATTGTCACTCATTCAACAAAATGAAATTAAAGCAATATAATAGCTTTCAGAGCTCAATATTTGTTATTGGTTTCTTATTCAGGAATAACACCAAGAAATGATGGTGATAACAGAAAATATTCACTGAATGAAGGTGGATGCTGTGAAGATAATGCCTACTTTTAATTGCTGGGCAAACATCTAGCCATTTGCACTCAGAAATTTTTCGTTTTGTTTGCTCTTATTTTAATTTTTTATTATCATTTTTGTGACTTTAATAAATTTGGTTGTGTGTATGTGTGTATCTGTATCTATATATCCTTTTTTATAAGAAATGACACAATATTCTAAACATTTCAGGAGAAATACTGAACGTATTTGTATGGAATTTGTGTAGTGAATCTATGGGCAAGGAAAAGTACAGTTATGAGAAACATTGCCAAACCGTGTAATAGATCAAGAAAAAGTCTCTTTTGTTCATTCATCATCATCACAGAATGTAGACATTTCAGTGTGAGCCAGAATGAATATTTTATATAAGAATGAAACACACACACAATTTGAACCACTCCATCTGTTTCTGTTATTCCAAAGCTGCTCATCAAAAAGATCCATCGAAGCCACATTTATTATGGATTGTCACTGTAGTATAAATTGTTGGCTTATGTTGCTGGGGGTTTAGAGAGGTGTGTTGCTGACCTTACTCTTAGTATCCTCCTAGAGAAATACGTCACGACCCAGTGATGCTTTTTTTCTGTAGACATGGAGTACGATACGAAACATTTGTCAGGAAAATGCCAAAGCTTAACATATCCAGCATATGAAAGGATATAAGATCCTTGCCAAATACAACTCTCGCTCATCTCTAACACATCAGCTCACACTCTGGTTTGGAGACTATTTTGAGAACCAACATTTTAAACAAGTTTCTCTTCCAATGTTAACATCTTGTAACTTTCAAAAGTGCAAATGTTTCCTGTTTTCTTATAGTAGGAGCATGTCTAGGGGGATCAAGGATGTGTGTGTGTGTGTGTGTGTGTGTGTGTGTGGATGTGTGCGTCTCATTAAGACATTATTGTCCCAAGTTGACAGTTGTAGTTTGCCAAAATCTAGAGTGAAAAGGCCACATTTTATTTACATATTTTGAGCCCATAGTTGATGAATGTCTCAACAAATTGTTTTTAAGGGGAAAATATTTGCTTTCTCCCTCCTTTACAGTAGCCATAAGCCTGTCAGTGACAAATGAGATATTATTGTCTGCATCTGAATTTGATTGACTGTTTCAGTATATTCAAAAGGTGTGTGCATGGATGATGAAGCAATCCTCATACAATCTGCTTGGAATCAGCTACCTCCCTTTTTGATACTTTGCCCACCAGTGAACTGGGCAAAAAGTACACAATGGTATCATTGTGAACACTTAACTAAAGTTCCTGCAATGAGCAAATCACAGAACCAAATGCAAGCTCATGCATGCTAAATAAGGCTGCCATTTAAAATCCAGTAGTCTCTTATGAGCAAATCTACCATGTCTATATGCAGTTGTTGTTGTGCACCTTGAAGTGGTTTCCAACCTTATGATGACCTTTAGGCAACCCTATCACAGGGTTTTATTGGCAAGTTTCTTCAGAAGGAGTTTGCCATTGCCATACTCTGAAGCTGAGAGAGCATGACTTGTCCAGGGAAACCCAATAGATTTTATATGCTGAACAGGGATTTGAACCCCAGTCTTCAGAGTCATAGTCCAATGCTCAGCCCACTACACCATGTTCTGACAAATACTGGTCTAATGCTTTTTGTCTTCTTCTTGCCACAGAGGAATGGCCCCTCTCACACACAGGACAGGGTTCTTTAGCAGGACAGATTGCCTAAGCTATTTGTGTGCCCATACAATGTGTCATAAAAGGGGGCCTTATCTCACTTGGAGTTCTCACCTCATTGGGAAGCCTGAAAAAAATATTTTTGGGAAGCATGTGTGTGTATGTACCTTCAAGTCACCTGTTGACTTATGGTGACCTCATGAATTTCATAGGGTTTTCTTAGGCAAGGAATACTCAGAGGTGGCTTTGCCAGTTCCTTCATCTTCAACTCACATAATTCCACAGCCAGTACAGTCAACTGGTGAACCCATAAAGGCAACATTTCTGAGGGGGAAAGTGTAACATGTTTATTTCAGCAAAGGCCAGTTCTTTATGTGCCTACTAATTCTTCTTCCAGCATGATCATGTTGAGATGCATGCTGTTTTTCTAAGCCCTTCTCTCTAGGAGTGGGCAACCGTAGAGGAGAAAAGGGCCTATTTTCATCTCTGTGCATCCTGTGGGATCACGCTGGTGCATTGCAGGCAATGAGGAAATTATGTTTTCTCACTTCCAATTCCTGGTTAGGCTGATTTTGAGTCATTTTTTCAGAAGGTCAAGAGAAGAGGCCAATTGATACGAGGGGGTGGGTGGGTGGGTGGGCAATATTTGAGATAACCCAGGGAAATCATGTAGCAATATTGAGGGTATCTTTTTTTTTAGGTTCCATATGTTACGGTTTCGGGTGTGTGTGAAAACTGTAAAATGGGCCTCACAGTCTCTGTTTCCTCACTCCTGCCTTATAAGCTTACATCAAGAATGAGCAGCTGAGAACTGAAGCCTAAATAATATATGACATTTCTTGGTAAAGGTCATCTACTGTCCTTAGCATCAGTTCATTTTTGGAGTTGAAGAATGCCAGTGCCTAACCTAAGCCTGAGTTTATTAAACTCCAAACCTCCAGACTCCAAAGAAATGTTAGAACCAGCAATATGATCAACTTCAGATGCTTGGGAACCCACAGAATGCAACCATGTTAACACCATGCCCAGTCAGTGAATGTTACACTTAACAGTGCAGATTTCTGCTTGGCAATATGCTGAATGCTACTAGCTGCAAAATCTATCCACACAGCCACTAAGGCCAAGTCAATTCAGAAAGAATTGGATGCCAAAGTCCTTGGGATTCGTGTCCTGAGTCCTGAAAGTGCAATTCCCCCCACTGCCAAAAAACTTGGAAAACAGTATGCCTAGATGGACTCCCACAAGCTAGATGTATCAGATCTCAATTTTAGCCATAACTTGCTAACATAGATGGCCCCTCCAAACAGGAGAAAAGGTAGCTGAAAATATAGAGAACTCAAATGGAGAAAAACAAAGCAAATAACTTTACATAGTAGGGAGACAAACAGGGGTAAAGCATGCCATGTATGCAATACAAGAGGAAATAGTTTAGCCCAACCCTCTAACATCTTCTAGAGTCAGACATCCAATGTGTTATTAGAGAGACATTCATTCCTTGCCTGAAAGGTAAATGCTCATATAGCATTGCTGTAGTGCCCAGGGATCCTTTTACATATGATCTTATTTGCCCATGTTTGTCCAGAAACCTTGAGATCAACCCTGATACTACCATCTTTCCCTAGCAAGTGGGGTGTTGTCTGATGGCAGAGCTACACACAGGAATCTAGTTTTGTCCTTTGGAACAGCAGCTGGGCCTTTCATCTTTTAAGAGTGGTATCCTCACCTTCAGTTGGTTTTTTGATGGCTGCCACAGTGCCAAAGTATGATGCTGAATGTTTTGAAAACAGAGCACAAAATGGAGTACAGTTCCAACAAAGATTTATCACCACACAGTTTATCCTGAAAACTGAATCCAAGGAGGGAAACCAGAGTATGGGCAACCAGAAGAACACTGAGTTAGTTTCACACTTATCAATCTGCACTGCCAAACTGCAGGCCCATGCTGTGGTAACCACTACATCAAAAGACAAGCACCAGACTGTGCCTTATCACATGAGAAACGAAAGCTGAAACTGAGCAGAAGAATAGCAGCTTTCTCCATGCCTCTCCACATGCTGTCATAGCACTTCCATTCTCTTCCCAAGAAAGATGATCATAAAAGCATGCATTTTGATTACTGACAAAAAAACTTGCTTTGATTACTGTCTTCCTCTGGAAGAGTATATGTAAGCTGTACAATGTCATGCAGAGAAGCACAGAGAAAGCTGCTACTCTCCCACTTCATTTCGACTTTCTTTTCTCATGTGATGATAAGGCTTTAAAGCTACCTTTCCTGTTGATCTATCATTAACAAATTGCCCTGAGACATTTTTAGGACTGTTTGTTTGTTTGTTTGTTTGTTTGTTTGTTTGTTTGTTTGACTTATAGCTTGCCTTACTCTCCAAATTGGGACTCAAGATGGCTCACAACAAGATTAAAAACAGGTACAAATGATTAAAACCCTATTAAATTCATGGGGTCACTATAGGATAACAGGTGATTTAAAGACACATGACTTGAAAGGGAAAACATTTCTTTAGACAGCCTGGAACAAGTTGTATACAACTTAAATAGGTTACTAGCAGCACTTTAAAATGTACCCAGAGACAGTCTGAAAACTCCTAGAGAGAAGGTAAGCACTATCACAGTGGTGATATCCTCAAAGCAGGATTAGGAAGTAGACAAAAGAACCATGTCAGCTACCTGTCCTCCACCTTTATGATAAATTTTTGATCAATGATCTGTTTGTTTCCTTTGATAGACCATTGATTTCTGGACACTAATTTATTGACAAGGGCTACTAAGGGATTCTGAAGCCCTTGAAAAATCCCCCCACAAGGTCTGTTACCACCACTGGTGGCAGTAGTGATGAAAAACTGATATGGTTCTGCTAAAATTGAACAGTGTAGCCTTCTGTTAGTTCTGCGGTCCAGACCATATATTTTGCATTCTTGGTATATGCAAAGAAAGTAGCAAAGTAGTTTGATAGTTTTCTCTCCTGGTCCAATATCTAAGGTCTATTAGAACTATATGGGCTAGCAAACACAAGCTTTTCATGGCAAGGGTAGAATATTTCTTGATAATAAGAAATAGACTTTTCTGAGGTGCCTGCCAAAAATAGATTTCCAGTTTAGCAAGGATTTTTCCACCGTGCAGTGGCATCATTAGGGGGTGCAGGAGGTGTGGACCACACCTGGTGACACCCTAAGGGGGGGGGGACTGACACCACTGCTCCTCAAACACCTGCCTTTTGGCAGAAATGGGCTGTGACATCATCTGCTTCCCTTTAAAATGCTTTAAGAAATAGTGGGAGTGGGGTGAAGCTCAGTGGGAGGAGAATGGAGAGGGGGGCCCCCATTTTATTTTATTTTTAAAATTAAACATTGGAATTTTTAAAAAATATTTACCATCGGCAACAGCAGGAGGCCTTGGAAGGAGGACTCTGGAGGACAG
>CM034708.1:63814310-63824876 GCA_020142125.1 Phrynosoma platyrhinos
TCACCATTAAAATCAATGGACTTGAGGTTCCATGTTTTTTTCCATATGTGGGTGCTCCAGAATGGATCCCTCACATATACAAAGGGCCCACTGTAGTTGCCTGATAGCATTGGTGGCGTTTTGGTGTGCGATAACACCCGATAGCAACTGGTAAGGCAAAGCAACCCATCGGGGAAAGGATGGTTTATTTTGCCATGCAATAATCTCCTAACATCTTCAATTTTTTTTTCTCCTGTTTGGTTTGTACCACCTTGCCTGTTGAAGAAGCTGGTGAAGCTTCAAAAGTTTGCAACATATATATTGTGCATTTTGGTTGGCCAATAAAGGTATCACTGTTTGGAGAATGCTTCACAAAGTTCGTGCAAGGAAATGTGGAGTAGATGAAAGAGTATTGTACATCACATTGATTTCACTTTAACAAATAGGTAAACAGTTCCTTGTCAAGTTTCAGTCCTCTTCAAAGCTTAGAGAAGACGTCTCCTGGTCAAGCAGTGCTACCACATTCCAGGAAAACAGATAAAAGATAGAGAGGGACAGAGATACCAAATGAATAGGTTCAGAAGTCAAACATGCCAATACACCAGTCTTTCGACACCTGGTGCTCTCCAAATATTTTGTATTACAACTTCCATCATGCCCAACTACTGGTAATGCTGGCTAAGGTTTTGGGGACTTGTAGGCCAAAATATCTGGAGAACACAAGGTTGTGAAAGCTGTTGTACTTTGAGCTTCATTCCTCTTATGATAGAGAACCAAGAATTTGAAACTTGGAGCAGAACAGAGAAAGGATATCTGCAAGACTGTTCTATTCCAGCTGGTTTTTATGTCTAGGAAAGGGTTAATTATGATACCTCTGAGAATTTTGACTGGTGCTCCTTATGGAAAACTCTTGGGATATGACTGGCTGGAAAGCAAACTCATAAAATAAGTACACTAAAAAGTATCTCCTCTTTTAAGAAATGATGGTCTAAATGAAACATGAAGATAAGCATCATTTTAAGAGGATCTATTTTTAACATTTAAGTTCATGGGAGCCTTACAGCTCATCATTTTCCAAAAAATGCCAGATATTATTTCTCTCCCCCCCCCTTAAATGATAGCCAAGAGGGGGAAAATGTCTGTGCATCAATTTCCTGCTCTTCAGGAGATAACCACTACATCAACTGTGGGTTTATCTTCACCCCCTGGGCAGGAAATTTATCACAATTTATTCTAGTGCATTCTAAATTGGCCTTGTTGATTACTGCTGCATAAACAATGTGAAACATTTGCTTCAGTTAGAGCTGGCACTGATGTGAAGCCAAGATTGGCCAAAGAGCTTCAATTTAGTGAAGTGGCTGTAATATCAGCACAAACAGCAGCGTTATCTGGCAATTGCTGAAGAGCTTGCGAAAGACAAAAAGGAGAGAAAGAGAAAGAAAGCCGGATACTTCCTCTGTGTAGTGCTAATGGGCCACTTACTGAAATATATCTGTTTGGAGAGAGACATCCAAAGGGTGCATGGTTAGAACCATCAGAAAGTGGCCTCTGCATGTACAGCATGATAAGCTGCCTCATTCAAACCTTCAGACATTTTCAAGGGTCAGGATCAAAGGCTTCAGTTGAAAAATCTGGCTGTATACAAACATAAGTCATGGATGAGTATACTCACATCTTCAAAACAAAGTCAATTCAAATCCAAATAAGATTTTGTTTTTAAGGGGGGGGAGCAAAAATCTGAGTGAGAACAGACTTCCACTGACTAGAGGATAAAAAGCTCAGAAATTTTGAAGATGACCAGCTGACCTATCCCACAAACCAAATATGACCACATGCTGAAACATAAATTGGGACTTAATGCAGGAGTTCCGTCATCTTTGAATCATCTGGAAGAGCACATGTTTTCATAATAATTTCCACAGTGACTCCAAACTGCCATGCAAGATCATTCTACGGTAAAATGGACTTTGGATAGAAAAGTGGAGTTCTGCTCTACAAACATTTTGAAGATCTAGGGGAAAAAATTAACTATGTTTCCAGCCTAGTTTCTGGATTCGGCTGTAGAAAGTGGGATAGATTCTGCAACATACTTAGGATGCTGCCACACTGCAAAAACAAAGCAGTTTGATACCTTTTTAACTTACTTGATCCTATGGAATTTGGGGATTTATAGTTTTGTGAGATATTTAGCCTTTCCTGTCAGGGAGCTCTTGTGCCCCAACAAACTATACCTCCCACAATTCCATAGCATTGAGTCATGGCAATTAAAGTGATGTCATACTGCTTTATTTCTGCAGTGTGACAACAGCCTCAATAAGGTTACTTTTTTGAAGTGCAAGACACAGAATCTCTCACTCAGAATGAGAGATCCTGAACACTGTAGTTCAAAAAATAACTTTTCAGAATTCTGAATCTATTCTGGGGTTCAAAGACAGCTTAGAATACTATCTAAGGTGTGATGATATAATTAACCATATGGACACATAAGTGAAATACCTGCAGATTTTGATTGTTTTAAGCTCCTAAAAATTCCTACCAACACACCTGCTTGTAATTCTGCAATAATATTACTTCCAGACAAGAAAGAGGGAGTTTGAGTCATTAAACAGCTTGGAAAAGTAAGCTACTTTTGGAGATACAACTCAGGTTTGGGGGTTCAGGGAAGTGTGATCCAAAAATACAAACAAACCCAACTTTCCTAAGTTTCCCCTTTACACATACCCTTTTTTAAGGTAACAAATGTGGCTTTTTTATGCAGAAGTTCTCTAACATCTCCATTTAAAAGCCTGAGGTAGAAGACAATATGAAAAAGAAAAAGTTTTCCTGGAGAGCCAATCTACCCAGAAGCCACAATGCTAGAGTAGATGGTCAAATAGCCAGATATATGGGACAAAGCAAGTTCCTATGGACGTTATCACACGGGGAGTTGTGGGGAGAAAGTGGAAATAAACCAGACGAGCGGAAGACTTTAATTTATAGGATTTGTCTCGTTCCGCCTCGTCTGATAACTAAATTCGAATTTAAAAGAGGGTTAATTCGAACAAAAACCTGATCTTTTCAAATCCTCAAAAATCCTGAAAATGAAAAGATCAGGTTTGCATTCGAATTAACCCCCTTTTAAATTCAAATTTAGTTATCAGACGAGGCGGAACGGGACAAATCCCGTAAATTAAAGACTTCCGCTCTTGCCCGTTTATTTCCACTTTCTCCCCGCAACTCCCCGTGTGATAACATCCTATGTTTCTACAATGATGGCAACACACCACATAGCTGAACATTTGTTTTTCTGAACAAAAGCGAAATAGGAGACAGGCTTCCCATACTAATAAATGGTCACTTCATTTTCTTATTACTTTGAAAATGCCAATGCATTTTGTCCTCCGTCAAAATTGGCCTTCTTCAGAGGCTGAAACATGTTGGGCTTTTTAAAATAATAAGAAAATAAAGACATGGCCATCTCTCAGCACGTGGAGCCTGTCTCCTGTTTTGCTTTTGTTGGAATATGTGCTTATCCATTCTCTCCTTTGCATTTATTTTGGTGCACAGCCAAAACCAACCTTAAATAAAGAAATTACATAAAACAAATGAATTGCCTGTCATGGAACTTCGGGCAGGGGAGAGAGGTTGTCCTTTAATGTCTTCAGATGATTGTTCACTGGTCATCTAGGAAACATTGTTGGCTGGATTGTGTCATTTTGTGACTGACCAGGAAAGGATCCCAGCCAGACCATACCAGAGGTACATCTGCTTATTAAACACACCCTGACCATTTAATCTACAAAGGATGGAGAGGCTAATATTGAACACTGTTAGGAGTGGCAAGAGACAAGAGTCACAGCCTCCCCTCTGCTTTACCTTTCATTGCTTTAAGCTTGTCGCTTTCACCAGCTCCAGTCTTGGAAGTGAATCCCATCACCCAAGTTTTATAAGTGAACTACTGAGTGCATGCTTAATAAAATGCATGCGTTTGCATAGCCTCCAGCATGCACTCAGATGAAAACTGGGACATCTGAGGCCAAGCAACATCAGAATGTGATCAAGATGGCAAAGATTGTTAATGAGGAAGAACACACAAGCACGAAGTGACTGCAGCCATTTTTGTTTGCCTGGGTCTACAGCGAAGGGCAAGATTCTGTCCCCTGCCTCTCCTCTCCTCTCCCCCCGCCCACCCCCAGCTAACTGAGTACAAACTACTTGCATTTTGAACTCAGTTTACAACAACTGTAAATTGCAGAAGGTAAAGTAAGCTGAAGATAAGGAGGAAAGTGGCAGGATGAATAAGAAACTGGGACATTTTAAAAAGCAGTTGAATAAATGGGACAGTAGAGAATTAATCAGGATTGCCCTTACCAGATTGAAACAATTGGAGGGCTTGCATTTGTGATATCATCCTCACAGTCATGGGAGGTCCTAGAGAAGGGAACCAGGATGATGCTGTGGTTTGTTGTGTTGATTATATTTATTTCACTGTAATCCATTTAGGGTTGGGGTTTTTTAAAAGAAAAGAAAAGAAAAGTAGTATAAAAGTAATCTTGAGTGAAAAAATAGAGAATACACATGGTAGCCCTTTGGATGAAAAAAAAATAAGCTAATTCTCTGCTACAAAAATATCATTGCATTGAATACTTCAAAATATTACTGGTAGAGTAATTACGCAGTGTCGTTCACTATGTGGTGCTGGACGTTTTGTATGTGGGTGGAAACAGATGCTTCTTATTGCTGTTCTGTTCTTGTTTATGAGAGATAATAATGTTCCTTTCTGGTTTTCTATCTGTCTCTAATCATTAAAAATGGATTAGGCTGGAGTAGAAAAAATATTCTGTTTTTCTTATCAATTATTTCTTTTTAATTGATAAGTACCAACAGCAAGGCCCATTCCAGTTATAGACAATGGCAGCATATCATATAGAATTTAAAAATCTAGTGAACTGATGGCATTGTTGGGAGATGCTATTTGAAAGCAACTGCACTATCCCCACAACACGCACCCCTATTTATTTCATCCCCCACTTGCTTCTGTCTGAACAGAATAATTCTTCATGTCTGTGACATATTTTAGGCTGATTTAGGCTTTTTGAGAGAAGGGAAAGCAATGCTGATTCAAAGCTGGATTCATGGCCCCTGTTGGCTAGGAACTGTGTGACAACACTGCAGCCACCCGACGGCCAGTTTTGCAATTGTTTTTAATTCTTTATTTTAAAAACAATAAAGTGAATGGAAATGCAATTAAACAAATAGATCTGTATGCATATGTCAATTTATATAATATTTTGCAGTCTGGCTGAAAGGGTCAGTTCACCACAGTTACAGTAGTGGAAGTTGGTATATTTCAGGATTAGACCTATGATGGCTCATGGCTTCTATATCAGTGGAATAGTGAATATGTGTTTGAGTTTTTATCTGAACTTTGAACTGGTTATCTAAGGTATTGAATCCCTTTTCCAGATTTACTAACCCAGTGACATGGGACCCACCAGTGGGCTAGATGCCATAGGATGGAAGGCATGACAAATGATAAGGTAGGGAGAAAAGCTAAGGGTGGAGGAAGCAACTAATTTTTGTTGATATCTTCCTCCTTTGCTATGACATTAAGAATATGATTTAAAGATCAAAAATAATGTGACTTTACATCTGAGTAGACACGATTTTCTCCCGATACAAATAGCACCTCCATAGAAGATGCTTTCAATAGAACATTAGACGGAGAGGAAAAGTTTAACCAGGTGGTGAGTTCCCTGTCATTAGCAACCCTTCCTCACTAACTGATGCTATTTGCTGGCAAGTTTAGTGTGAAGAAACATTTAACATTATTTTGCAACCTGGCCCAAAAAACAGAGAAGAGGTTTTGGAGCTTTAAGAACAAATTGACAAGTGGAAGACCAGAGATATAAGAACAAATTGGCAAGTAGAAGACCAGAGAAAGAAAGAACAGCACTAGAAAGTACCCTCTGTATCAAGTGCTCATTGGTCTGGGACTGTAGGACCAAAGAGAAGCACTCTTTAACCCCTCTGGTCCATAGACCAGCATCTGTGGCAGAACTGAGAGTCCTTTAGCCTTCCATATATTTTATCCTACATCAGACGCACACAAATTTTCTACAGAACTGTGGGAGTTACAGTACAAAAGATCTCCAGGGCTAAGGGTTCTCTGCCTCTGATCCATGAGCAGCTGGGTTGAGAATAAGAGAAGTTGTTGGAAAGATTCAAGGTATACAGCTTCAAAATACATACATACATACATACATACATACATATATACATGTTCTCAAAAGGAACCTGTCCCTGCTGGATCTGTCAAAAGGATCCAGGTACAGTCCACCTCCATATGCATGGATTCATTATCCACAGAATCCACCATTCATGGCTTGAAAATATTTTTTTAAAAAATATATGTAAATTCCAAAAAAACAAACCTTGTTTTTGCCATTTTATGTAAGGGACACCATCTTAGTCTGTCATTGTATTTAATAGGACTTGAGCATCCACAGATTATGGTATACTGGGGGGGGGGGCTGATACCAAAGACCCACTGTATCTTGTGTCCATCACTGGCAACTTAATGCCCTGAGGAAGCCACAAGAAGGATATCAATGTGATAGTGTATTTCCCCCTCAGAAACATAATAGAGATAGAGATAGGGACAGAGACAAAGACAGACAGACAGACAGACAGACAGACAGATGTTTATTGTTGTTGTGTACCTTCAAGTCATTTCCAACTTGGCAACCCTAAGGAGAATCTATCAAGCAAACAGCATGACAGGGTCGCCTTAGGGTCGCCATAAGTTGGAAATGACTTGAAGACAAACAACAACAAACTTCTGGTGAACATTTTTTACATTGATGAGTATGTTGAGTGGATTTCATGGTTGACATGTTTTGTTTTAATCTGTCAGAACTTGATAGATAACATGCAGTGTTTGAGATTCTATGTCGAAAACCTGACAAAAATAAAAACAATTAAGGGAACCCCACAAGTTTAAAGGGTTCAAATGAAACATGAAATCAGATCTTGGATTGGAATTTACTCTGTCTACAGCAGAACTGGGAAATTTGTCTGATTGATGTGGGAATATCTGGTCAGCATTAATTTCAATGCTAATCTATGACTCTCCACCACCACCACCCCATGCACTTTGCTGGGTTGGATCCAGAGTGTCCCTTCTGACAACAGAAAGTATGGCAGGCTAGCAGAGGTTCTTTCTGGAGGAGTAGCTTTCAACTGAGAAGAGGGAATCCGATGTTGTTAAACTTCAGCTCCCAGAAGCTCTATCCAGAATGGCCAATGCTGGGGAATTCTCGAACCTGAAGTCCAGCAATATTTGGAGATGATCTGGCTGAGAACCACTATGCTAGAAGAAAACAGAAAGGAATGCTGCCCATTTCCTTGCAGCCTTTCATATTAGAGGGTTCATTTACTTTCTAGGATAGGCTTTGAGGGAATAAAGGAGGCCAGAGGAGAAAGTAGGAATTGTCAAGAATTACTTTCATCCATCACTTTCCTCCAATCAGGAGAATCCTACAACAGAATCCAACCTGCTATGCAGTGAGGACAAAGAAATGTTGATATATAGTTTTTTGTGGGTTTTTCGGGCTGTGTGGCCATGTTCTAGAAGAGTTTCTTTCTGACGTTTCGCCAGCATCTGTGGCTGGCATCTTGATATAGTTGCTGGAAATGTTGATATAGTTGCTAGAAAAAAAAGGGGTACCCTAAGCATAGTGTAGTGGTTTGAACATGGACTATGATTCTGAAGACCAGGGTTCAAATCCTTGCTCAGCCATGGAAACCCACTGGGTGACATTAGGTAAGTTGCACACTCTTGGCCTTAGAAGATGGCAATATCAAATCCCCTCTGAAAAAACTTGCCAAGAAACCATGTGATAGGATCACTTTGTTGTTAACTGCGTTTGAGTCAGCCCTAACCCAGTGTGACCCTGTGGAGGAGATCAGTATCCTCCCCGATTGAGTCTATCCATCTGGTGTGTGGTTTTCCTCTCTTTCTGCTGCCTTCCACCTTTAACAGCATCATTGTGTTTTCTAATTATTAATTTTTCCTCCTGATCCGGTCAAAATATGACAGCATCAGTTTAGTTAACTTGGGGGTGGAACAGATGGCCCCAAAGAGCACCAGATCGGGGACACAACAACTGCATGCCGCAGCTCCAATCTGGTAGTTTGCCCACTCAAAAAGAAGCAGCAAAATGCCACTCCTTTTTGAACTGGCCAAAAGCTGCCCTTGCCGCTGTCATGGCAGTTTTCCCCATTTTTTCAATTCAGCATGTATAAATGCTGTGATGCAGGAGCATTTCCATGCCACTCACTTGGGTGGATGGGTGGGTGGCATGACACCAGCTTGGGAGTTAAGTCAGGGTGTGCAGTGGGCAGTCATCATGCCCCCACACCACCCCCAATCTGTCTCTTACTGCCAGTACGCTTTTCCCCTTGGACTCCAGAAAGCATTCAGGCTTGATCTGTTCTAGAACCCATTTATTTGTCTTCTTGGCCATCCATGGTATCCTCAGCATACATTTCAAATCAGTTTATTTTCTTTCTGGCTGATTTCTTCACTGTCCAAGTCTCACATCATACATGGTGATGGGGAGTATAATGACTTGGATTATTCTTTTAGTGCTCATTTGTACAGTACAACTCAAAACCAACAACTAGAGAGGAGGAGGCCAGACAGAAAATATGTCCAATAAAACAAGCATAGTTAGAAGCAACAGTACACATGTAATTGTAACTTTGAATGTGAGAAGCATGAACCAGGGAAAACTAAACATAGTAAAGAAGGAAATGGAATGCATGAATATAACAATACTAAGACTAAGTGAGTTAAAATGGACAGGAATGGGTCACTTTGACTCAGACAACTATAGGTAAAAGAAATAAAGCAGGAGAGCATCTGATGGAATTCTGTGAGGCCGATAATCTATTCATTGCAAATACCTGCTTCATACAACCAGATAGGAGACTATATACCTGGACATCACCAGATGGTAAACACAAAAACCAGATAGACTACATAATTGGAAGTAGAAGATGAAGAAACTCTATCCTTGTGGCCAAAACCAGACCAGGAACTGATTGTAGCACAGACCACGAACTGCTCATAACAAAAATCAGAGTTAAGTTGAAGAAGAAAGCAAAAACCATCATTATACCAAAATATGACCTGAATAACATCTCAGATGAATTCAAGGACAATGTAAGAAACAGATTTGAACTATTGAGTATAATCAACCGAGAACCTGAAGAACTGTATACAGAAGTCAAAGACATAATTAAGGACGAATGCAAGAAAACACTAACAGTGGCCAAAAAGAAAGATAAGAAACAATAGATGACAGATGAAACACTTCATGCAATAAAAGAAAGAAGAAAAGCAAAAGCAAAGGGAGATAGGAACAAAGTCAGAAGGACAATAGCACTAATATTTCATGCAAGCAAAATAATGCTGAAAATTCTGCAGTATAGACTCCAACCATACAAGGAGAAAAAAATTCCAGAGGTGCAAGCAGGATTCAAAAAAGGAAGGGGCACTAGGAATCACATTGCAAACATACAATGGCTAATGGAGCACACCAAAGAATTCCAAAAAAGAATCAGCATATGTTTCATAGACTACAGCAAAAAATTTGATTGTATAGATCACATAAAACTATGGAATACACTCAAAGACATGGGGGCACCACTACATCTGATAATCCTAATGAGAAATCTGTACCAAGGACAAGAGGCCACCATCAGAACAGAATTTGGGGAAACAGAGTCGTTCCCAATAGGCAATGGGGTCAGGCAAGACTGCATCCTATCACCTTACATGTTTAACTTATATGCTGAAAACATCATAAGAAAAGCAGAATTAAAATCAGAAAAGGAGGAGTTAAGATAGAAGGAAACAACATTAACAACCTAAGATATGCAGATGACACCATAATATTAGCAGAAATAGTTCAGGAATTGGAACAGTTAATAAGAAAGGTCAAAGATGAAAGTGCAAAGGCAGGTCTGATGCTGAACATAAAGAAAACAAAAATAATGACCACAGAAGAAATACACAAATTCAATCTAGACAATGAGGAAATTGAAATAGTTAAAGAATTATCATATCTAGGATCAAAGATTGACCAGAATGGAGACTGCAGTCAAGAAATAAGAAGAAGACTAGGAGTGGGAAGGGCAGCTATGAAAGAACTGGAAAACATACTGAAGAGCAAAGACATACAACTGAGCACTAAAGTCAGAATTGTCCAGGCCATTGTTTCCTACTTACCATGTATGGATGTGAGAGCTGGACAGTGAAGGAAGCAGACAGAAAGAAAATCAACTCACTTGAAATCATATAATCATAGAGTTGGAAAAGACCACAAGGGCCATCCAGTCCAACCCTCTGCCATACAGGAACTCAAAATCAAAGCATCTCCGACAGATGGCCATCCAGCCTCTCTTTAAAGACCTCCAAAAAAGGAGACTCCACCACACTCTGCGGGAGCGTGTGCCATTGTCAGGAAATGCCTCCTAATGTTGAGGTGGAACCTCTTTTTCTGTAGCTTGCATCTGTTGTTCCAAGTCCTATTCTCTGGA
>CM034708.1:63826632-63839670 GCA_020142125.1 Phrynosoma platyrhinos
TTATTTCTATCACTGTATGTCCCATGTTGCATTTTCCTTAACATATTTCTTCATTACTGGTGATGAGGCTGCATTCTCCACTTCACTTAAAGGCAGCCAGTTAGCAAAGAAGTCATGGGGAAGACTGCGTAGTACATAGCTCTCACCTCTGGCACCTTGCTGCCATCTCACAGCGTCTGCCATCTGATACAACAACCTCACTCTGCCTAACAGTATGGGCAGCCCTGCTGTAAATGTCTTGCAAAGACCCTTTTTCACACATACCAAGTCAGGATGAAGCATAAGTCACCCATTCAGATGGCTCTGTGAGCGTCAAATGATCTTGGCTCTTACGGTGCTTCTAAGGAAATTGCATTATTCGCTTTGTTCCGAGTCCACCATCAATCCTGGTCATGGTGTGTTGAGGGATTGTGTTTAGTTAGCCTGAGTTATTGTTTTAGCAAGTGCAGAAGTGCTCAGCTTCCCATGCCTGGGAAAACTAAAGCTTACAAGCTCATGCCATGGTTCACTGTGTGTAATTTCCCTGCAATATGTTTCTGTGTTGTCACAAGGCTACTTCCACCAAGTCTACAGAGGATTTCCCCCAATGATGTTAATGGGAGTTGGATCGGTCCCTAAATGAGTAGTGAACATTTTACCTTTCCTCAATTTATGCTTAATTTCCTAGCTCCAGAGGTTCTGTTTCATCCATATTCCTTATATCATTTTTCATTACTTTCCTTGTTATACTAAGGAAGCAATAATATGTAGAGCGGCCAGATGCCTAGATTGTAAAGAGTGTAATGTATATTCCCTGTGGTTCCATGCATTTCCCACATGAAAGTATGGATATATGGAGTATCAAAAACAGTGTTCAAAGTTCATCCAAAATGCATAGCTCACCCATAAGCTTGTGGCCCATGTTTGGCCAAATGTGTATTTCAACACAGGCTTAAGATAGTGTTTTTCTTCCATATTGTGAGTGCTAACAAATGTCCCCAAATATATTGGGCTGTATAGATTTCTGATTGTATAACAGGTTACCTGTTCCGTCCCACACACATACATATGCACACACACAACAAAACCCAGAAGTTAAAGATGAAAATGTGGACTGCATGTGCTGCTTGTACTCCAACCATACTGGGAAGACAAATATGTGGTACATTTGTCTAGAGCTTCGGACCTTATTTTTAGATGAATGAATGTAATGACAGGATGAAGCCATCTGTGTGTGTGTCTTGTGTGCCTTCAAGTCATTTCCAACTTATGGTGACCCTAAGGCGATCCTATCATAAGATTTTATTGGCAAGATTTTTGAAAGTTTGCCATTGCTGAGAGTATGTGACTTGTATATTTGAACAGAAATAGGGTGATGCTCTGAATCTCAATGCACATGGCATTCAAAATAACTGAAGACATTTTAATATTTTATTTGTTATTCATACATGTGTTTGTATGCTAATACTGTAGAAATCTATATTCTTTATTACAGAATCACTTGATTTGGTGTGTTGTCTAATGGAACTCAAACAAACATTATGGACCCAATCCATGAATGAACCCTGAATGAGCACTTTGGAACCCCCCTTCTCTCTCTCTAGAACAGGATTGAAAGGGTAGAGGGCCATATTAGCTTCCCCAAGAGACCTTGAAGGGCCTCCCCCCCCCACACACACACCTATGTCTGTTAGGTAAGGGGTATCATCAAAACAAGTACAAACAGTGTTTTTTTCTTGTGCCTCAGATTTCAAGTATGGTTGGCCCTGTTTATCATGGATTCAGCATCCACAGATTCCACCATCCATGGTTTGAAAATATATCCTCCAAAAAAATCCCAAAAGCAAACCTTGAGTTTGCCATTTTTTTTTAAAGGGACACTATGCCATTGTATATAATGGAACTTGAGCATCCACAGATTTGAGTATCCAAGGGGGATCCTGGAACCAAATCCTAGCAGATACCAAGGGCCCACTGTATTTGATATAATAATAATTATAACTGATTATTTAGTGGTTTGAAATGTAATGTTTCTGTTTCTATTTTAATTGTTCTTTTTAAAATTTTCATTTTTTATTTGTAATCCATTCCTTTGAAATATCATTAGATAATAAGAAGCAGTACAGAAATTGAGAAAATAATTCTGAGACATGGTTTCAGGTAAATCTAGGAAGCAGTGAGAAGATTTGTTGAGCCTTAAAAATGCAACATCAGATGTATTATTATATGTGTGAGGCAGTAATTTCAATGAATAGATTACAACCATGTCTTTGGTGATGTGCCATCTGACCCCAAAGCTTGTATCATAATAAATTTAAAAGCTGGTTTGGCTACTGTATGTTAATAGGACTACTTTGCTGAAGGTATGTTTGCATGCCTTCATTAAGAAGGTGTCTTAGATTAAGAAGGAAGGAGATTATATTATTTTCAGATAAATTAATTTAAACTTAGTACCCATGTGAATAGTTATTTGCGTAAATAGATATTAAGAACATATCATGACAGTCCCTTTATGTGAAAAATATTAGAAACAAATTGCACAGCACACAATGCAGAGTATACATTTACTTATATGTTATTTACTATTTATGCATATAGCCTGTCTTTCCACCAATGA
Organism: Phrynosoma platyrhinos; assembly: GCA_020142125.1. Classification (NCBI taxonomy): domain Eukaryota; kingdom Metazoa; phylum Chordata; class Lepidosauria; order Squamata; family Phrynosomatidae; genus Phrynosoma; species Phrynosoma platyrhinos. Next base: position 63,829,229 of record CM034708.1, read on the forward strand.
GCTTAAATACCTGTTTTGTCTCCTCAGTTTTATCCTCAGAACAAACCAGTGTGGTAGGTTATGCTCAGACACTGGAAACATTACTTTGTTTGGACAACTATTGCAAGAATCCCAAGGTCAGTGGTTATGCTGCTTGGACAATTCTGAGAATTACAGTTCAAAAATAAAAAGCCAAAACCCAAACCTCTGATCACAGTGAGAAAGAGAAACTGGTACATGTGCACCTAATGACTTTCATGACTCAATAAGGACTTGAATCTGGATATTCCAAGTCCAACATTTAAACCACCACATCATGCTAGACCACAATGCAAAACTTTGTTCTTAGGCTATGTAAAGCAAATATGTTTAAATCCTATGTAATTCAACCTGAATGTTTTGCATGAAAGGGGTAAATTAATACAAATATATAAAATATTGCATCTTTTAAAAATATATGAGTAGACCAAGAAAAATTGTTTACATACCTGACAGTGAAAAAAAATATTTTACTCACACATATTTTTAGCAGCATTTAAAAAAAAACAAATAGAACAAAGCATGGATTTCCCCTATGAAACTTTTCCCTCTTCCTGAACCTTTCATTTAAGATCACATAACACTAGTCATATTAGCTTCCCTCTTTCAGTGTTTCAGATTAGTCATTGTCTATGAATGATATCATTTCTTGGCTTGTTGCTCATTAGCCATTCCACTATAACATTAAAGAATGTAAATTTCATGCACTCAGCCACATCTGCTTGGTATATTATACATTTAATTTAATTTCCATTTTTAAGTGTAAATAAAATATCTCAAGCAATTATTTCCTAAAGTGGATTTCCAAAAAGCACTGTAATCACCAAACCTTTTCTGACAGCACAGACTTCAGTAAGATTGCTTTGGAGCTATTAGTTTATCAGTTGCAGCCTTACACAGTTTACTAACATGTAATAAATGTCATTAGTAAAATACCATTAAGCCCAAAGGGGAGAGAAATGGGTTTTAAGAGAAAATGAGTCAGCTATAGATGGTTGCATCTACAAACCTACCGTACATCAGTTTTGCATGGTTTATTTACAATCCACAATGTGGTATATCTGATACGTATACATGGGAGTGAGGAAATCAGTCATGGATTCATATATATCTATCTAAGTGCATTTCTAGTCCTGAGATGTCTTGTGAGATATTACACTTTGTTTGTTTGTTTGTTTGTTTGTTTGTTTGTTTGTTTGTTTGATTGTTTGTTTGTTTGTTTGTTTTATAGGAAATCCAGTGGAAATCCTGATCAAGCAATAGATAATTTTCTCCCCCATCCCATACATACTGGGATGACATACTGAACTTTATGGGTGGTGTGTTAATGGAGTTGCAATGGAAAGTAACGCCATTAAAAGTCAAGTCAAGGAAGTCTGTACTGCTAACGTGAGGTTCCCAGTTTCACAAATCTCCCATACAATAGAGCCCACAGTGTTTCAATGGTTCCCTGAAACCTCCTGAAGGCACATGGAGATGTAGAAAGTGGAGAGGGCAAGGGAGAAGATTTTAAAAAAAAAAAACCAATTGATAATCAATCACCTGTCTGAGATATGTTTCACTGATTATTTTAAATAACCTGCTTATGAAAATTCTGACTGAGACCCTGCATCAGGACACATTATCACATAAGTACAACTCTGTAGCTACATCTCCCAATTCTAGCTCCCCAAAACTCACCTTGTAACCAGTGCAGCCCTCCCCCCCCCTACACATACACCATGCCCAAGTCCATGCTGTTCGAGAGCAGGGGCATAAGTGGGGGATGTCTAAGTATTTTTCTATAGATGAATATGCTGCTACAGGCATATGAAGAGACCTCTAAGGACCTTGGGATGTCCTGCAGATGATATTCTTACAGCATGTCCAACTAAGGAAAACAGATGGACACATCACCCCTCATTTCCATGCTCTCTGTCAACATAGAAATGAGTGTGTTGGTTGGTCTGCACAGCTTATAAGGTAGACTTTGGAGGGGATTTTGATCAGAGCAGAATTCCATCTCTGCAACAACCTGAAAAGTTGTTTTGTAATTTTCAAACAGATGCCAGCCACTTTTTTGGCATTTGTTAAAATAACAAACAAGCTAATTTGAGAATAGATTAAGGTGTAAATTAAGAATGAAAAAAATAAATGCACATACATCAGCATTAAGCTGAAAGAAAACAGTATAAAGATAGAATCATGATATAAAAAAGAAAGGGAGTTTGATACATATTCAAGGGAAGAGAATTCCACAGTTATGGTTTCACCACCAAAAGGGCCCCATCTCAATACCTGCCAGTTAGGGGTTTAGTTTTTTTTAAAACTAATGACAAGCCAGATAGCATATTTTTGTAACTTGTGACCTACTTCAGCAGCAGGTTGTCTTTGCACTGACAGTGGCAATGGTTTATGAAACAACAATATTGTGAAAATCAGGGATCTGAGAGTAGAGAGAACACTCGGGAACTGCAACTAGATCAATAGGACCCCTGGTTGACTCTCTTTCCCTTGACATTTCCGAAACGATAGTTATTTAATGTAAAATTCTGGCATGTCAAACAATTACTGAAGACTGTAGGTTTTTTTAATCTGAGATTAAACATGGACTGTGGAAATGGCTAAATGTTTCTGTACACCAGCTCACAAAAAGTGTTGTTTTATTTTCAGTAAATTTCACTGGATGAGCTTCAGACTCTTATCCTATATAGGTTTTCATGGGAGTTGAGTCTTCCAGAAGTCACTTGGATTTTGTTCCAAGTAAAGTTGCACAGAATTGTGAAATAATTTAAAAACAAGTTCTCTATATCCCATTGTAAATTTCTGGACAACTTTTCACAAAATTATATCAAAGAAACAGCAATATAAGCTAATTGCCAAAAATGGAATGAAAATGTCAACTTCATTAATGCTTCTTCCCACCCAACAACCAAGTCTTTCTTTTTACGTGGAATTGTCTTGAGTATGTTAAATTAAAATCTTCCAGTGTGGTATTCCACTATATCTTTTTTTAAAAGGTAGTTTTAAACTACCTAAAGATCAAACAGCTTGACACAGCAAAAATTCTCATGAGTTTGAGAAAAATGCTGATTGGTTTGTTGGCTGGTGGCCGGGGAAATGTTATGACCGAATAATTATGTGTTCTGGACAGATGTATTAACCAGGCTTCAGGACTGGAGCCACTGGGTATTAGTTTAGTCATAAGACTAGGGGAAAGGCATCCTTTTCAAAGCATTGGCTAACTACCGCTGCTTTTGAGATGCTCCACTAAATGACTCCTTCGCAGCAACTTCCAAAACTGCAGTTCTGGTAAACAAAAATGATATTAAAGATTTGCTTGGTTTCCCTTCTTTAAAAAAAAAGACTTCATCTTGTCTACTGAGATATTTTGATGATTACCAATGGATATTGTGAACTATTGTTAAGTTTCCCATTCATCTTTTGAGGCATTCCTTGAACAGACTGAAACAGTAAATGAATAAAATTTGAAAAAGAGAGAGAGTGTGGTGTGTGGTGCAGTGACGGGTGTTGGATCAAGACTCTGGCTATGGAAACCCACTAGGTGGCCTTATGCATATCACATTCTCTCAGCCTCTATGGAAGGCAATGGCAAACTTGCTATGATGAAATCTTGTCTTAGGATCACCATAAATCAGAAATGACTTGAAAGTACACTGCAACAGTGTGATACACTGGTTAGCCCGAGACTTGTGAAATCTGTTCCCATTGAACTATCTTACTTCATAGAGTAATCCTGAGATTCATCCTGTCTCTCAGCCCGCCCTACCTCACAGGATTGTTGTGCTGAGAAAGCAGGGAGGAGATCATTGGACTGAGAAGTAGCGAAGGCAGCTTTTTCTGAGACGCATTTCAAAGATTTCAGAATGAAGATGGAAATTGTTCTTATCTGGCAGTTTCTTTTTTCCATTTTAGGTGTTGCTATTTAATCCTATGTGTGTGGGGGGAAACAGAAGAAAGATAATGGGCCTGAAAGGAAGTAAAGTGTTCATGGTATGTTGCCCTGCCTTTGTGAAACATGTGTCAACAATTTAAAACTATTGTGCATTGCATTTATTTATACAACATGTTTATAATCTTTTAGCTAAGAATTCAAGAAGATGACTAATCTGCTTAATTGTAATTAACCAATATTTATGTTTGCCAATAGGAAGTGTTAAAAGCAGAATATATGGAGACTATGAAGGCAGAATTACATCAAACGTTTGCTCTGACCATACATCTCATCTTTGTAAAGATTTTCCTTTCAACCCAGAACTACAGTGAGAGGTAGAAAGATATACAGCTGATGCTCCAAGCTGAATGACACCACGATAAACTAGCGTTCCTCCAGAAGATAAAATACATCATAAATCGATCCAACACTTACCTCATTTTAAATATTACTGTCTCCTTTTATCAGGTAACACTATATAACCTCCTTTTGCCTCCTTCCTTCCCATATTTTATTTGGGATTTTAATTCTGAACAATGATCACAACCAGCATTTTTAAAAAAATTAAAATAAGATATATGGCTTTTGATGTTTAGGTTATCTGATTGAAAGATTTAATTAAAAGCCATAGGGATGGTATTTTATTTCCCACAGATAATATCGTTGGAATGAATGGTGTTAATCTTATTTCATATTAATCATGTAAGGAAATAAACCTCTTTTTGAAGTTGGAGAAACCCACCAAGGTAAGCGCTGTGCCTTCTTGTTAGAAATTAAGATATTAATCTGTCTTAAGCCAATAAAATGTGCAATGGAAAAACTATTCTCTGGGCAATGGTGTAGTTGTCCTTTTAAACATAATGCTATTTGTTACTAACTGTACATTTAATATTTATTTATTTCAAATGTTATTCCACATTTTCTAAATGCTTGGTATACAACCATTTAATCCAGAATGTTCAATTAAAACTATAGAAAATCCAAACTAACACATGTCTACATAATTTTAGCCATCAGCCCAAACAGGGACTTCCAAAGTCCTTCCTCACCACAAGGAAAGAACTGCCACTGAAAGTTTTCTTCCACTACATCACAGCTGTAATATATAGTAAGTGATGCAACTGGCCCTGAGCAAGCACACTAATGGCATGACCAAACAATAAATCTGATTATTACTTGCATAAGTGGGTGCACCACCTGCATTACATGATAGCACATCCTCCAACTATTCTGATTTAGCCAATTAATCCTGTCATCCCACTTTTTAGCTGATTTTAAAATGTCAGTTTTTTTCTGCTCCCACTTTCCTCTTTTGATTTCAGTATACTTCAGTTGCTGCAAAATGAGTTCAAACTGCAAAAGTACTTTTCATTCAAATAACTCAGTGGTGGTGGTGAGGGAATCATGTCCTTTCCAGTAAGCCCAGGCAAAAGCAAACAGCTGCAGCCTCTCCTAGCATGTATGCTCTTCCTTGTTAATAAACTTTGCTATTTTGACCACACTTTGATGTTGTTTGGCCACATATATCCTAGTTTTCATCTGTGAAATGTTGAAGAATATAGGATAGAACTCCTGTACCTTTAAGTACATGACAAGTGAGCCCAGCTGACATTCTCCTACCTACACAACAATGAAAGGTGCAGAAGCCTTGCTCTCTTTGACATCTCATCAACCCATTTGCTTGTATTTTAATCATTATGTTACATGATGTACAAATAATGCACAAAAGTACAAACCATTTTTCCCAATGGCAACAAAATAAGATATGAATGGTCCTAAAAACTGCTTCTAGACAGTATTCAGTCTTACAGTATGCTAGACCTTTTGAGAAATTGTCCTATAATTTCAGGACAGTCATTGAGTACACATGTCATTGTGTGTTTATGTACATAATTATTAATTTTAGTAGCTACAGGGTCTAGATTGATGGAGACAGCCAACATCTTTTCATTTTACAAGGTGGCTATATCTGCCAAGTCTTGAGTAGATGTGACTGAGACAGGGTCAGCCCAAGAGAATTTACTACCTGAGGCACATAAAGAAAAACCAGTCATGACATACAGTACCTAATCAGATTGCTTTGGTACATAAGGAAGAAAATTATGCATGAGCCTCACTCTATTTCGTTTGGTGTAAGGGCCTAAATACCCTAAAATCATCAGATCCTGTCTAGCTTGAAAGCTAAGCAGGCTTTGGTTAATGCTTGGATGAGAGACTGCCAATGCCTGCTTGGTACTGTAGGCAACATTTGAGAGGAAAGAACAGGCAAAACCACCTCTGAGTATTCTTTGTCTAAGAAGACCCTATGAAATTCATGGGCTCACCATAATTGAACAGGCAACTTGACGGCACACATGCACATACAATAATAAACTAATAAGCTTCGTAGCTGATGTCACCTCATGATAGCCATAATCCCATGCCTCTGACAGCTGCTTCAGGACAGAAACTTGTGATGCATTACAATAGTGCTTGCACTTTTACCAGAATGAGAGAAAGCAAAACCAACCGTCTTTAGCAGCTTCTTTCTCCCACACCTTAATTCTTTCACTGCCACAGTGCTCATGAACTTTCCTTTCCTGTTGTCAATGCCTACACCAACATTGTTATACCATCATGTTTCAAACAAGATTGCAGTCTCGTTCTGTCTCATGCTAGGGCTGGCCCTGGCCTGAAAGATGATATAGTTTTGGTCCAGCTATAACAGGATTCCTCAGCATCTTCTCCCATACAGGAGAGAGACTGTCTCTATATTCTTGGAGGCTAGGCTTGCATGTTTTGGAATTAGATACATACATTTGGAAAGAGATAAGGTAGAGGATTGTGGTGGCATAGAACAAAGCAAAGGGAATAGGACCATAAGAGCAGGCTGCCTATGATGATGATGATGATGATGATTATTATTATTATTATTATTATTCCACAAAAGGTATTCTCCTTGTGTTTTACTTGTTCAAGACAGCTTCCTTGAGCTGAGTAATGTTAGAAATGGTCCTGATCATAGAAATAGAAGAGGAGCTGCGATAGTAGTTCTTGTTGATGTAATTGCTGGCTTCTCATAAAGTGTTTGGGAATGCAGGAAATTTGCAAGGCCTGCCCTGTATCCACTAGGAGACATCTTCTCTATGATTAAATCAAGGCATGCTGACCATAGTAAATATATAATAATGAGTTAGTGAGGAACTGATTTTGCTCCTTACACTGTAGCAGGAAATCAGGTGGAATTTTGCTTGGAATTTCTTTGAACTGAACACATGCCATTTTATGCTATGAACTCTTTAAAACATAGCTTATAAATCACAGCAGGAGATTTGCTCACTTCAGGAAGCGTAAGATCTGTCCATTACTAACATAACAGTTCTCTAATCCTGTAAAATCAGGCTTTTGGAGGTACAGGGAAGGGTGCAGGGAATACAACACGGTGCCACAATCTGCAAATTCTCATTTTGCAGAGTTCCACTGAAATCAGTCCAGCTGTTTTAGAATAACTACACCAGGGTCTTTATGTAAGATTAAAGTGGGACATTATTTACATATTCTGGTTGGAGAACTGTAGTTTTGCTTTCAAATTATTTTCATGAACACTAATCATTACTTTGAGCTAGTGCTGACTGTAGGGCAATGACTCTGGGAGACCAAAATTCAAATCCTTGCTCAGCCATGAAAACCTATTGGATGACTTGGGAAAGTCACATTTCTCTGCTTATGGAGAAGAAAATGGCAATCCCCCTCTGAACAAATCATGCCAAGAAAACCCCCTGACAGATTCACCTTTAGGTCACCATCAGTCAGAAACAATTTTAAGGCACACAACAACAAAAGCAAGGGTCTCCATAAGCCAGAGTTGACTTGAATGCACATAACAAAAATACCACAATCATTATTTTACATGATGTACATAGTGCACACACATAATAAATATAGCTAGGAATGGGTTATTAGATTTCCCTCCTGCCACAAACACACATACACACACACACACACATAAACAAGTCAGCATATTTATGTATAGAAAATCATCCATCTGCATGGATCACATTTTATGCATGGAAAACAACCCATATGTATGGATCATATTTAATGTATGGAATTTGATCCATATTATTGCTTATTATGAGGACAGAAATATCAGGTATTATTCTGCACTCCTTAATTCAGAAGAAATTGAGGTAATCATACAGTATTTACATCTTTTCAGAGCATGGAACAAAACAAAGCATTAATTCCTAGAGTGTAGTCCTATGTCAACACAGAAATATGCTCAGGAAATGTGACTAAGTTCAGCGGAACCTTGTGCTTTCCATGTCAGTGAGTATACTTGCTCTGGATTATAATCTAAACTTTATAGGAAATATCCAATTTTCTGATCCTATTTTTGGTGATAGGAGCCCCTTGGAAAGCTCTTTTAAAGTTCAGTCTAAAACTCAGAGGAGTCATGGCAGCCACTATTTGCCACTGGGCAAGTTGGGAGTGATCCCCAGAGCCATGAACCGTTTCCCCACCCACCCTTCCAGCTATACATGCTTACCCCTGAGCATGCCAAAATATTGTATTCCTCTCTGTTTACATTCCCAAAAAGCACATAATATTATGTCACTTCCCATCAACATTTTGGGTGGCAAATGGAAGGAAAAGGAAATTTGGACAGGTCTGGGCAGAGTATTATGCTTGGTTTGGTTTGGTTGCATGTTTGCACACTTTAGGGGGATTTGAGTGTTAATTGGGGGGTGATTTTCATTTGAAGATTATGCCATTTTTAAAATGGTAGGACTTTGGGGTTATGACAGGAGAGTTGCAAAAAGAGGGAATACAAAATAGCGCTCCTTTCCCAGGTGGCGCAAAGGGCGCCCGAAGAGCCACCATGCAGCTCTTTTGTGCCTCTTCCAGTGCAGTGTATTCAGATGCTGCTCTGAGAGGACATTGTCAAAGCGCTCACCATGTGCAACAGCGCGCCTTCTGATGACGTCCTCCAGAAGGGGTTAGGGAGCCCGGCGTGTTATCATATTATCTGATCTGTACCTACAAAAAATAACCTAAATCACAGAAGAAGAAGCTAATTATTACAATTGTTCTTCCGTATCCATGGATTTTTTATCCATAGATTCAACCATAAAGGGCTTGAAAATATTCAAACAAAATATAAATTCCTTGTTATTTTATATAAAAATATTATTATTATTATTATTATTATTATTATTATTATTATTATTATTATTATTATTATTATTATATGCCATTTTACTATATCACTGTATTTAATGGGACATAAGCATACACAGATTTTGGTATCCACAGGGGGTCCTAGAGCTAAACCTCAATGAATACCACGGGCCTCTGTATCATTATTATTTCTTTTATTAAAACATGCATATAGCTTCCTCCTCTGTGAATTCCAGAGCTAGGTCAAGTCCATCTCTCAGTCTCCGAGAATGGCAATGGCAAGCCTGCTCTGAACAAATCTTGCCAAGAAAACCATATGATAGAGCTGTCATTAGTTGGAGTTGACAATTTGAAGGCACTTTCTAAATAAATTTTTTAAAAATCCCCAGACAGACACTTTGGCCTTGATCACCTTTGATAGTGGCTGGTATAGACATAGATCTTAGCATTTCAAAACTGGGTTAATATGTGTTAATTCTTTTTTCATATGGAAGTCAGATGCTGCCATGTGAATATGCTGAATTTTGCTAAACTGTTGTACTTAAAAGTGCTAATGTTTATTGCAGATATATATTAATACATTTAGATATAAATTACTTGCTATCATGCTGAAATCCAATTTAAATTACATATATTGTATTTAAAAATTGGGGCATAGAGTTCCTTTCAAGGACTAACTTCTTCTTCAAGGGGCAAACTGCATATTGAACTAGATCTTGACTTAGAAGAACACTCACTGAAATCATTCAGAATTCTGAATTACACATACTAATTTAAGTCTCATTGATTTCAGGGAGTGCCCTCTTGGAATTACTAAATCTAGATTCCACCTATTAGGTCTAAATACATTTAATAGAGTCTCAATTAAAACAAGAACAAGTCAGGTCAAGAAGGTGTGGTTTTCAATGGGAAACTAGGTTAAGGTGGTAGTAGGCTATTTAAACTTTTTTTTTGTCTCATGCTATTTTTTCAAATGGCAGCTGAATGTAATTCTCCTATATTTGCATATAGGAACATCATCTTCAAATACTGCTTTTTTTTAAAAGCAGAAGATTTCTCTTCACAAAAAGATGACAAGTTTACTTACTATAGCACATGTGTGGATTTTGAAATATCTAAATCTTTAAATTGTTCATGCTGATCATCACAATAATACTCTTTTCTCATTATTTATACCCCACCTTGCGAAGAAAATCCCATGATAGGTTCACTTTAGAGTCACCATAAGCCAGAAATGACTTGAAGGCACACAACACACACACACATGTAGACACTAAGGACATTATCACATGGGACCCAATCCAAACAGAATCCAAACGAAATCCCGACC
>CM034708.1:63839770-63849949 GCA_020142125.1 Phrynosoma platyrhinos
ATTTCGGTTTATTTCCGGATTGATTCTTTTTCACTTTCTTTTCACTTTATGGCCCGTGTGTGATAACGTCCATAGACATCATCAAAACTTTACACTTCACTTTTCTAAACTGTGACAGGATGGGGGCATCCTTTAATGAATTGAGTACCTTTTATTAATAGGATGGAAGATAAAGCTGCATTTATGAATGGGGTGAGAGATAAGGCTACTAGTTCTCATGATAGGTACTTCTTCCAGTTTCAGAAGCAGTATGGCTCTGCATGTCAGTTTCTGGGGAGCACAAACAGACTGTGTCATAGCCCTTATGTCTTATGTGCAGACTTCCCATAGGCATTTATTTAGTATGGAGGGCTCTTGATCTGATTTAGCAGTGCTTCATATCTTCTTATATTCTTATGTGCAAAAGCAGTGAGGAAAGCCTGACATATCAGTACAGGGATTTTCTTTTCTTTTCTTTCTCCCGTTTAATGATGGATTTGTTAATAGACAAAGCAACTGTGTGGAACTCTAGTGTTCACCAGGAATCCTCCCACTGACCTCAGTGGTGTTGCTCTGAAGTAAATGAAAGCAAAATTGATGCCTATAAAGGTCTGTTGGAAGCATTTAGTTCTGATAGGGGTGATATATAGCTTGGGGAAGTCTGTGGAGTCAAACAATTATGTTGTCTTTGACAAGTAAGGTTACTTAAATATAGATTAGCCAATGAAACTGAAGTAGTAACTGTCAAATTATCAGGAAGCAATTAAACAAACAGAAAATCTCTCTTTCTACTGGCTGTTTCTGGATTACATAGGGATTATGAAGAGAGACAAGAAAAATGACAGCCGAGGCTAAACAGCCCATCAAACAGTGCTATGAAAATGGCTCCCTTCGTTGGATCGGCTTTCTTGTTCAGAAATTGCTAGGAGCCATTCTGCAGCATTTCAAGTATGGAAGTCTGAGCACATGAGAGTGGATTTGGGAGACAATAAAATGAAATATGGATCTCCCTGAAGGTTTGTCCCTTGTTCCTTTGCAGTATTTATTTGATCCATGCCTGGTTGGTTGCCATCTGGCAGTCTGCCTTTTGTTTCAGGCTGAGAGGCTCCAATTGTTTCTACAGCTGTTGTCAGTGCTCTGAACCATTCTGCAGATCCATAAGCCTCCAGTGGAGTTTGGTTGGCTCATGAAGACATCCAGCCCACTGGAATGAGTATTGGGGCCAATTTGGAATCTCCATCTTTAGTGCTTGTTTCAGTACACAAGCAAGCATGTATCAAAAATGTACATGGCAAATTAGTTCTGTTCATTCACATGCCCACAGGCACTAATGCCTAGTGAAATCCAAATACCCTGTAACAGGGCTATAAGTCATTTCTACACACTCCATTAGCTCAATCCATACAATTACTTTGGCATCTGCATATTCAGTTCAATAGAATATGCCTATACATGTTTGGCTGGAGGAGAGAAGAAGAATTAGGGCCTTAAGAAAACAAGGACATATAGCCAAGGGGTCTCTCTAGGGGAATTTTTAATTAGCTCAATTAATTACAAAGCTGGCTACAAGGGCCCTGGGGGTCATTTCCTGTTTGTATACCAAGGAAAAAGAGATTAAAGGAACTTCACAGAGGCAGAATTCTCCAAATGAAGTGTTTCTATTATTAAGGGGGGGGAAACACACACAGCAATTCACTTTCACTCACCCATTCATTCAGAGGCTCAGAAAATCAGGAGTTAGCTGGGGATAGCTTGAAGCTGAACTAACAGTGATACTTACACAAGATGAAGCTTGGCCCCAAGTCCAATTGGGATGTGGATGATGTGGGATACAGCCGTTCCAGTGAGCAGTGGGAGGAACGGACATATTGGAACTAGCAGAATTCAGTGACAAAGTGTCCCCATACATTTTAGCTAGCCCATCTGACAATAGATTTTAGGGATCTTTTATAGCCAAAACCTGGCCTGAGGGCAAAGGTGTTTGTCCTACATCAAAGAACCAAATTTACACTCTTTCTGACTCTAGTGGTGTTAATGTCTTTCATTAGCAACTCCCAAAACCCATCTATCTGAAGTGGTTATGTGATGTCTATGTGCTCCTTTGCCTTGAGGATAATGGAGTCTAGAGTTTGTTTTAGGATCATAAGAAAAGACAGGCACCTATTTAAAAATTAGGAAGAGTCTAGTGATGGCAACAGATTCCTCCCTCCCCCCACCCCCCATGAAATGTGCAGTCCAAGAGTTACATGACTGGATGTTTTCAAATTCACCTTTTGCCAAGGAAAATGTTGGGGTGTAAATTATGGAGCATAACCATAGCATTAGGAAGCTTCGTAATCAGTGAAACCTATTTTAGGAAGGGAGGATGTGCACTTTTCCAGAACCCATTCACTCATGGTTTTATCACTAATGTATATCAAAAACACAATTCAAAGGAAAATAATCTATAAATGCAAAGGTAAATAACAATGCAAACATAATTTTTTAAAAAGTAATAGCAAATATGAAATAAGTTAAACAAATGCATTGATGAATCAAATTGAGTCTGTAAGTTCAAGGGAATGGCCACAATAGCCAAATCAGAGTCTGGAAACTATTGTCTAAAATCAATGTAAACTAATGTCCAGAACCAGTTGGCAACTTGTGTAGTCATTGACAATTTCCAAAGGAAACTGTCCAGCATGTTTGAGCAAGATTGGTGAACATTTTATAAAAAGTTTGGACCACCATCTGGAGCAAACAAAACAAAATTTTTGAATGGTGACTTGGTATGCCATCAATGGGATTATAGGCTTCACAGGAAGGTATCCTGGGTGTTGGCAAGACAGTTTGAGACTTTGGAGGATCAAGGAGGACTTATGTGACAGCAATGTTTATTGTCTGTACTTATGCACTATCCAGGATGCATAAGCAGTGTTCATGAAAGCCTGTTTTAGGCAAGAACATGACGTAGTGTCATCTGAAGGAAGCATAGCCCTGGAAGACAATTTTGGAGGAGCTCTCTGGCAAAGCAACAAGAATGTAGCTATGCAGCAAAATAGGTGTGCAGGAATGACATGGGCATCTAGTCTGTATGGTTGAGCAGCTGCACAGGTGAGATAGACTTCTGGGAAAGAAATGGCTCACACACACCCTCCCCATGAGAGTGCAAAGGTTCCACAGCATCAGAATTACAGGAAACAGGAACAGACAATCTATCTATCTATCTATGGATGTAGTGGGCAAGGAAGAAGGAATATCTTAACTATATTTACATGCCTTAGGGATAAGAGGACACTCTCTTATCCCTCTCCACAGCCTTCCACGAGGACTGGACTGGTTTTGGTATACTGCAGGACAAATCCTTTTAAAAGCACCTCGGTCATAGGATCGGGGCTACCATCCAGCTTTACAGTACCTGACATTTGAGTATTTTAAATTAAGTACAGGTAGAGCAAGTAAGGCAATGTTAGCACTTGTCGCATGAGACTATGGACTGGGGGAGAGCCTTGAAATGCAAGTTTTTGTTACAGTTAGATAGGACTTGTAGAAAAGTGGTATTGTATCTTTAAGAGGTGGGCAGCACACATTTTTGGCTATAGCCAGTTTCCCAGTTAAGCCAAGGTTGCTGGGAAATTATGCAAATTAAATTCCCCCAAAAAAACTCTTTTAACTGAGTGGAATGGAAGTATTTAAGCTGATCCCCATGTTCATGGGGAATGCACACCTGATAAACTACTGGAGACACTCTCTCAGTGATTTTAACAGGACCCACCCATTTAGCAGACAAAGCATGTCAATTCTGAGAAAAATTCCTGAACAAGCTGACCCATTTCCCACTGCTGAGGTTTTCTGACCCAGCCAAGTCTGCAGTCCATGACTTGCATGTTCTTCCCAAGTTTTTCTGCAACCTGTCAGTGGATTTGGCTAGTGCTTTGGAATAAAGACCAAACCCATTATTGGTTTAAGACCCCAGGCTCCAAGTCTGAGGCCATCATCCCAGTTCTCTGACCCTCTTAAAAGTGGATTGCTTTTCCCTGATGTCCCCAGCTCATGAACAAACTAAATCAGTTCCCCCCCAGATCTCGTGATGAATGATCCAACTAAAATCCCCTCCTTCATCAGCAGCCCACCAGACTCTTTCCTTCTATTCTATTTCTATTCTATTCTATTTTGTATTTTCCAGTGGGATCTTTTCTAGTTTCTATCAGCTTCCTCATTTCAGAGTCTCCCTTCTGAAGTTGAGCTTCTAAGGTAGGGGGCATCAACATTTCTTTGGGCTTGACACTGATGGGCTGTATAGGGGCTTCTGGTTCAGGGGCCAAAACAGCCCCCTTTGCTAATGTGTCCACCCGGTTGTTCCACAGAGCCTCTTCACTATTTCCCTTCTGGTGGCCTTTGACAAAGAAAACCCAGGTAGGGGGTGTTCTTTCTTGTAACAACTGTGCACTTTTCTGTGTAAACTACTGGCTTGTCATCATTAGTTTTCTATCACCTTGCTGTCCAGATGGGAAGCAAACTTGTGGCTGCATTTACTGTCCATTGGGAATCAGTGTAGATAACCAAGGGAACATCAGGGATCTCGAATTCCAGCACCACCAAAGTGCTCCTACCTCAGTGGCTTGGCTAGAGTGAGGGTGAACTGGTCCTTGAAACATGTGAGCATTATTCACATGGACTACACCATATCCCATTAAGTGGGTTCCCTCTGGGCAAGATGATGAACCATCACAAACCCAACACACAAACCCTTGTGAAAGAGTTTCTTGGAGGGATTATCCTGCTTTTACTGGTCATTTGTCTTCAGAAATTGGGGGTAGTGGACACACATGAGCCAATCATATGACTATTAAGCTGTATAGAGAGGATGGTTCACTTGCTTGCCTGTGATAGCCTGCACCTTTCTTGAGCAGTTACAGGGACCATTTAGCTATCCTGGAATTGTAAACTTGTCCATCTTGGATCTTTCCTGACAGAATGACTGTTAAGGGAGTGTGAGGAGTCTGAACAATGACTTGTGCACCACCTATAATAAATTCCAATTAGGTGAGAGCCCACACGAGGGCAAGGCAATTTTCCCCACACAGACTGAATTTGATTTCAGTGAGCGAAAGATTTCAGGATGCTCTTTGGACTCCATTCCAGATCTGAGAGGGGATCGCTCCTAAGTGGTTATCTGAGATTGCTAACTGGATATAGAATGGCTTGCTGGTATCCGGGTGAACAAGGACAGGAGCTTGGGCTAAATCTTGTTTTAGAGTGGCAAATGCTTCTTGCTGTTCAGATCCCCATTCCCAAACTGATTCTTTCTTTAACAGTGCATACAGCACAGTTTGGGCTTTGATAGCAAAACATTCAATGAATTCCTGGGAGAAGTTGAAGGTTCCTAGCAGGGCTCTCAAGGAAGCCACATCTGTTTGAGCCGGGAGTTTGCCAGTGGTATCCACTCTCTGTGAATCTGGGTTCTGCAATCTGTATGGAGGCTCAATCCTAAATATTTGACCTGAGTCTGAACTAGCTGTGCTTTGTCTCTGTTTACCTTGAATCCTGTCTTGGATCAGTGCAAGGACTTCTCAGGTGATATTGGCAGTCTTTTCTTCTGAATCTAAGTGCACCAGTATGTCATCCACATAGGACAAAACATGGGGGTGCGAGGTGGGGTGCAATTTTGTCCTCAATTTTACATGTGAATGGCAGGTACTGAGGTAGGAATGAAAACCCTGAGGGCAGCATTTGGAACAATGCTGGATGCCCCTGAATTCAAATGCAAATTTGTATAAGCAGCTCTTGTGTAGTGGAATAGAATGAAATGCATTGGTCAAATCTATAACACTGTAAAATTTATTTCCTGCTGCTATAGCTGCTGAGATGTCATTGTATTTTGCTACCACTGTAGCCATGGGAGGGGGGGGGGTATGTGTGACTGCATTAAGGGCTCTGAAATCCACCATCATTCTCCAAGTGACCCCATCTGATTTCAGAATAGGTCGTATAGGCGAATTGCAAATGGACTGTGTTGGAATATTGGCATCCCATTTCAACAGCCCCTCTGTGGTTTTGGCAATCCCTTCCTCTGTCTCCTTGGGGTATGTGTACTGTTTCTGGGGAGGGGGGTCCTTTCCCTTTATCAATACACACACATCCTTGACCATGCCACATTCAATGTTGTCCTTAATCCAAACCTTGGGAAAATCAGCCACCCATGGGTCAGTGATCAGAGAGAGGAGAGACATTAGGGCTTTCACCGTGGCACACCTGTGGATGGCTGAGATCCTCTAGCTGCCCGAGCAAGCCGTTTGCTAGATCTATTGTCAGCTGGTGGCACCACAAAAATTTTACACCCATGATGCCATCATCCTCTCCCTGATTTTTGCATGCCTGGATGAGATCTAGAATGGGGCCGACCTGCAGTGCAATCTCCTTCCAAATTGATGCTTGCCGCTGACCCCTTCCATAATCCCACCAATGCCATTGCTGGGGTTTTGAAACCTATACTGGCTAGTTCGGGTGAAGGGTGTTGACCGCAGTACCCAAAACTACCAACAGCTTTGCAGATTTTTGGCTAGGAACATATCCAATTTGTGCCTCCACCATAGGGTGTCCCTAAAAATCAGGAGTCAGGGTTGCTATTACTTGTTGACATTGGGGTTTCTGCCTAAGCATGGTCTCGTGTATCACAGAAGCTGCTTGACTGTTGACTGTGATTAGTAGTAGAAAGGTTTCACTTGGTTTGTTGTCTTCAGTGGTAGTAGCTGTGGGGGCAGGAGGCGTCTCAGCCCGGGGGATCCATGACCTTGCCCATGTCCTTGGCAACTGAGGGGATCCCAGGCTGCCCTAATCTTGTTCCACAGCACTAGGTGGGGCAGTGGGTGTCTTTTATTTCTTGTCCATTGCCTGGCTCAAGGCTTTCAGCAGTTCTCTGGCTGGCTTTTTCTACCCCCAGTTCTCTTAGTTGTCTCCATATCATCTTCCTAACTTCTGAATATGCCTGGATGTGTGGGTCATACCCCCCTGAGATCTTGGAATAGCTTTCAGAGGCAAGTTGATGTTGGATCTGAATCCCCTCTTCACAGAGTTGAAGAATCTGCCTTGCTTGTTTTCTGTCCTTCCCTGTTCTTCTGGAAGGGGCTTTGAATGAGAACCATTGTTCCTATGTGTGACTGTGTAGATCAGGTTTCTGTCTTTCTCATTCTTTTTGTTTCCAACTTTGGAAGTTTTGCCTGTGGCAGCTAACATTTCCTTAGCCATTTCCTTTTGGGCTTCCCGTATCCAAAATACCTGGGTTGCTTCCTGAATGTGTTCCATAAAACCCTGCCAATTAAGGGTTCGAAATTTGAGTGGCACTGAACCCAAATATGTTTTGGCTGAATCGTTAAGCCCTTGGTAAATTTTCTGAATGATAGCTGTGTCATTTAGGAGTGATTGTCCAAGATCATATAGAATCTGGTGCCTTTCGGTATATCACTTCTATACAGTTTTTAAAATGGATAAAATCTCTGCATATGGAACCTTCCCCTCCCCCATATTATTTACATTCCAGTGTTATATACATGTTTCAAAAACTGCACATTTGCATCTACCTCTTTGCTAGTGTGCCAATAATGTACTTTTTAAAAATGTCACATTTTTTATCAGATGCTTTTTCAAAGTCCTAGAATGTGTGGATTTTAAAAACAAACCTGTTGACCCACAGTGACTTCTGCTGGGTTTGGACCAGGGAAATCCATTTTTTGAAAATTATTGAAGCCAATTCCTCACACATCCAAAATAAAGCATCATATAATGTACATTTAGTTAATAACTATACATTAAAACTGGAGTAGAGAGGCAATGGCAGTCATAAACCAACTAAAAAGTTTTTTCTTTACCTGTTTTGGCTAAGGTTTGTTGATAAGTTGCATGAAGCCCAGTGATAGGAGTAGGAGCCACAAGTAATGGGATGCAGGGACTGGAGGTGGGACTGGGGTCACTGCCTTAGTCCTATGTGAAGGGACAGTAGGCCAGTGGTAGAGTATCTGCTATACATAAGGAAGATCCCAGCTTTGAAACCTAGTATTCCCAGGTAGGGCTGGGAAGGATTTCCACTCTGACATGTTGGAGAGCCATTTCTAGCCAATGCAGACTGAGCTAGATGGACCAATGGTCTGAATCACAACACAACAAATTCTTACACCTTGTTATACCTTAAATCCAATTGTTATTCCCAACTACAGTAGACCCATTGATCAATGGAGACTTGATAAGTGAACACTTACATAAATATACAGTAATTGATTCAGGAAATATATTCTTGCTGGGACTACCAGTTGATGCAGATCTATGTTGCAAAGAGAGATGTGGTAATCATGCTGTCCTCCAGATGTTTTTAGGTGCCTCTACACTATATAATTAATGCAGTTTGACACTGCTTTAGTTGCCAGGGCTCAATGATATGGAATTCTGGGAGCTGTAGTTTTGTGAAATATTTAGCCTTCTCTCAGAGAGCTCTACTGCCACAACAAACAAATCTCAGGATTCCATAGGATGGAGCCATGGCATTAAAGCAGTGTCGAATTGCATTAATTCTGCAGTGTGGCAGCAGCCCTTGTCCTAAGAATACTGGGAGTTAGAAGTTCAATGACATCTGGAGGGATGCATGATTTCCACCCCTGTTCTAAGTTTGTGAGTTTGAACACTAGCAAAGAAGAAACCGCCCCTAGTTTGATTCTTTGAGGGCCAGGCTAACTATAACATACTCCAGGGCAATTATTTTAAAGCTCTTGGCACTCCTTTAAAATTCAGCATAGCCCATAATATTGTCAGTCGATCCTATATATTCCCTGGCAGGAAAGAAGAAGCAAAATCCCCATTTGCCAGAGAATAGAAAATACACTGCCTCTGTGAATGCACTCATTGTGTTGAGTGCTGTGATATGGTTTCTCAAAGGGCTCCAGTGTCCTATAACCCAGCATTGAACTAAAGATGAAAGTGCTATCCACCCCAGTATACAATGATGACTTTCAAATTGTTCAGTATTCTCAGGGGGGAAAAAGAGTACAAATGACTGTTCAAGCTGTCCACTGAGTCTAGCGCAGTGGGCTTAAGCCACAGAAAGAGGATTCAATTAAATGTCAAGCAAACTTCCTGGCTAGGAAAACACTTATGGAATCTCTTTCTCTGGATGTTTTCAAGCATGTTCCAATGCTGCCTCTTTGGACAAGAGGTTGAACTAATGAGGGATGGGGAGTGTATCACCCTCCAGTTGCCACTAGATTGCAACTCCCATCAGCTTTGGGCATAGCCAGTGGGGGGAAATGATAGGTAGAGCAATCCAACATTGTTTGGAGGGACTGGGATTCCTGATGTCAGAACTAAATGATTCATTGAATCCCTGATACATCTATGGCAGTTTGACACTGCTTTAATAGCCATATATCAATGCTATGGAATTCTGGGATTTGTAGTTTTGTGAGACATTTAGCTTTCTTTGTCAGAGAGAGCTCTGGTGCTACAAATTTTTTTATAAGTTCCAGGATTCCATGGGATGGAGGCATGATAGATAAAGCTGACTCAAACTGCATTAATTCTGCAGTTTGGCCACAGCCTCTGACTTCCTTTCTGAATGCATTAAATGTATGCAACTGATTCTGAGAGTGAAGAATAGCAGGTGGGCCTGTATCACTTTGCTTTTGGCATACTACTTGTGTGAACACCCTGAAAGGCATGAATTGTATGGACACTATAGCATCAGCAGTGGCTAACTGTATATAGCATGGTTTTCACATATTATCAATATTACAATATTTTCTAAGAAGTAGAAGACAACCAAACAGCAAAAATAAAAAAATAAAAAACCCATACAGAAAGAGATTACTAATAATAATAAAAATAATAATAAAATTTATTTAATACCCCACCTATTGAAAAACCAATCCAGGCGGCTTACAATTAAAATCAAATACAAACCCCAGACAATACCTCCCCCCCCTTAAAACAGTATTAAATCACAATAACATAAAAACAATATAACAATTAAACAGCACAGTTAGACACTCCACTATGGCCTATAGCAGAGTTCCTATTCATCCAAGATGGGGCCACGTAAGGAACAGTGCTGATTTAGGTCGGGAAGAATTAATCAGGAAAGGCCTGTCAGAAGAGATCTGTCTTGACAGCTTTTTTAAAACTGACTAGCGATGTTAACTGACGGATCTCGTCCGGCAGGTCGTTCCAGAGTTTGGG
>CM034708.1:63851663-63875226 GCA_020142125.1 Phrynosoma platyrhinos
AATAAAAGAGTTCTCATATCTGGGATCAAACACTGATCAGAACAGGGACTCCAGCCAGAAAGTCAGAAGATTAAGAATGGGGAGGGTGGCTATGAAAGAACTAGAAAACATTCTAAAATGCAAAAGCATAAGGGCATAGGACCCTGTCTAAACACAAAATTAATGTATGTTCAGTACAAAAGTCAGAAACATACAAACCATCATATTCTACATTACCATGTATGGATGTGAGAGCTGGACAGTCAAGAAAGAAAATAAGAGGAAAATCAACACATTTTAGATGTGGTGCTGGAGAAGATTCCTGAGGATTCCATTGACAGCCAAAATGACAA
Source organism: Phrynosoma platyrhinos (assembly GCA_020142125.1). NCBI lineage: Eukaryota > Metazoa > Chordata > Lepidosauria > Squamata > Phrynosomatidae > Phrynosoma > Phrynosoma platyrhinos. Next base: position 63,851,996 of record CM034708.1, read on the forward strand.
ACAAATGGGTCATAGAGCAGATCAAGCCAGAGATATCCCTAGAAGCCAATGACAAGGCTTAGACTGTCATACTTTGGATACATCATGAGAAGGCATGAATAGTTGGAAAGACAATTATGTCAGGAAAGGTGGAGGGAAGTAGAAAGAGAGGAAGGCCACATGCTAGATGGATGAACTTTATTAAAGAGACCATGAATATGTTTGCAGGAGTTGATCAGAGCAGTAGAGGACAGAGGGAGCTGCAGATGTCTCATCCATAGGGTTGCCGTGGGTTGAGATTGACGCGAAGGCAATTAATAACAACAACTACAACAAAGTTTTGTGAGAGAATGCTTTGGTGCCACAACAAACTACATATCTCAGGATTCCATAGGATGGAGCCATGACAATTAAAATGGTGTCGAATTGCATTTATTCTGCAATGTGGCAGAAGCCTCTGTTGAACATTTCAAAATGCAGTGTAGGCATCTGAAGAAACAGGGCACGTAACACTCCAAGGAAATGTAAACATTTAAGAGTTCTGGATGTGAAGAATTTTAAGTGCCTCATCCTTTGCAATGCTAAAAATTGGTGGAAGGGGAGGCTGAAGGAAATTTTTATTAGGAGACAGAAGTCTTATTGGGGGGGCATTGCCCCACATTTTGCTCCCACAAGTCCTCTTTCTGTCTCTCTTTCTCTGTCTCTTCCTCTCTCTGCAGACTATAGCTCCTACCTTCTATAGTTAGTATACACACACACACACACACACAATGATGGATTAATATTTTTGAAATATACATTGGAGCAAAAGCATAACAAATAGATGGGGAAATCAATAATGGCTTAAGAAACAGTTTGGTGTTTGTTTGTTTTTTAGTTTTTTAAAAAGGTATCTTCTAGATTAGATAAAGGGTCCTCACAGATAGTTTTGCTCATTTATTGCAAGGATTTCAATGTCATTCCATCCAAGAAATCCTACTAGTTTGAATGAAAACATTAAATGCTTTCAACATTCAATGCATAACATATTGCAGCAGGAAAAATATCAGCCTTGCAGGACCATTATAATTTGGAATGCATTTAAAAATTTGTATAATCATAATCACTATTGCCATTATCATCATCATTCTCAACATCATGAAAATGTATATCAAACATTCCCAAGGCAATTCAGTGACAGTGCATTAATATATTCCCTTCTTGAACAATATTCCTATGCCTAAGCAGCTATTTGATAGTTCAAAACATTATTCCCTAGGGATGCAGGACATGATAGGCACAGCAACTGAAATCCATTTGCCAAGGACTGAAGGCTGCTGAAGCAAACCAAACTGTGCTCTACTGGGCACCTGCTTAGAAATCTCATACACAGCATGATAGAAAAGAGACATTGTGTTCCATGATGGAAAATGTACTTAAATCAAATTAAATAAATGTACTTAAATAAAAAAAATAAAAAAATCAGTGTCATGTGGAAATGCCTTCTCTAGCTTTCTTCTTTTTTGTGCAAAAAGTCTGTAAGTCCCAGGAAATGCTAGACTTCGTTTCCTTTTGCAGAGGAGCATCTCTTCAGGGAGGACTGAACTTCGAGTTAGAAAGTATACATTGGAGCCAAGCTGCCAACAACAACACAGGGGAGGAACATTTCAGATTGTTTTCCCACTAAAGCTGTTATTTTTTTAGATGGTGCAGACAGTCATATTTCTTTCCTAGGTCTCTGGATCTAAGCAGTGACATGTACAAGAGTTGGAGTAGAAATCCTTGAAAAGTAACTTCACACAAGCATTTCTAGAAATGGCAAGACAGGTTGAGTTTCCCTTATCTAGAATTCTGAAATCCAAAATATTCCAAAATATTAATGGGTGGCTGCGATAGTGACACCTTTGCTTTCTGATGGTTCAATGTACACAAACTTAGGCTATGTGCATAAACTTAGGCTATGTGCATAAAGTATTAATAATAATAATAATAATAATAATAATAATAATAATAATAATAATTTATTTTTATATCCCACCTTTTGTCATATATGAAACATACATTAATTTTGTGTTTATCTTATTTCCAAGATATCTCATTATGTACATATATACAAATACATGTATTCCAACATCCAAAAAAAATCTGAAATCCATACTACCTCTGGTCCCAAGCATTTCGGATAAGCAGGGCTCAACCTATATTGTCCATACACCTTCTTCAGTGTCAGTTTTGGAAGAAGTGGAAAAAAGTGCTGAGTTAATTATAGAACTTGGGGAAAAAATTCCAAGACTTAGGGCCTTTGCAGACTGCCAGAAATAGTGCAAATTGAGTCCACTTTAAGTGCTACGGAGTCATGGGAATTGTTTTGTTTTTGTTTTTTCTGAGACATCAAGCCTTCTCTGTCAGAGAGCTCTGGTGCCACAATAAAATACAGTTCCCATGATTCCCTAACCCTAGCTCTTAAAGTGGACTCAATTTGCATTATTTCTGGCAGTCTGCATAGTCTCATAGTTGTGTTAGTCTTTTGCAGCATAAAGAGATATAAAAGAGTTCTTTAAAAGGGATTGAGCAAAAGAAAATTTTAGCCTCACTTTCATAGATTCCAGTCTACTTCATCCAATGAAAGTGGATTGGAATTCATGGAAGCCTATGCTAAAAATTTCATTTTCTCAGACACTCTCAAAGCTGCTACAGGATGCTTATGGTAGCTGGGGTGTTCTGGGAGTTATAGTCCAAGCAAGTAATTCTACACACACACACACACTTAAAAAAAAAGGCCAGCTCATTATTCATGGTACTTAAGTCACCAATGGAAACTGAAGTTCTCTCCTGACAGGGTTTCAGCCTGTGAGGAAAAGCAGGGCCAACTCCTTCCCTTTGAACAGGCCAAGCCCATCCCAGCTGGCCAAGGGAGCTTTCCAGTGTACCCAGACATCCCATAGTTACACACATGTGTCTGTGGACCGCCAGTTGTCTCGTGTCATGGGGCTCTGTTTTTTCTCTGTCTGAAGCACTATTTATACAAACAGCTTTCTTCTTCCTTTCAATTAGGTACCGAACATTTATTTACATTTGTGGTTCTATCATCCCCGCACTGCATTTTAAGCTGCAGCTCATGTCAGTCTGTGGTCATGTTTGTTATTTATTTGTATTCCTGATGAAGCAAGCTTTAAATCAAAAATGCCAATGTCACGATGGGAGCGTGTAACATACAGACTTGCACTCACTCCACACCGTTGAACCAGAGACAGTGTCAAAAGGGTGTTGGGCTGAACATGTGGAAATTTACAAGGTCCATTGCAATGGTTAGTCTTTCACTCCAGACTAGGCAAATTGCCCATCTGAATAACCAAGATGCTGTTGACTGCTAGGATTTCACTGCAAATTAGCAAAAGCAAATCAAAGTATATTAACCACTTAGGCAGTCACTGCCCTACAATGTCCTGATCGGAGTTTGTGAACATTCATTTAGACAAAAACTTCCAGAACCCTAAGTAGCCATGCTAACTGGAGGAGTCTGGGACTTTTAGTTCAAAAAGGTAACTTTTTCAAGCTCTGATCTAGCTATGAATGTTTTTAAGGCCTGAAAATATTGGAATGAACAAAGGATTTCTCACACTTTTTATGCCACCATGGCTCCTTTTGGCAGTATGGTGAACTCTATGGACCCGTCCTCAGAATAGCATGATGTAGTGGTTTGAGTGCTGGGGTACGACTCTGAAGACCAGTGTTCAAATCCCCCCCTCATCCATGGAAGCTCACTGGGTGAGTGAACTTGAACAAGTCGCACTCTTGCAGCCTTAGATGAAGGCAAACTCTCTTCTGAACAAATTTTGCATGATAGGTTCACCTTAGCAAGTCGGAAATGACTTAAAGCCACACAACAACAAACTATACCCTAAGTATCAATCATAAGTCTATACTAAATGAACATAGAGCTGCTCTTATAACATTTTTAGCACTCACTGGACAAAAGTTGTACATCACAGCTTTGTAGTTTTGGTCTCAAAGTGAATGTCATACTTTGTTTGTGTGGATCATTTTAATAAGAGAAGACTTGGATAGGTTGAAACTGAGCAATAGATGCAATAATCACTCTCTGGATTGATACAATATCAAAATGGTTTTGGTAATTATTATTTTTCAGAGGTCTGAGTCCACCAGAGATCAAGATCTTGGGGATTTCCCATCTGGAGTTCTGCTTTGCCCACCTCTCCTATGGGAGTTTGGAGTTTGTTTGCAATGTATTTTGAGTGCATTTGATTCTCCCAGGAGACATCCTTACAACATCAGCTAGTGTCTCCTGGAATAAATCCAGGCCAAGGGCCCCTAGTAAGTGTCACTGATAAATAGCCGGCAGCTATTCTGTCTTTCTCTCCTTAATTGATATTTTTGTGTTAAAAGAGTAAGTGTGAAAAGCAAACCAGAAGAAGTGACAGGAAAACACGAAAGGGTTACAGAAACTAGGCAATGTCCTGTGGGACTCCATGAAATTCCATGAATGAGATAGTGGTGACTGCATGGTAGAAGGCTCATGCAAAAGTACTTTCTGGTCTATGCTCTGAAAATATTTGACGGCTGGCAATTGCTTTTAACTGTTCTTCCAAAACAGGATTTTGAAAATCCCACTGGATTTAAGGAATGCACTCCTTAAGGAGGTTTGTAACCCACCACCCAGACTAACCTGTCCATTCTCAAATGGGCACTGTGGACTGAAACTCTGCATGTGAAGTCTATGGGTGGGGGTACTCCCCCAGTCAATCAATCAATCCATCAGCAGCCAAAGCATTCAGCCTTGTAAAAAGCATTCCAGTCCTAAATGCTTGTAATGAGCTGCATACTTAGGATGCACTCAGAAATTAAATCACAACCCTTCCTGGTATAAAAACTGGTGCATATGTGATTAATCAGGAAACATAGTAACCACATGCCTGATTAGTAATTTTAGCCTAACATGGAAAGCATAAAATCTTCCTTTCTGGGCAAAGAAGAAGCTTAAAAGCACCATTCTTTACTTCAAGGGTGGGAACCTCTTTCATCCCTAGGGGCAAATTGAATTCCAGAGAGGTTTTTGGATGGCTGCCTTCCAGTGGTGGGTGTCACCAAGGGCCATAAAGGGCCCCATATTCCATCTTAAAGTGCTTGATTCTAGTAATGAAGTCTTTGTAGACACATTTCAACCATTTAGAATGGGAAAAGGATAGAAAAGCTTAGAATACACCAAATGATGGTGTTACAGAAAAAGGAGAACAATAGGGGCCAGATGCAACCCCAGGGCTTAAGGTTCCCCACCCCTGATTTACTTTATTGTCTACACTAGGGGTAGGCAACCTTTCCCCTTTAAGGGCCGAGGGACTTCAGCTCCCAGAAGCCTCAGCCATGTTGGCCAATATTCCCATGTTGGCCAATAGCTCCTGAGATTCTGGGAGCTGAAGTCCCTCGGCCCTTAAAGAGGAAAGGTTGCCTACCCCTGTTCTACACTATCATGGAAAGGGAGGAACGGAAAGATACTAACTAAAATGAGCATACAAAGGAATTCTCTAGAGCCTTTGAGAAAGAAATAAGCTGGTAGGATGAGCTTTTGTAGACTTGAGTCCCCTTCCCTAGGTTTTCCAGACTAACATGGCTAGGTCTTTGAATTCTAACTAAAGTTATTTCAACTTGTGATGAGGAGCTTTTTATCACCCCAGTATAGTACCTCATTCACTGAATACTGTGGACATTTTGCATGACATCCTCCATTCTTAATCCTCGTTCGTTTTCCCCACCATTCTATCACAGAATATACAACTAGCTTTGGAGCTCTAGATCTCAGATGAAGCCAACTAACAGTCCATTCTGCAGCAGGTTCTTACATGTGTAGACATCCTTAGTCAGAGGCACATCTCCCTGTGGGCGTTTGCAAACTGCCAGAAATAGTGCAAACTGAGTCCACTTTAAGGGTTAGGGTTAGGGTTAGGGAATCATGGGAACTGTATTTTAATGTGGCACCAGAGCTCTCTGACAGAGAAGGCTCACTGTCTCAGGGGAAAAAACCAATTTCCATTATTCCCTAGCACTAACCCTAACCCTTAAAGTGGACTCAATTTGCACTATTTCTTGCAGTCTGCAAAGGCCCTGTGTTCAATAGACAAAGGCTTCTTGCTATACAGTGCCACCCCAAGTGTGTTTACTCAGAAGTAAACCCCACTGAGTTCAGTGAGCTCCAATCCAATATCCTCTGACCTAGGAGTAAATCCAATTGAATTTAATGGTACTGACATCTGAGTAGATCCACTGCTTGTGCTGTTGGTCATTATCACAGCTAGCTTTGATTGGACTGGCAGAGTTAGCAGAAGACTTTGTGCTGTCTGAGGTGGAGCAGAAAACAGTGTCTGCTACTCCCCCAAACTCAGGTAAATAGTGCAAACAGACAGGTAAGGCCAAACACAAACCCCATAAACATTTGGTCCCATGACTTGTAGTAAAATACAACAATAACTTATTAAATAAGCTAATAATGTGTACTTCTATGCACCCCATGTTTGCTGTCTGTTTCACTGGTACTAATGCAGGGGTGGATAAAGTGTGGCTTGCAGATTTTATGCAACTCAAGACCACTTCTACAGCCCCAAAAGCCCTAGCAGTAGAGCCGGCCCTAACAGTAGGACTGTTCCTGTCAATTTCCTTTTCTCTCTCCTAGGACCTTATCACACGGGGTCTAAAGCAGACCTAATCCAAAGGGTATCCGTAGCTAATACATATTATTTCCCCGTGTTTACACACGACGAAACTCAACAGAACCCGGAGCTAATCCGTATTGTTTCTCCGTGTTTACACATGACGTTGCACCGAAACTCGACAGAACCCGGAGCTAATCCGTATTGTTTCTCCGTGTTTACACACGACATTGCACCGAAACTCGACAGAACCCGGAGCTAATCTGTAACGAATTGAGATCTTTTGACATTCGGTTTTTCGGGGAAGTACAAGGGAGCTTTCAGAATCATTGCGCAATGGCCGTGCAGGCAAAATTCAGTTCATTTCGGTATAGAACTGAATTTATTCTTATTTCGGTTACTTTTCGCTTCGTGGCCAGCGTGTGATAAGGTCCCTAGAATGTAGCTTGTAACCAGGACTATTCCTACTGCAGTGAAATAGTTTGACTGGCACTGGATCAATACATTGCCCCCGTATTCACAATGGTGTGAGATTGTATTCTATTCTGTTCCTTTTCTTCTGATCCCTGGGGATCTCATCCAAGGCAGCAATCCTAGGGGGAAAAGTTTCCCTCATGCCACTGGAACATCAGCTCTTATGCTTTAAGTGAACCACTGCTTTAAGTGACTCACGAGAAATGCATCTAACAAATCTGGTCCAGCAGAGTGTGTGATATCCTCTCAAAGACCACCACATCCAAACTTTTTGCTCTGCCTGCCTACCAGCCTTCAGAAGAACAAACAAAACTTCTGGAGTTTCTTTTATTGCCCTGTTATTTTTGGCAAGTGCACATAAGTCCTTTGCAGACTGCCAGAAATAGTGCACATTAAATTGAGGCACTGCCCTGGCTCAGTGCTAGGGAATCATGGGAACTGTAATTTATTGTGGCACCAGAGCTCTCTGACAGAGAAGGCTCAATGTCTCAGAAAAAAATACAATTCCCATGACTCCCTAGCACTGAGCCAAGGCAGTGCCTCAATTTAATGTGCACTATTTCTGGCAGTCTGCAAAGGCCTTCAGTTACCAATTCATTCACATCTCTTTGTGCCAGTCAAAACAAAAACAATGGCATTAGGGGATACTCTCCTCCTTCTCTCCCCACATTCACTCAATTCCACTACACATATACAATCATAGCTTCACAAAGGCCAGTGTGGTAAAATTACTTTATGAGTTCCCATTCTAATGGATGGAGACCTTGAAGAAAAGTAGGGTTGGGGACAGGATGAAAGTAGGCAAGGGCTGAAAGCCTATCTTCTGCATACCTCCCTTTGTTTGATCCTGGAAATTTTGGCAACTTGCATATGGAAAAGAGGACTCTCAATCCTCAATTGTGAGATTTACTAGTAGCACTGGTTTGGGGCCATATTGGCACATCATGGTGTCAGAGTTGACAGCAACCTGTTGCCTTTTAGGTCCCCAGGACCCCTCATGAGGGTGTTAAGGCCAGTATCCAACTTGGTCTTGACTTTGTGCACTGTTAGAGAAGTTTGGTACCATTTTAATTGCCATAGCTCTGTCCTATGTAATCCTATGATTTGTAGTTTAGTGAGAGCCAGACTGGTGTAATGGTTTGACTGTTAGACCAGGACTCCAGAGAGCAGAGTTCAAATCCTCACTCAGTCATGGAAACCTCCTGGGCATGTCATACTCTCTTAGTCTCAAAGAAAGGCAATGTCAAACCTGCTCAGAACAAATTGTGCCAAGAAATTCCCTAGATAGGTTCACCCTATGGTCACCATAAATCAGATGTAACTTGAAGGCATGGAACAACAACAATTGTGGGTCTCTGCTTGACATTTCTGGTGCTGCGGTTCAAGGAAGTGCCTCTCTCTGTTCTCCTAGTGGAGTATTGGAAATATCTCCCCAAACTAGATATCCTAGGGTTCTTTGAAATAGAACCATAGCAGTTAGAGGGCTAATAATAATAATAATGATAATAATAACAAATTTTATTTGTATCCTGCCTCTCTGTCAAACAATCAAGGTGGCTCACAGCATTAAAATGACATACAATGTTAAAATACAATCCAAAATCCACAATCAAGATGGCTCCCATCCTTTAAAAAAGAATTAAACTAATTATAGGATTAAAACATAATACTTAAAAACATATTAAATTATATAAAAACCTAACCAGCAGTAATAGACTGAACAGGGATTGCAGGCAAAGTAGGGATAATGGGACTCGTGAGGCCGGGAGATCTAGTCAGGAAAGGCCTGCCGGAAAAGATCCGTCTTCACAGCTGTTTTGAAGCTGTTTAGGTTGGTAATCTGACGGATCTCGTCCGACAAGCCATTCCATAATCTGGGAGCGGTAGTCGAAAAAGTCCTCTGGGAGGTCGTCGACAGCCTAGTTTTTATTGGCTGCAACAAATTCCTCCCAGAGGACCAGAATGTACGGGGAGGATTATATGAGAGGAGGCAGTCTCGAAGATAGGTCGGACTCAAGCCATTCAGGGCTTTAAAGGTTATAACCAACACCTTATACCGGGCCCGGAAACTGATAGGCAGCCAGTAAAGGGACTTCAGTACCGGTATTATGTGGTCTCTCCTAGATGTCCCGGAGACCACTCTGGCTGCCATGTTCTGTACCAACTGGAGTTTCCGGACCAAGTATGAAGGCAGCCCCATGTAGAGCGCATTACAGAAATCCAGACACAAGGTTACCACAGTCTCAAGGTCCCTTACTTCCAGGAAAGGGCGCAGCTGGCGTATCAGCCAAAGCTGATAACAGGCACTCTTGACCGTCTCATTCACCTGACTAGTCATCTGAAGCGACGAATCTAGAAGGACCCCCAGACTGCGAACACAGTCCTTCACAGAGAGTGTGACCCCGTCCAGGACTGGAGGTTGCAAACCAATTCCTGGTTTCGGGGCCGCTACTGTGAGCTAAAATGATATAGGGTCCCCCATTCCTGGTGTTGCCATAGGTGGACACTGCAGTTCTACATTTCCTGGGAGCAAAGGCCCCTTAGTGAGAGTAAGTTCCTTCCTCTAAAATATAGCCTACAGCACCCTTCATTCATTAGCAGTTTCCCATCAGAGTATTAACCAGGGTTGACCTTGCTTAGCTTCCAAGATCAGATAGTATCTGGTGCCTTTCGGGTATTTAGACCTTGTATACATATACGTGCATGTGTGCCTTCAAGTTGCCTGTCAACTTTTGGGGACCCCATTAATTTTTCATAGGGTTTTTTAAGGCAAGGAATACTCAGAGGTAGTTTTTCCAATTCTTTCCTCTGAAATACAGTCTACATCTGGCATTGGTTGGCAGTCTTCCATCCATATACACGAAACTATATCCAGAGACATACCAAAGTATCAGTGTTGTCACACTCTTATGACTAACCAATTTGTTATAGTAGACGTTTTCCTGAACAGACTGTTGTTTTATCACTCAGTCTTCAGCTGAATAAGCTTTCAAAACATGACCAAACGCAGTAAGTATTTTATGGCCTAATGGTTAGAGAGTATTGGGAGCAAGGAAGCAGAGATCCAGGTTCAAATCCTTCCCCTGGAAAAAACAACAACAAACTTATAAAGTGGACTTAGATAAGTCACTTTCTCTCACAGGTTATTTTGATTTATTTATTTTAAAAGAGGAAGGGAAATATATATATGTCTTGAATTCTGAGATAAATCAGGAAGATTTCATGGTGTTTCACATCCTGTGCAGCCATCCATCTAAACACATTTAGAAGATTTCCAGTCCTAAAGACATTCATTGAAATTTTGGATCCCTTGGAAAGACGATACTAAACGTTTACAAGGGCAGGGAAGGAACAAAGGCAATTCCCGTGGCCAGTGCTTGAAAAATTGATCCAATTTTGATCTTTTGGGGTGACCTAAATACACTAAAGGCACTAGTTCCCATTTGATCTTGGATGCTAAGCAGAGTCAGCCCTCGTTAGTACTTGGATAGGAGACTGCCAACCAATTCTGGGTGCGGTAGGCTATATTTCAGAGGAAAGAGCTGGCAAAACCACCTCTGAGTATTCTTTGCCTAACAGAACCCAAATTTATAAGCCATAAGTCAACAGGCACACATGGTAGTCCAAGTTCAATTCTATTGGGGAAGGAATGGATGAAGTTGGTCTATTCCAAGTAAAGGTGTTGAATTTACATAGTAAAATCTAGGAAGTTGGGATGCACATGAATTTCTGTTCATGCATCTCTCTTGGGCTGCAGCCACATTGCAGAAATAATCCAGTGTGACACCACTTTAACTACCATGACTCAATGCTATGGAATTCTGGAAAATGTAGTTCATTGTGGCACCAGAGCAAAGCAGGAAATTTGGGGGGAAAATCAGTGGGTGAGTAGAATGCCAGTAGTATCTTCATTTTCCTCCGCACTAACTACACACCAACTAGAAAACATACCCAGGAGTAGTCCTGCTGGTAATGTAGCAAAGTACAACAACATTCCAAATCCACAAACCAGCATGTCTTTTGTACATTTTGGTGGGCCGCATAAAGGTGTATTTTTTAACTGATGTTATTTGTTCATTGTTGCTGTCTCTCACCTCGATCCATGGGAAGAGTTGGATAAGAATTAATAATTTGTACAAGTTTGTTCATACACTGTTCCCCATAAATTCATTGTATGGGGGGGGTGTGTGTGTGTACAATTCCCTGTGCACAGGGGATGTGTAAAGTACAACATCCAAAATCCACAAAATAGTGATGATATCATTGCAGTTTTGTGGATTTTGGATGTATTCCACCCAAAACAGTGATGATTATGATGATGATCATCATCATTGTCACTGTTTTGTGATTTTGGATGTTGTTGTACTTTACACTTCCATCACACATAAGAAATTGTACACAAACACCCATACAATGAAGGTATGGAGAAATTGTGTATGTACAAATGTGAGCCTAGTGTGTCATCATTCTCAGCTGTCAGGCTAATGATTTTTATGTGGAGGACACACATAAAGTTCGCCATAAAGGATTGGAAGTAATGGGCTCGAGCCTGTAGAAAAGTTTATGCCAGTTGCAACTGGTAAGGTAGAAGGGAGACTGCCTTACAGATTAAGAGATTCCATCAAAGAAACCACATCCCTGAGTTTGCAAGACCTGACTTAGAGGTCTCTCATTCATGGGATCCCATAAATCGAAGTTGACTGGAAGGCAGCTAGCAACCACCCCGACCCTGTCGAGTTTAATGGGGGGGCTTACTCACTGGTGTTTTACAATCCCATTTCTCCCCCTTCCTACTCTCGGGGGACAAAGAGAGATGCTGGAGCTGCCTTTCAGAGGACATACTGAAACAAATGACAGTACTTGCCCAAAGGGAACCCTTGGGGCATACTTGCCTAGAGGGAAATTTTGGGGCATACTTACCCAGAGAGAAATATTAAGGCATACTTGCTCATAGGGAATCATTAGGGTATACTTCCCATAGGGAACCATTTGGGCCTACTTGCCCAGAGGGAACCATTGGGGCATACTTGCCCATAGGGAAACTTTGGGGCCTACTTGCGCATAGGGAAATATTGGGGCATACTTGCCCAGAGGGAAATATTGGGGCATACTTGCCCATAGGGAAACTTTGGGGCATAGTTGTCCAGAGGGAAATATTGGGGCATACTTGCCCAGAGGGAAACTTTGGGACATACCTGCCCATAGGGAAACATTAGGGCATACTTGCTCATAGGGAATCATTGGGGCATACCTGCCCAGAGGGAAACTTTGGGGCCTACTTGCGCATAGGGAAATATTGGGGCATACTTGCCCAGAGGGAACATTGAGGCATACTTGCCCAGAGGAAAATATTGGGGCATACTTGTCCAGAGGGAAATATTGGGGCATATTTGCCCATAGGGAAACTTAGGGGACTACTTGCGCATAGGGAAATATTGGGGCATGCTTGTCCAGAGGAAAATATTGGGGCATACTTGCCCAGAGGGAACATTGAGGCATACTTGTCCAGAGGGAAATATTGGGGCATACTTGTCCATAGGGAAACATTGGGGCCTACTTGCCCAGAGGGAAATACGTGTTTCCCTGTGGACAAGTATTCCCCTGTATTTCCCTCTGGGCAAGGCTTCCCTAAGGTTTCCCAATAGGCAGCTCTGGTTTCTCACTCATTGCTTTTCGTCCTTCCCGCCTTTCAGTCCGCTGGGATTCTTCTTCTTCTTCTTCTCCGGTGCTTTCCGTCTCGTGTGAATGGAAGCCTTCGCTCACTCCGGATTGAGAGAGGAGCAAAGGAGGCCTGACCCAGGTTGGGAACGTCTGAATGGAAGACAGGTCCCAGAAGGGGAAGCCCGCCTCGGTCCCACAGAAGTCTTTTCCAGGGATGAAGATGTTTTCTTTCCCAAAGTTTATTTATATCTATTTATCTATTTATTTTGCTTTCCCTAAAGGAGTTTACGGATGGAGCCGGAGAGGAAATGTAATTATATATATATATATATATATATATATATATATATTATTTTGCCCCCTTCCCAGGTGATTTTTCCCGCATCAGTAGAAAAGAATTTTAGGCTGCATCCGCACTGGAGAAATAATCCGGTTTGACACCGCTTTAACTCCTCCATGGTGTGGGATTCTGGCAATGGTTGTTTGTTGTTGGGGCACCGGCCGACCTCCATTCCCAGAATTCCATACCATGGAGCCCTGGCAGTCAAAAAGCTGTCAAAGCGGGTTTATTTCTCCAGCGCGCCTTGGGAACGGTATTGCTCGCTTTCCTTGCCGTTGCAATGATTTCATGGCTCTTTGAACGAAGTGTTTGGGGAGCCGGAGGTTTGCCCTTGCCATCCTCTTGAGGCTGAGAGAGTGTGACTCGCCCAAGGTCACCCAGTGGGTTTCTCTGGCCGAGCCGGGATTCGAACCCAGTGCATCGTCCGCTGGCTGGCTGAGACCATTTGCAACCCGATCCTGAACTGGTGTGGTTAAACATCCAAGAGGAGCTCTGTCTTTTATTTTACCTGGCAGCCGGACATCTGGACTCACGTCCCTTTGGGAATAAATGGGATTCAATTATTTAATTAAAGGGATAATGGGATAATTTAGGAGTAAATCCCATTATTCCCAAATTGGTAAATGTAGGAGTTGATCCCATTATTCCCAAAGGGATAATAGAATAAATTGCTAAATCTAGAAGTAAATCCCATGATTCCCAAATTGGTAAATTTAGAAGTAGATCCCATTATTCCCAAAGAGATAATGGTATAATTTAGGAGTAAATCCCATTATTCCCTAATTGGTAAATTTAGGAGTAGATCCATTATTCCCTAAGGAATAATTTAGGAATAAATCTCATTATTCCCAAATTGGTAAATTTAGGAGTATGGGATAATTTAGGAGTAATTCCCATTATTCCCAAATTGATAAATTTAGGAGTCAATCCCATTATTCCCAAAGGGATAATGAGATAATTTAGGAGTAAATCTCATTATCACCTTGGGAATAATAGGATTTATTCCTAACTTTACCAGCCTAGCAACTTTAGGAGTAAATCCATCATTCCCAAATTGGTAATTTTTTTAGGTGTAAATCCCATCATCCCTTTGGGAATAATGGGATTTATTCTTAAATTTACCAAGTTTAGAGGCAGTTTAGTAAGTTTAGAGCCAGCATGGTGGGGTGGTTTGAGTTTTGGATTCTGACTCTGGAGACCAGAGTTCAATTCTCAGCTCCACCATGAAAGCCACTGGGTGATCTTGGGTGAGTCACACTCTCTCAGCCTCAGGGGAAGGCCAGGGCAAAAACTCCTCTGAACCAATCTTAGGGTCACCACAAATCGGACAGGACTTGAAGGCACAACGACAAAAGTTTAGCAATCTGTTCCAGTGCCTCCAGGATTGGCTCCATGTTCCTTTCATTGAGCCTAACACTCATGTTGCTGGGATTTGTAGTCAAAAAGGAATTTTGGATTTACACTAGTCTTGTCAATGTTCATGGTTACTCAGGATTAGGTCCCACTGGGTTTTCTGGATCTTATTTCCACAGAATGACCAGATCTCCTCACCGCCAAGGAGGACAAGGCACCGCACAATGGAGGACATTCCAGAAAAAGGGAGGACATTACCACATTCAAACTACAAAACTCACATCAATGTCAGTTCATGCTTCTTAGCCCTGCTCCAAAGAGAGGACATTTTGGAATTCTTCCCGAAGAGGAGACTGAAATGTAGGACGTGTCCGGGAAAAGGAGGACGTCTGGTCACCCTGTACTTCCTCCAGGAAAAGGATGATAAGATTGCAAGTCGATGCATGGATATTGGAGGGCAAGATTAATTGAACTTTCTTCCTTCAGAGAAAGTCTGGAAAAATTTCTATTCCAGACAAAGCTGAAACTTTCTCCAGCACCATCTATTGAACCACTCCTGATCCTTTTATCTCACTTTCATCTAACTTTTTGCATCTAATAGTTTTGCATCTAACTTTTTCCTTTCATCTAACGTCCCCCCCTAAAATAATAATAATAATAATAATAATAATAATAATAATAATAATAATAATAATCTGCAAATATTACACGTATTTTGTAAAGATACTGATGCACTTCCGAGAAGCAACGATGAAGAGAGAGAAATCCAGAAATCCCAACTTTCTGAAATACTGGAAATTATTTAATAGATACTCTTCCCCCTCTTCATAAGATATGTAAACATTTAGATTTGTCTGATCCAAAAATAAATTTGGAAATCCAAACTCTCTGCGGACTTCAAAGCAATTGTGAAGTCCTCTTGGAAAGGGAACGGACTCTGCATTTTAGCATTTTAAGCTTCAGGAGTTTTGTTTGGAAATACTTAAACAGATCTGTTTATACAAGGGACTGAGATACAATAAAAGCAATGTTCTGGGTGCAAAAGATCCCATGTAAAAGTTGGCAGGAGCATCCTTTCATTTCAAGTACTTCCAACTGAGAACTGCCCGTCTAATCGTTCCCTATTTTGCCACCAAAGCTGCATCCACACTGCAGAAATAATCTGGTTTGATACTGCTTTAACTGCCATAGCTCCATGCTAGGCATTCTGGGGATTGTAGTTTGTTTTGGCACCAGAGTTTGGCCACAGCCTGATAGTACCTTAAAGATTTATTGGAGCTGGAGGTAAATCCTTAGTGCAACTAGATTTGACTTTAACTGGAGTGGTTTTCTTCAGATACATGAAATCTTATTTATCAATTGCAACAATTTATCAATTTGCAAAATAACAAAGATGCAAGTGGGCACAAGTGGACACAAATAACAAAGATGTAGAGACAGCCTGTAAAGTTTAAAACTGAAATGAAATGCATAGAGTCTATGAAATGCATGCACTCTTGTAATTTGCACATATAATTTGTATGAATTTGGTAATTGTAGTTTATTTTGTGCACAAGCCTACCTTGAAGATTATGCCCCTAAAGATGGCCCAAAATATATTTATTTGTAAACAAACCAATAACAGTAGCGTAGGTCTCTTGACATTTCTTTATGAATTCAAAAGTATACCAAGTAGGAACAGATTGACCCATTTCCATCAATGACAATATGATTTTCCGAGATTTGAGTTACGTTAATAAAACTTGCTTTAATGGGAAAGAAACCTACAGTTCTGATTCAGTCCAAAAATGAATGGAAGCCTCTGGTGAGGCTAATTTATCAAATTCTTTTCAATTCAGACTTATTAGCAACCCTGATTTTTTTCCCCTTACCATAAGTTACTACACAGAATAGTTATCTGTTATCACTACAGTGATTGTTGTATACAGTTCATTCATTTCATAGATTTCTGGGTTTTGCATATAAATGTCACAGACATACCGTTTATTTGTTTAACATTCTACCTTTCTCCCAACATGGGTCTCAAGATGGCTTACAGGATAAATGTAAATAAAGTTCAGTAAAATACAAGGCTAGTTTCTTTACCAAAAGAATAAGATTGGAAGCCATTGATTTCCAAAGAAGCCATGTATAAAGACCTTCTCTTGCCTTTTATTCTGGTCCTTTATGAGGTTAGTCCCTTGAATACTCAAATGCTTCACTCAGTGGACTCTCTCTCTGATGCAACTGAACATTTGCCTCAAAAACAAAGATTTCTATATTGGTGACAGTGGCCAAATGAGTGGAAATCTGAGCATTGCCTTAAGACAGCCTTAGAGTTAAGCAGCATCATATTCTAACAGTAGAGACAAAGAAGGAACAACATGTAAAACAAGATAATTCTTACCAATGTGATAAAAAGAAAAGGAAACAAGGGTAATAAGCCTGGAAAATACACATGACTGATTTGCTTCATTTGCTTCCTATGAGATTGTAAGCCTCCAGAAGTTAAGGTCCTTTGTATATGATCCTTTATGAAGCACTAGGTACTTCATGAACCAATATATGTACTGGCCTGAGTTTATGCCCATGCCACTGGCATATAATGAATATTATGCTTTTAGCGTCTTGAATAGTAATGCAGAATTTATCTTCCAAGCATCAAAATGGCACTGCCTGTGAACAAGGGTTTGAATAGTCTTGGGGAAAACTCTAGATTTTCAGAAGAAATATATAATGAGGTAAGCAGACTGGCAGAAACTTTAGTTAAGTTCAATTCCCCGCTGGGTGACCCTGGCAAATCACACTCTCTCAGCCTCAGAACTATTAGACGCAAGCCCCTCTGAAGAAACTTGCCAAGAAACTTGCCATGATAGCTTCACTTTAGGGTTGCCAGAAGTCAAAAATGACTTGGAGGCACACAACAATAACAAAGGGGAAATAAACAAGAGGAAAGGTGAACAGAATGGACTATCTCAGAGCAGGGCATGGCTAGCAGAAATCCTGACAAGGAACACCCCATAATATGGCGTTTTAGTGCAGGTCTCACTTGTTCTCCTGCTAATCTGCGTATCAGCAGGGTTGTGTCAAGTGTGCAGTAAATCACATACCCCAAACAGGGAACAACACACCTAATTCATTTTAATCAGGCTTCTTGTGGCCATCACATGTCTGCTAGTTGTATGGTTCAAGTTGTGTTTTGAGATTTTCTTTTCTGTGTAGCCTTGATCAATGTTTCTGAGTGCTCTGTTTCTTTCCATCCCCCCCCCCCCATGCAAAAAGAGTGAAAAATTCCTCTTCCTTCCTTTTCTATTAGTTGTGAGCTTCTTCACCAAAAGGGCCCTTCCCAAGCTCACAGTCTGAACATGGAGAGAATGATTAATTTTTCCTGGGCCAGAGTTGCAATCCCTGGAGGCAGCTTTGCTTAACTCTGCTTTATGACAGACGCTCATGCCCTTGATGCTACTACAGATAACTGGCAGGCGCTCTGAGAAAGGGAAGCAGACAGTCTTCTCCCCCTGATTGGAGGTTTCAGGAGGAAAGATTTGCTTTCACATCACCAAATACCTTGCAAGAATTGAAATGACAAGAGAAATAAGCAAGCAGGGAAAAAACTGGGTCAGGCAGTTTAGCCTGTAGCTAATCTTGGCAGGCACCTAAGAAAATATCATAGCCCCTGTTGAGCAGCAGGGAGTTAGGGTGTCATTTCCTTTTTTTTTTTCTCCTGCTCCCAGCAGGGCTGTTGTGGCTTTCTGCCGAACCTAAGGATATTCAACAGGTGAAACCTTTTATCTAAAGACAGCTCTAAGCTGAACCTCTTAGAAGCTATTCAGATATTGAGACCTTTCGTAGTTAACTTTCAGCTGTAAAAGGCAATCAAACAAGGGAGGAATCTTTTGTTGCTGTTCATGGTGGCCTTGTGGATGAGACATAAGACCCCCTCTCCTCAACTGATCTGCTTAGGTCCTGCAGATTCAGGCCTGTGACCTCTCTGATTAAGTCTATCCATTTGGCGTGTGGTTGTCCTTTTTTTCTACTAGTTTCCCCCTTTCCTAGCATCCTTGTCTTTTCAAATGATTCATCCTTCCTCATGATATGGCCAAAGTAAGACAGCCTCAGTGTAATCATCCTGGCTTCCAGAGAAAGTTCAGGCTTTGTTTGCTCTAGGATGCATTTATTTGTCTTCTTGGCTGTCCACAGTATCCTTAGCACTCTTCTCCAATACCATTCTCAAATGAGTTCTTTAACAGCCGGCCTTCCCATTCCTAGTCTTCTTCTGATTTCTTGTCTGCAATCTCTGTTCTAATCAATATTTGATCCAAGGTATGGGAATTTTTTTTAAACTATTTTGATTTCCTTGTTATCTGAGTATAATTTATATCCTCCATGGTCATTATTTTTATTTTCCTTATGTCCAGCAGTAAGCATGCCTTTGCACTTTCTTCTTTAACTTTTCTTAGGATTTGTTCCAAGTATATGATGTTTTCTGCTAGTATTCTGGTGTCATCTGCATAGCGTAGGTTGATGTTCCTTCCTGCTATATTCACTCCTCCTCCTTCTGAATCTAAACCTGTTCTTCATATGATATTTTCTTCATACAAGTTCAACAAACAGATTGACAGCATGCAGCCTTGCCTGATCCTTTTGCTAATTGGGAACCATTCTGTTTCTCCATGTTCTGTTCTGGCAGTAGCCTTTTGTTCTAAGTACAGATTCCTCATTAGGACTGTCAAATGTAGTGGCACTCTCATGTCTTTAAAAGCATTCCATAGCTTTTCATGATCCATGCAGCTAAAGGATTTTCCATAGTCTATAAAACACATGCTGATTTTCTTCTTAGAATTTTTGGTTTGCTCCATTATCCATCGTATGTTGCAATATGGTCGCTAGTCCCTCTTCCTTTCCTGTACCCCACTTGTACCTCTGGGATTTCTCTCTCCATGTATGATTGGAGTCTATGCTGCAGAAATTTGACCATAATTTTGCTTCCACAGGAAATTAATGCTATGGTCCTATAGTTACTGCAGCCTTTTGTGTTTCCTTTTTTGTGATTGGAATCTTTCCTGAGTCAAAAACAACCATGTTGTGGTACCCTAGTAAAGACCACTAAATTACACAGGGTTGGGCATTTAGTGATTAGATGAGTGATTGGAAAAGTCAGATTTTGGACTCTGTCCCCAAGTCTCCAGCCAGCATGGTCAGTGAAGATTCTGGGATTTGTAGTCCAAAAAACCAACTTTCTCAAGCTCTGAAGTTATCTTAGTGGCAGTGTACTATGTGTGTACATCCACAGTCAAAGAACAGAATGCCAACAATGGAATCAATTCATCATGAACTAAATACTTTAAATATACTTTGTGACAATTCATTTATAATGTATTTCTAGATCAGGTGCAATGAATTTATGATCAAGATGCTGGAGACAAGAACAGAATCCATCTTGAGCTTCAGATACAGCACATCCTCTTTGATCCTCCTGATAGTACAGGGCTCAGCTTCCAGAAGCATCTGCTGGTTTAGTTAGTTAAAAAGAATTGTGGGAGTTTGTAGTTCAAAACTTTTGGAAAGTCCCTCTGTACTAGACTTTAAAATTCACAAAAATTGCCACAAAAATCCCACATTAAGGGGCAAAAATTAAGGGACAGAAATTAAGAACAGCTAGTTTTTCCTATTGAATTCAATGGGATGTAGGCAAAAACGTCTCTGGATCTGCGCCTTGAAACCCAAGGTTCTCACTGGGATTAATTAATATTGCAGGGTGACAGACTAGATTGACAGTCCCTTCCCCAATCCCTTGTCATAAAACATCCTGAACAGATAGCATAAACATAATGGTTTGATGGGACTCCAGGGACAACATTGTTCTATAAGGAAATCCATAGCTTTTGTTTGTGTTTTTAGTAATTGTATGTATGTGTGTGTGTGTGTGTGCGTGTGTGTGTGCGTGTGTGTACACACACACACACACACACACAAATTATATATATATATATATATATTTGTTTTGTTAAAGTTCTGGTGACTTAGAAGAATGATACAGAGCCAGTTAGAGATTAGTTGAGCTTTGAGGAAGGATCTGGAAGGGACATGGCCACTTGGTAGTCATGATAGTGTTACATTCATGAAAATAAACTTGAAGAAGGGGAGGGGGTGAAAGGAGGAAGGAAACAGAGCTTAAAATATCATCCTTGCAGACAGGCAGGCAAGCTGGCTTGAGATCTGCCTGGTTCAAATTATTTTCTCTTTCTGGAAAATGTATGCTATCACAAGCTTTTGGTGTTGTCAAGTTGCATGTGCCTATACTTTTTTTTTTTTTTAACATGAAAAACCCCACTGGGATTGATGTGGTCCTCAGAAGATTCCTATCTTCATCACAAGGTCTATCCTTACCACCCAGCACCCTCCTCTTCCTATGGAGGAAGGGTCTTTGCCTTCTCCCCAGCCAGTACAGAAAAGCAGGAGATTGCTGAAAGAGATCTAAACTGGACTTGGACTGAAGAAATGGTCAAAGGTTAAAGTGTGGGCTGTGTATAGCCCTTTGACAGCATGTGGCCCTTGCTGCTTCCAGAACCCATAGACAAGGATTACTTGACCAGACAGCCTCCCAAAAACATACTCTGAATGTGACCAGAATTGAGTCTGGTTGCCAGGAAGTCACTTCTGGTCACTGGTGTGAGTGACACCATAGTCTGCTGAGGGTCTGATGGAGCCAAAATATGTCTGCCAACCTTCTATATTTGCCTGTCTTTGGGCTAAAGCTTCTCAGTGCCCCATAGCTATGCTCCAAACCAGATCAGGCCCCCAGTACAAGGTGTTGGTTATTACCTTTAAAGCCCTAAATGGCTTGGGTCCAAGCTATATCAGAGACCGCCTCCTCCCGTACAACCCTCCCCACGCACTTCGATCTTCTGGGAGAAACTTCTTGGAGCCTCAAAGATCCAGGCTATCCACAACCTCCCAGAGGGCCTTTTCTATTGTTGCCCCAAGACTCTGGAACAACCTGCCGGACGAGATCCGTCAACTAACATCCTTGGACAGTTTTAAAAAGGCTGTCAAGACAGATCTCTTCTGGTAGGCCTTTCCAGACTAAATTATCCGGCCTTGGGCAACATCTTCCTTATCTAAATCCGGTTCCCTTGTAAAGTAGCAATGAGAACATATGCTACAGTTTCTTAAATTTTAACTATTTTTATTACTTGACTTTTAATTATATTGTTATTTAATACTGTTTTAAGGGGGGGATATCTTGTCATTGTACTGTTTTTAATTTGTAAACCGCCCAGATTGGGTAACCATTGGGTGGTATAGAAATAAATTTTATTATTATTATTATTAGTATGTACAATATACATTTGGAGGGTGAGACTCCCATTGGAGTGAAAAGTATTCTATTCAGAATTGGGACTACAGCAAAGAATTAAACCCACACAGGAAGAATAAATTTAGCAAAAGCTCACCTTGGGTACTTTGCTGTCCAGTCACTAGATTTTCTTCTCTCCCCCCACCCTCCCTCTAGATCTGTCTTCTACTTTTCCACAGGGTCAAAATATGCTGGCATATACAATGGTAACAGGCAGAGGCTACATGAGAGAGTAAGAACTGGGGCTATAATACAAGGAGGAGGAGGATGGATGGATGGAATAAGAAAAACGTGAAGATTAGTTCCAGAACAGTGGAGCACACATTTGAAATGAAACACAACAAAACTGCTGGTCTTGATAAATCTGGAAAGAGAATGATTTGCCCTGGGACTGATGCCTGAATTCATGTTTGAACATAGATTTAGTTTGGGATTTCATGTCTTTATCCAACAAATTCTCTGTTCCCACATTCATCTCCATCTCTGCACCACTCAGATCAGTTTTTTTTTAATATATAATGTTACTGATACACATACACACATGCTGTAAAACAAGCTAAATTCTGTTATTATTGGGTTATTTTAAATAGAAAAGGGGAGTCAAATAACCCCTTATCCAATGCCTACTGCAGGGATATTTCCTTACAAGATTCAGGTATGTTCCATAAATGTTAGTCATAAAAATACCTAACCATAAATGTTAGGTATTTAATTCTTCCCCTGGTTCTTACATTTGCTTTTTAAGTATCCTTCTATTTGCCTGAAACCATCCCTCAACTATCCATAAACAGGCAATCTAGTGAGCTGGACCTTTGCCACTACACGGTTGAGTTTCAGAGCCTTTGTTTGCATCATGACTAGATGTTAACAGCTGTCCAGTGGCATGAAAGGGTTCATTTGTACTAGTGGCCTTGTTGCATACATTTTGACCTTGTTGTATACATTTTGCATTAGCTTTGGAGTTTGAGGTTAGGAAAAAAAAATATCAAGTCTGGGAATGGATTGAGGGAGAGATTCCCCACCCCCCGCCACCACCATTACTAACCTGCTTGCACAGTTCTCATAGCTATTGTGGGGAAGATGAGTCACACTTGTTTGGTTATTTACTTATTTATTTTTACTTCTGCACTATATAACCCCTGGGAGCCCATTTCCCATCATCCTCCTCCTGGAGGTAGGGCATCCCAACTCAGGCGCCCTATGTATCCAGTGATGGGGGCTGAATTAGATTGCCAGTTGAGGGATCGTCTGGGAAGAATTTGTTGTTTGGGTGCCCAATGCTACCACTGGCTGTGAGGGAATGCTGGACCCTGTCAGTGAAAGGGCAGGAATGCTTCTCTGCTGTATACCATCTGCTGCATCATTTACCACCAATAAAGCTTATGCTACAGCAGTAATGTATGGACGTTATCACACGGGGGGCAAATCTGCTGGTTAATCCACA
>CM034708.1:63883342-63893963 GCA_020142125.1 Phrynosoma platyrhinos
AACTCTAGAAACTAGGGTCTGAATCTCCATTTGGCCAAGGAAACCCACTGGGTGACCTTGGACAAGTCACACTCTCTCAGCCTTCACCCCAGGTTTGTTTCTAACTATGGCTGACCTTAAGAATACTAGAAGGCCAGTACTAACCGAGGGAGTGTGTGAATGCGTAAGCACTTGAGGTAGTTCACAAAAACTTTTACGTTTCAAGAACACATTTTCAATAAGGGCCAACAGACAGCATTCAAAGCACTGTAACAACCCCTATGATAGTGCCCAAAGTCCAAGCTCTCCTGAAGTTATAAATGAGTTACAGATTTTTTTTTATCCCCAGGTGATTTTTATATAATTTTCCTGAATGAATGAAACTTAAGGAAGTTGAGTTAAAAGTGAAAGCCGCAAATGTGGAGGGCCGACTGTATCAGACTTCTGTCATTGCCAGATGCTTGCTATGAAAACATTTTTTGTTCTACTGCCAAGTTCATTGACAGTATCTGGCAAAAAGAGTGTAAGTAAATACCCCTCAGTTTCCCTCACTCTACATTACTAATGATCCATTATTCCAGTGTTTTAATAAGAAATGCAACTTCATCAAATAAAAGGGAGTAGTGTTTTCCATTTCATAATCATGTTACCTTTCATCAAGATAGATTCTCAGTTTCTTCCAATTTAGTGTTCTTGTACAGAAGATAAACTTAGCTATTTCCTTTGGTGAATCATCCAGTATTCCCTTGGACATAAAATAGTTCACTCCCTGGCACAAAGAAAAGTTTTATAAAAGGTATGGTTAGCTTTTTAAATGCTCAGGTGGAGTATTTAGTATGAAACAAATATAAATATGAAGAAATTCTATCTTCAAAACTACATTTTAATAGGCTCAGTCTAACTGATATGCAAACAAAACATCAGCGTTACTATACTACAAAAACTAGGGATGCATGAATTTATATATGCACTCAAGTAGCCAAAAAAAATGCTTCCCTCTACAAGAACCCCCACAGTATCTCATTTTTCCTGCCCCACAAAACTGTAATTTTAAGATTTCCATGGAACCATATTTAATTTCCTAACTCAGCCCTGGTGACGCAGTGGTTAAATGCCTGTACTGCAGCCACTCACTCATAGACCATAGAACTATTGCGAGTTCAATACCAGCCAGGGCTGAGGCTCGACTCAGGCCTGCATCCTTCCAAGGTCGCTAAAATGAGTACCCAGCTTGTTGGGGGGCAATCAGCTCACAGTTGTAAACCACTTAGACATCCCATAGCGTGATATGAAGCGGTATATAAATGAAGCTGCTTTGCTTTGCTAACTGCTTCATATAGAAATGTTACCCAAAACGCATTGATCAGTCTTATTTTTATTTTAAAGTATCAAATTTTTATGTGTTGTGTATGGCACAGTATTAAAATAAATGCATGGCTTTGGACTTGTTATCTAACTGTTCCCCTCTCTTCTCCAAGTTACTGTGAACCTTGAAGTAGTGCTTTAAGGGATATGATAGAAATATATTCCCAACTGAAAGGATGTCAAAGAAGCATACCATCCGAATGTTCCATCTTAAGCCTTGGCCTATTACCTGGTTTTATTATAGGATCACCTAGTCCCAGCACCGAGTACACTCCACTGTACCCCATAATATACAGGAGACAAACAATCATGCTTGGTTGATGCTGAAAAGAACAGAGTTGCTGATGGTATTAAAGCATGACATCTGACAGGCCTTTCAATAGGTCAGGATTGTCCAAAGAATCCTGCAACACTTTTATTTCCTATTGTAAGGTGTTCCTATGTCAGTCACAGGTTAGTGTTTGTATTTCTTTTTCAAAGTGTAGGACTCCATTTTAACCAGGTGACAGCATGCCATTGTGTGAACTTTGAATTAGATAGCCTTATTATTATACTTCTCCAGCACTGTCTATTCTCTCTCTTATACAGCTCTAATATGAAGACTTGCACTTCTCTTGTAATTTCAATATATATTCTTAACATTTCAGTGCAGTAGTGTAATATATATTGAAGTAATATATGATGTAGATTACATTATAAAATAAAACTCTTCAAGCATCATTGTGAACTTTTGTGTCCCCTTTTAGCTTTCAATCCTCTGGGTGCTGCCCTTTCTTTTTATTGTCATTGCAGTAGCAGCCCACAACTCCTCAGTCTGCACTTACTCAAATTTCAAAGATGTGGTTTAAACACTGCAAATCTTTCAAAACTAGCTGCCCTGTTTCATTTTTAACACACATTCTATATATATAAAATGTAGTAGCTTAAGTCCATTCAAGTCTCAGTGACATCTATGAAAACATAAATGCTAATCTAGAACAAGGCAAACTTGTCATTGATCTTGAAACCTTTGACATAAGTGTTATCTTTTAAGCTAAACAATCCTTAAAACAGTTTTTACAAGACGTAAAAAACAAACAAGTAATTAGAAAGTGCATATGATCAAATAATGAGGAGACTTAAAGATGCACGAAAGACTTGTGCGTACGAAGTATTTCAGTAAGCATCTGTTGGAGATTCAATGTTTGCTTCTGTTACAAAGCTGTCAGGTATAACACCCCCATCTTAATGTAAAACGATCATAAGGGCCATACTTAATGCAGTTTTTCCATAATGAACATTTTAGTTTCTTTATTTTGCTATCAAACAGAATAATTTATTTAAA
The DNA here is from genome assembly GCA_020142125.1 of Phrynosoma platyrhinos. Classification (NCBI taxonomy): domain Eukaryota; kingdom Metazoa; phylum Chordata; class Lepidosauria; order Squamata; family Phrynosomatidae; genus Phrynosoma; species Phrynosoma platyrhinos. The sequence goes on from CM034708.1 coordinate 63,886,011, forward strand.
AACGTAGTTAGAAACCCAAATGAATTTAATCAGTTACTTTCCCCTAAATTGTATTTCCAAAAGCAAGCAGGTAATGTGTTAGAAAAAAGTAATGGATTTCAACATGAAGTCTGTTTAAGCCTGCCACTTTTTTCTTGTGACAATTGCTATTCTCCAATTTGTTCATCACATCAGCATTACTATACTACAAAAACTAAGGATGTGAATAGCATTTGAGTAAATAACAAGAGCCTTCAAACTATGCCAGCACTTACTAATGTTAGTAGCATTGTACTTACCTCCTCAGGATTGGCATTAAAGGTAAGGCTGCCTTCATCCAACTGCATATACAGTTTTCTAAATGAAAATCCAAGGGGTGGATTCTTATTGTATATGGAACAGTGACCCCAAGTGGATTTGCACAATCTACAAAAATGGAAGAAGTATGTTCAGTATAAAAATATATTTCCATACTCTTGTTTCAAGTCTCCTGTTAAGATGCAAGATATCAGGATTTCAAGCACCCTCTGAATATTACATTACTATTTTAAATGTATTACCTAGCACATGCCTTAAATCATTTATTTCTCAGACTGTAGGGAAGCTTCTCTCACTAAACTTGAGTAATCTGAAGAATGCTTTTTTGAGGTTTCATTTTGCCTGGAAAACAGAAGGACTATATCCAACTAACCCTCTTATGGATGAGGCTGCACTGGGGAGAAATGGAGGGAAGAATCTGTTCATACAATTTTGAAATTTGCTTCCTAAATACCTGGAACCTGAAAACAAATGAGAAAACTGTCTTTTATGATTATTTATTGAAAATCTTTATATGTCATCCTTCATCCTATCAGGTTTTGAGGTCATATACTATCAATTATATCAAAAAGCAACAGAACAGGTAATTTTTTAAAAATAATTATTACACAGCAAATCAAAACACCTAGACAAAGAACAATTTTGTCTGGCACCAAGGGAGCATTCCATAGATGTTCACATTGTAAAGTATCTGTGATAAAAGCATCTGGAAAGAAGCCTCAGCTGAAAATCTTGAATATGGAAGTTGGTAGGGAGCAGGAACTCCTCCAAGTATTTGGCTCTGAAGCTATTGAAGTATTAAAGGTAAGTACCAGAACCTTGAAATAAGGTTAGGAAGTGAACAGGTACTCAAAGATGTTTTGTCAGAGTTGGTGCACAAACACTGCTGCACCAGTCAAAATTCTGACAACTGAATTGAAGCTTCTGAGTCATCTTCAGTGGTAGCAGTGCAACATTCCAACTGGGACATACCAGACTGTGAAGTGTCACCACTATGACCAGACTATATCTGTGCAGAAATGCTCCTGTGAATAAAGAAGCAAAACTAGCAAAAGGCACTCTGTGATCTGGTAATCCTAATCACAGATCTGGATGTAGGGGTATTCTTGATATGTATACTTGTTCTTTTGAGAAAATGACTAAACAAAGGAAACATAATTTTCCACATTAACCAACTACTGATATTGCCTCTGCCTTCTCAAGATTCAATCCAATACAGTGGGCTCTTGTATCCACTGGGGTTAGATAGCAGGACCTTCCTTGGATACCAAAATCTGTGGATGTTTAAGTCCCATTAAATACAATGGATAATAAAATGGTGTCCCTGATATAAAATGGCAAAATCAAGGTTTGTCATTTGGAATTTATATATGTGCCTCTCTCTTTCTCTCTCTCTCTGTGTATTTAATATTTTCAAGCCATGGATGCTTGAATCCGTGGATAAAGAATCCATGATACCAAAGGCCAACTGTACTCAATCTAAACAGCACTCACATTTAGCACCTCTACAGTCTCTTTTGTCTCAGAAGCCAGAAAAATAGAGCAGGATATAGTCAGCTTACTACATTTCACTCCAAATACTGTAATTTCACAGAACAAATACTATGCATCCCCACCATCCTGCTATCTCCAGCATCTAGGAATTGAATCACTACATCACTGTTCCACCCACCTCCAATCTACAGAGCTGATCCACTAGGATAGGAAAAGGAACAGCAAAATCAATTAAGAGGGTCACACTCTTTTCTCTCTGTGTTAATTTATCAAGGGGAGCAAGGTTTCTATGGACTAATTACAATTAAGGTTGTTCTGATTACTATCCAGAATCATTTTAATTTACAGAGCACTGGAAGCAAAAGGGCTTCCAAACATATATATTCCAAAGTGCTACACACTATTTTAAAACAGTTTCATTCTAATGGTCTCACTAATATTTCAGAGGCTAACCGGGCAAATACATATAAACCTCAGTCAATTATAACCTTAAATTTCAAAATAATAAGCCTATGAGGTATTAGGAGAGTGTTTTATGTTACAGGCATTAAACCACTCCACAAAGAAGGAATGTAATCCAGTATGTAGTTTTGTGTGTGTGTGATATGTCTGATGTAGGGTGAGATTCACAACCTAGCACCCTTTACCATTCATCCCAACTGTATATATATTGGGCCCTTAGTATGTGCTGGGATTTGGTTTAAGGGCCAGCTGTGGATACCAAAATCCATGGATGTTCAAGTCCCAGTAAATATAACAGCATAATAAAATGGTGTCACTTTTCTAAAATGGCAAAATCAAGGTTTGCTTTTGGAATTTATATACATATTTTAATATTTTTCAAACTGTGGAGGATTGACTCTGTGGATAAAAATATCTGCGGATACAGAGGGCTGACTATATCATCAGTAAAGAGTTCAGAAATCTGGAATTTGGTGCTTTGCACTGCAGTCCTATAATACTTTCCTGGAAGCAATAAAGCACATGGATTATTAGTTCTAAGTAGATATACCTATGATTGCAATGCTAGTAGCACACTCTGGATTATGTTTTTAAAGCATCTGTGACAAAGTTCTATTATGTCTGGTGAAGCTACTCACTGAGAAGATGGCACTAACCCTATTAGAATTTAAAAGAGTTGTGGTATTAGGTTTGACTAGACCAAGTTGCTGATAAATCATTTACCAGATTCAATCCTACAGGTGTAACCATTTATGATATATTGTAAAGTGTTTTCTTTGTAATAAATGTTAGTACCTTTTTTTGAAAAGGAAAGTATATATTTAAAATTATTTTTTATAGTAAAACAAATTTAAAATCATGTTAGGTTACTTTGGATTCAGATTTCATACCACAGTAGCAGAAAGCACAGTGAACATATACACTGATTTATTTTTCCACTGTGAAATGTCATTCTGTGAAAGCACAGATCCTGATATGGCATACCAGATTCCATAAATGCTGGACTGTTGGATAATGCAACTTAATCCTGCAATGCCACATGGGCATTTTGTGAGACTGTGCCACTGCACTACTTCTGTGATGAATGCACATCTGGAACCAATCCATTTTACTTAAGGTGTAAACTTACAGAAATGTTACAGTGTTATGCAACAAAAACTGAATACTATAGGTATACTACTGTATCACTTTTTGAATACAATAAAATCCCTTCTGGCAAGAGGCATCAGAAAATTCAAGGAAACTACAGCTGTACTACTACTTATAAAATAATTCCCTTGCAGTTCTCTGAAATGTAGTAACATCATTACAGCCAACACTACTTGTATTTGAAGCCAGTGATCACTTATTGAATCATTCTTATATAGAAAATAAAAACAACAAAACAATTTATGTATTCTTTTGATTAGTGAAAGAAGCATTTCCATCACCTTGGAAACAAACACAATAAATAACATTTTAAAGAAACTTACGCTTTGCTGTCAAGCCCATTTGTGCTATCAGGTTAAATGCAATATATCTTGTGAAGACAGAAACAACTTCAATTGTGAGGCTGAAATCCTTCCCTGCACCTTCTAGAATCTTTTCTTGTCCTTAGTGTACCCTAAGAAAATACACTAATAATGCATGCCCACATGTTTGGAAGGTGTGCATGCAAATATCATTTCTTCCATTTGTGAACCTTAGGTCAAATTCCATATAGGCATGCAGCTCTTTGAGGGAGTAATGAGGAGAAAACCAAATAGTTTTGTTTCTGAATGCTACTGGTATCTGTCATTTTCTATTCTAAATTGTCATTTTTCAATTGGAATAGTTATTTTATAGGCCAAAATGCTGATCTGCTGAATTGATCTGCATTAATTGATCTGATCTGCATTAACATAGTTCCACAGGCCTTAAGGAGACCAGAGCTAGCGATCCTGTTTCACAAGGCTACTGAATGATGTTCATAACTGCTATGCTGATGAGCAATTCTGCAGATGGTCCTAAAGAGCCACTGATCAGAATGCTATGATTCAGGTCTTGACCAAACATGCAAGTGACATTCTTGAAATGACTCTGTATGTCTAAAAAGTACACTCTTTTGATTCAGCAGCATCAGAATATGGTTGCTTCTCAATTTCTATCATTCTTGCCCTCTGTACTAAGTGTAAGTTGAAGTTTTCTAATCCCTGAAATGTTAATTACTACTTAAGTATAATTAAACAGTAATTTTTCACTTCTGATGTTTTGTTTAAAGAAGCAAATGTTATAAAAAAGAAATTGTGGATTTAATTGCTATTGTAACCTGTGCTCATGACCTCTCATTAACTTACCCTTGCCACAGTAGCTCATCATTAGCAAGATCCTGCCAGACACACGAAGCCAGGCAGAGGTCTGTTGCATTCAGGTATGACAAAATAGTAAAGCTAAGTTCAGGAGGCAACATTTCCAGGTTGATGAACCCTTCTTGTTCTTTTGATTTCCGAGTTTTCAACAGATGGTAAATGTCAATGCCTCCTTGGGCATTTTTCCGATGATTTGTGTTTGAAACATTATTAGCAGCTATCCTTCTACCATGCTCTCTGGAAAGATAGCTTTGCCCTGCATATCCCTGGTGTTGCAGCTGCTGGTTTCTGGCTACTCTCCACAGCCCTTGACCCATCTGCAATCCTGTAGGATGTAAATGAAAGGAAAGAAACAAAATATATACTCAAATTTGTTCATTAAAAATACACTTGTACCACAGTGATGTTTGTGGGAGCGAGAAAATAAAGGCAATTATCCTTAAATCCTACTGAAAAGTCACAAGAGTACACAGAATGAAGTGATTTTCATGCAAAGTGTTACCAAACTAAAGAAATATATGAGAAAAGTTTAATATGTACTATGAACGGTTTGGACAAAATTACCAAGCTAATGTTGAAAACATCAATAAGCAAAGCTTATGTCACAGAATATCCATACTGAAACCTATGAGGCTATTTCAACAGAATGCTTTCACAATTTTTTCTTCTTTTTTTAAAGGAAAAATAAAGTTTATATTATTTGCAAAAACTTCATTTTTTAAAAAAAGATGTATTCATCCTTAACTGAATAGTGAACTCCATAAACAAGCATAAACTGATACTGTTCAGAGAGCTTCCTATTCTCAAAACAACTTTTGATGCGACTCTTAGATGTCTAGCATGATCCAAACATGACCTAAAGAAGAAGCTATAATTTCAGATCATAACAGATTCAAGAGATGCTTAACTAGGCTTACCAACAAAAATATTTGTATCTTAAAGAAGAAAATGATCATCATTAAGTCATCTATGATTTGCATAGACGACTACAGTACAATACATCTTTACAGTGCTATGATATTCGCCTCCTCCAACATACTAACATGGATAATCTGTTGGCAACAGTTAAATGGCCCATTTGGTAATGGGGTTGAATCAGGTGCTATAACTAAGAGGGGTTGCAGACTGCCAGAAATAGTGCAAATTGAGTCCACTTTTAGAGTTAGGGTTAGTGCAAGGGAATCATGGGAGTTGCTTTTTTCCTGAGACATTGAGTCTTCTCTGTCAGAGAACTCTGATGCCACAATAAAATACAGTCCCCATGATTCCCTAACCTAACCCTAAAAGTGGACTCAATTTGCACTATTTCTGGCAGTCTGCAACCCCCCTAACTCAGCAGCTGGGAATTATTTTACCAAGAAATCTGATCAGTAACAAATTTCATCTGGGAAAGATGGACAGTAAGGCTGGAAAAATTCAAGGCACCAAGACTGTAGAAATATGATTATTAAGGAACCTGAATTAAAATTTCCCATGTCTCTGGATAGGGAACACAATTAAAAATGATTCTGGATCCTTAACATTTGACACATCTGCAAGCCATAATCTATCAGTACAAACCACAAAAAAGTCCTACAACTGTTCTGGAAAACACTCAGACTTGCATTTTGGAGAGCATCTGGGGAATAACATTTAATATAGCTGAAGGCGGACACCACAAACACCTCTGTGTGTCCTTCCATGAAAGTATTTTTCTCCTACAAATTCATTATGAAATGGGACATCTGTAATAGTGAGTTTCTAGTATATAAATAAATACATTCCTTTTTATGGGTAAGTTTTATATCTGACACTATGGAGAATGAGAGGACTTTTTAAAACAAATGTTGATGGTTTCTTCTGTTAAGGGGTTGTTGTTGTTTTTGCCTTCTAATAATCTGGAAAAAGTTATAGTTCAAGTATCACATATAGTTGAATATCCTGTATCCCATACATACACATATACACACTCTATCTCTGTCTCTCTCTCACACACAAACACTGATAAACACCAGAAATGTGTGCTCTCTCACACACAAACAGTGAGAGCGAGCACACATTTCTGGTGTTTATCAGTTAAATGATAAGTAGGCAGCATTATTGTAACTGCATCATGAGCATTCAGCAGAGACCTCCAAACTCAACTTTTATTTTAATTTCTCTCTGTGTTAAAGTGTGTCTTGTTTGTTAATTGACTTCTGTGGGAGATGGTAATTAAACATCCTCCCTGAAGTCTAGTTCAGCCACCTTGTAAATTAGGCACCTACAGTAAGTATTTTAATAACAGCTTGTATTTACTATAAAAGAGAAGGGAAGCTATATAAGCTCAGAGCTCCATATCATAAAACCCACTCATTTTTGTGAGGTTTGTGTAGGCAGAACAGGCCTTCTGGGTTCAGACCCCAAATTCCAACTCTGTGGTCTGTTCTAATGTGCAACAGCACATACCTAGACAATGAAAACACTGTTTGAAAAGTGTGCATACCAGGAGACGCAAAAGAGCACTTGTCAAGTCTTTCATTTTTAAATCACTGAAATGATCTTTATCTGGGCATGTAAGAGGAGATCAACAGGAAAAAAAAATAAGTATAACAATAGCCCAGCAGAGATAGAGTTGTAATGTTTACCAGCTACATTATAGGGACCATCCTACTCCCAAAGAGCCCAGCTCTCCTGAATAAAGAGTCTACCAACAACCTCACTGAAGGAGTGAAGGCTACATGGATCAGGAGAGACCTTAGACCCTAAGGCAGTGATTCCCAAACTTTGGTTCTCCAGGTGTTTGGGCTTCAACTTCTAGAAGCCACAGCCAGCTTGGCCAACAGTCAGGAATTCTAGGAGCTGAAGTCTAAAACATCTGGAGGAACAAAGTTTGGGAATCACTGCCCTAAGGTAAGGCTGAGACCCTCTATTGCCCATCCTTATCAAATAAGCAAAGCTGGGTTTAAAAAAAAAAGGGGGTGTAGAACAATTTTTACAGACCAATTAATGTTCTGCTTAGCTGGACCATATAAGCATTTAAAAAGCAGTGGTCTTGCACTGGAAGGTACACTGTGACTGGCTTTCAACTATGAAACTCAGACGTATTTTAGTTCTGTTCTGGTAATATGCAGAAACACATTCAGAGGTACTAAAAGATAAAAGACATGCTTTAAGATAAACAAATACCGAACCATATTGGGCTTTAAAGACTAAATACGTATTACAACCAGTTTTAACTCTAGAGTACAATTTGAACTCTTTAATCCTAAATCAGGGGTCGGCAACCTACGGCCTGCGGGCTGCACCTGGCCCACCGACCAGCCCCTGCCTATTCCTGCTGCCGCCACCACCACATTTCGCGGCTGCGGGGGTCCTCTGGGGGCACCATTTTGTGTTCCAAAATGGCACTCAG
>CM034708.1:63935301-63961808 GCA_020142125.1 Phrynosoma platyrhinos
AGCAACCCGGCCCCCGGCTCAAAAAGGTTGCCTACCCCTGTGTTAGATCTTGCTGAGAAAAGGTGCATCTACACTAGAAATAATGCAGTTTGATTCCACTTTAACTACCATGGCTCCATCCTACATAATGCTGGGTTTTGTAGTTTTATGAGGCACCAGCATTCTTGAGCAGAGAAGGTGAAAGACCATGTAAAACTACAAATCCCAGGATTCCATAAAATGGAGCTACAACACTTAAAATGGTATTAAATGGATTATTTCTAGAATGTAGATGCATCCTAGGTTGCTGACATGAAAGTTCTACATTATCTCTCATGAAGTTGCATTGAACCAATGAACCAATACAGCTATTTATAAATACACTTTGTTTGATTAGCTAAACAACAGTTGTTAGATCTGTTGTTGTTGTTTTTAATCTTTTCAACCATTTCAATGTCTTTGCTGAAGAACGTCTGCAAGACTAGGGGTTCCTTGGGATTTCAGTGGATTATGGGAAATTCCCTTGAAAATATACTTTGCTCATATGTATCAGTTCACAGTAAATCCTATATCACATGCCTTATAATGCACACTAAAGCTTGGAGAGAAAAACAGGTATGAGCAGGATGCCTTTATGAGGCAGACTTTATTTGCAGTGTGAAAGAAAGAAAAATAAGCAATATTCTTACAGAATTTGCAAGTAACTGAAGGTGTGTTGACTGAAGCATTTGCTACATTTCAGTTTTTCTCTCTGCTATTTTGGCAAAGCTTGGAAAGTTATTTTTGAGGTGAATAAATAAATGTAATGACAAGCTGAAGCCATTTAAAAAGGAACAGTGGAAAGATGATGTTCTGGGTCCTAGAGCATCATCCCATCAATGCTCAGCTATGGGCTGCATCTGCACTGCAGAAATAATGCTGTTTCATAATACTTTAACTGCCTTGGGCTCAATGCCATGCAATTTTGAGAACTAACATTGTCAGACATTTCAACTTTACTGTCAGAGAGATATGGTGGCACAGCAAACTACACTTCCTAGAATTCCATAGCATTGAGCCATGCCAGTTAAAGTGGTGTGGATTATTTCTGCGGTACAGATGCAGCCATGGATAGCTTCAGCAAATCATTAGATTCATTCTTTAAAAAAAAAATCTTTCCAAACAATGATTTGTAGTCCTTCTATTGATAGACAAAACTCAGGATCTTGGTTCATAGTACACTAGTACTACTTGGCTGAGATCTTACATCAGCATTGAACAGCATACATCTTTGCAACAAGAGGAGTTATGCTCAATGGTAGTGCATGCACACAACTCCAGTTACTTGACCTTTAACTGAATGCTGATTGTTGCACATCACAGAAAAATTTCCAACTGCTTCCACAGGGAAACTTGTATATGTGTAAGGCATGCCATTCTCTTCAGATGTGGAAACAAGAATAATCTCATTTGTTGGGTCATTGCAAAGTAATTGTTGTGAACCCTGGCCAATAAACTCAATAAGAAGGTAACAAACAGCTACTTTGTATAGCCTGTACAATGTTTTACTACGCTGAAGTGTTCCAGTGGAATACTTTGTCAATTATTTTAGCAGAATTCTTTGTGCTACAAAGGTTATGACTATGCATAAATTATAGCACGATTAGTGTGCTAATTGTAGTATGTCTTATGTTTTCTATTTTAATCATCATATCACCATCCACACACCTTAAATTCTCAACCCTTTCCAGTGGAAAGCTCCATTAATCATAGCCATTTATTCAGGAATAAATATGCAAAGTAAATAATAGAAAACAGAAAAAGGTGTGCAGAGAGTATGTGGGGATTATTCAGCTGAACAGTTGCAAGCTGGCATTGCCATGTGTTCTTGGAGCATTTAAAGTTAATTTTCTTCCCAATTAGGTGGATCTGAAGCATGTATCTGAACCTTTTACCTTCCTGGGACTGAAGCCTAGAGCATTAGGTTAGCGACTTACTCGTTTGGTAATTGAAGCAATCTGAGTAATGAGGGAAGGTTTTTCCTATGGCAGTAGAAAAAGGCATGGATGAAAACTGATGGTAGGGTTAGTGAAGTGGCTCACAAGCAAATAAACAAGTATTGGCTTCTTGACAACTTTTACAGTCTTCCTTTCAGGATCATTGCTCAAAGCTTCCGCTGTTCACATTCAGGATGCTAGAAAGGGTTTGAACTTAACAAACAAAACCCCATGAATGATCATCAGTGGTGATATAAATAGGAAGACTCTTGTAAGGCATAAACTAGGACAAATTCTAAATGAAGTCAGCACTCTTATTCCTCTACTGTATTTAGTCTGTATTTTGGATGATGTTTCAGCCTTCACTTGTCACTCTTTCATATTTTCCTGTGGCTGGCTTTTCAAATCTGATTTCCAAAGTTATTTGTTCTTCTCAAGTTAAAATATATTGGTGTGCCTTTTGTTTTATTTACAGATTCATTTAGAAACAGTTTACATTGAATGCAAACATGTGCAATGGTTCAATTTTGCCCGAGTCAGAAAAGACTATATCAATGATAGATTACAAAAAAAGGATATAGAAACACCTGGCTTCAAGATTTATATCTGTGCTTAAATCCTGAAAGCACTGGCGTTTTATAGCTCTTTGGAGAGATGGCAGGATCTACATTAGCACTTGTTAGTGTAACCATTAATGCATTGCTGAACAAAACTTCAGCAAAAAAGGAGGCTAAAAATAAAATGTCAGAAATTGAGAGCCAAAGCTTTAATGATTCATTAACCTTAAGAAATTATGTGGTTGGTTACATTAGGTTTGCATTTTTAGGCAAATAAACATGAAGTCATATGTGGGTATATTCTGTTCATTTAGATTTTAAAGTGTGCCATTTAGCTTTATCAAATATGGGTTTCTAGAAAGAATCAAGATATTCTTTTTTTAAAAAAAAATCTTTTCATTAAGTATATTTCACTCAGAGTAATGGAACATTTTCTTACTAATCCTCTAGACATGAAGAGTTATTCTCACCCACACCCTCATTCCCTTTGACTGCACAGAGTACAGAAGTCATCTTAATACAATGGGTGCTTCCCATCTATGGGGTTCAATTCTGCCTGCCCCTGCAGATAGGAAAAATGCTCAAGCCCATATTAGTCAATAGGCAATTGATGTGTGTGCCTGCATCAGCTGCCCATGGGCATATAGCCATTCTCTAATATGGAGCAGAACGATCAGTGGGCGCTCCAGTCCAAAACATACTGCAGAAACCATCCAGTTGGAGACCTCTGGATCAGTGCTAGGGAATGCTGGAATTGTAATTTATTGTGGCACCTGAGCTCTCTGACAGAGAAGGCTAAATGTCTCACAAAACTACAGATCCCAGAATTCCAGAGCATTGACCTAGGGCATTTAAAGAGGTCTCAGAAGTGTATTTTGAACCTAAAAGGTAAATGGCTGCGTGTCATCCCAGGGCTGCATTTTGTCCACCATTGTTGTAAACTACTTTCTAGGACAATAAGTATCTAAATGGCTCAGTGGTTTGTGTGCAGAGGGTCCCAGGTCCAGTCCCTTGCATCTCCCATTTAAACAACCAGTTTGCAGATACTGCAAAACTCCTCTGAGCAGGGCTTGAATTAAACACTGTTAAACATATGCTGGGCAGCCAAGACATAATATGCCTTTTTGCTTCCATGTAGGTGTGTGGGCTCCTGCTTTAGAGCACAACCACTATGTGCAGATAAAGGAGTAAACTGTGCCTTCCATTTGTCTTGAATTGGCAGGGATAGTCCAGGAAAATCTGCATTGTCCCATTTTTTTTTTTGAATGCTTTTGAAATGTTCCAGTTTCTCTCTCCTCCTCCCACTTTGCCTCTTTGTCCTCAGCCTATTTTGGTTGTTGAAAACTGAATTCTAAGTACAACAGTAGTTTGGACTCAGCAGGGTGGGGAGGAAGATCCTACTCTTCTTAGTAGGCTTAGACAAAAAGCAACTGTGTTTTCCCATAATAGCTTTTGCCATATTGACCATACTCTGATGCTTCTTGGCCACATATGTCCTCCTTTTTATTTTTGAAATATTGAAGGGTATGTTGAAGTGTTTTCCAGTTGCGCGCCCCCCCCCCCCATTTCCATTGCAGCCAACTGAGTTTTCTTTTTCTTTACTGCCTTCAAAATAGTTTTTTTTGGGGGGGGGAGGAGTTGGGGTTAGAAAAAGAAACTGTTTGGCAGCTGGGGGTCCCTGAGAAATTTAAGATAAGGGCAAGGAACCTTCTTGAGCCATAAGACCATATTGAATTTTAGAGCATTTTCATGGTCCACTGGTGGGAGAAGCCGAAGGTAAAAGAGTTGAACCAAATGATACTATAATGTTTAAGGACATTATCACACATGGGCCAGAAAGCGATAATAAAGTGAAAATGAGGCATTCCGAAAATAAACCTTGATTCCGCAAATGGCTTTCACACGTAATTACCTTAATTGCGAAATTATAGTAAGAGCATTTAACGTTCACACACAAGTGAGAAAAGCCCGTAAATGTACTAGAAATGATCTTCTTGCACATGTGCAGATAGAGGAATGCTCGCTGTGGAACAAGGGATTGACAACAGGGAAATGATCCCAAATACGCATTTGCTTTTCACATTATGGTAAATGCGAAATTACCTTGCATTTCCTCCAAACAACCAAATTTCAAAAGATCTCGGTTAACACCAGTTTCTGTCTACTTTCTGTCCAGTTTCTGTGCGACGTCGTGAAAATGCGGGGCACAAATCCAGTTTCTGTTTGGGATTGTGTGGATTAACCAGCAGATTTGCCCCCGTGTGATAAAGTCCATAGAGCTGTTAACTTAGGGCCTAAGCAGACTGCCAGAAATAGTGCACATTAAATTGAGGCACTGCCCTGGCTCAGGGCTAGGGAATCATGGGAACTGTAATTTATTGTAGCACCAGAGCTCCCTGACAGAGAAGGCTCAATGTCTCAGAAAAAAATACAATTCCCATGATTCCCTAGCACTGAGCCAGGGCAGTGCCTCAATTTAATGTGCACTATTTCTGGCAGTCTGCTTAGGCCTTTAGTTTTAGTAGAGCCTTTTCAAGCTTTTAGAATGGGTGGGTGAGGAATATAATAGCTGGGTAACCACTAAATCATGGTATCATGGGAACAAGGGATTGACTGTTTGGAGAACTTCCAAGGGGGCTCAACTGGACCCTCAAGCATGCTTGATTCAGCCCCGTGACCTGAGAATTTATACCATTGGGTCAAGACTCCCTTACCTGAATACACTGCCCATGTACTTACTGGGTAAAAAAGTAAGCAACATTTAGGTCTACACAGCATGTTTACAATAGCTTACCCCACACCCTAAAAAGGCATAGAGTTGCTGCCAGTCACCAAGTTGGGTGAGCCTGTTCAGTGCAAGCAAGACAACATGCCATCCTTCCTAAGTTGACTGCAGTCAAATATTAGAAAGTTGATAATAAGATCTGAGCACCATTCCCAACTGTACTCCCTGTGCTGTTGAATACTTTTATAGCACACTCTTCATGCACGAGATGTGTGCCCATTAGTGCCCGTTTATAAATCAGGATCAATGTATTTCAAAATCTACTAAGGTTACATTAGACATAAAACTGATTTAGCCCTCATAGGACCAACTGTTCAGAATTTTTAAGGGGTTATTCATTTTTGTGGCATTCACATCCAAAGCTCTCAAGTGTTCAAGTGCATTCTGGGAGAAATGGTCCTCAGAGTTGATGCAAGCATGATCTAGAGAGCTAACAATAGTCTTCTATTATGCATACCATCTCGTAAAGAAAATTATGCTGCAGACACAACTAGCTGAAAAGAAGCCAGGGATGTAATAGAGATGTTCAGCCTTACAGTAATAAAAATAGATCTCCCAGCTCTGTATAAATCTGGAAGTTCAGAGGCCTAATGACCACCAAGAGGTTGCAACCCATTTGCAGTCTAGTCATGTGCAGTGCTGATATGCTGCCCATATATCTCAAGTTAAAATTATGGGGCCACTGGGGGCATGGAATAAAGCTCTTTTTCATACAGCATGTTAAATCCTCCTCCACTTCCTCTCTATGTTATGTAGTGCTAACTAGTTTGATATTGAACACATGAAAGTTTTGTGCAATCTGGGAAACGTTTTGCAAACAGAAGAACCCTGAATTGTACATGATAATAGGGAAGATTAATAGCTACTGCAAATGTATCATTCTCTCAAGTTCTATGGGATAATTTTTTTCATATTAATATTTGATATCCAGTTCTAAACTTTACAAGGATTTATTTTTTAAAGCACATGACTTGGAAGCAATACAAACATATCCTAAACTGGATAATGTGTACATGTGCATATTTCTTGTTCCATTCACTAGATTCAGTGTACCAAGGCACCTGTGTGGGAGTTGCCTGAAAAAAATGTCCTATAAAGTTCTCTTTACCCCCACCGTCAAGGATTCAGTCTCAAAAGGTCCGACTTAGCAATTCAGGTAATATACCTTCACCAGTTGGCCAAATTTTGCTTCAGGATAGGACCAAGGAATTATATAACACCTCATGTTATATTTAGCCAACAAGCCAGTAAATCTAGACAAAGCAACATTAGCCAGTATATATCTACTTGGCTATATTGAAAAAAATTTGTTATCTGCTCTTCAAGTCTCTCTGACATATAGGAACCCTGTCTTAGAGTCTTCCTGGCCAGATTTCATCAGAGGAGGTTTGCTATTGCATTTCTTGTAGGATGAAAGAGTATGACTTGACCAAGGTCACCCAGTGGGTTTCCATGGCTAAGTAGGTAATTGTACCCTGGTCTCCTGGAATCCTAGTCCAGTACTCAAGCTACACTGGTTCATCCTGGAAAATATTTGCCAAATTTCTGATGTTCATGCTTTGAGTTCTTTTGTTTGATTATTACCTCTTCTCACCAATACACAAGGGGATGAACTCCAATGTTTGTAGAAGTACGAAACAAAAAATATTCTTGGGGGGAGGATGTCTAAGGGAGTTATTCCAAGAACTGTTCATGCTTTGTGGTCATGAAATGCTGACTGATGGTTTGGTTGGAAGCAAAGACAAAAAACCAGGGGAGGGGAATTGCAATTAAGCATAGTGTGGTCCTCCAGATCTTGAACTGCAGCTTCCAGCATTCCTCACCATGAACTATGATGACAAGAGCTGCTGGGAGTTGCAGTCCAACAACATCTGAAGTGCCATATGATTTCCATCCCTTGAATTAACTAGGATCCAAAACATAAAGCAATCCACAATGCAACATTTTGTTGCAAGCTCCTTCCCCCATATACTTCTATTTTTCTTCTATTCTAATATATTTGAATATGTATTTGAATGCACTGGAACTCCACTATTGCCTCATATTATTCAGATATTCTGTACAAGATGAAAATAAATTTATAAAAGGAGTGTGACATGTTTTTGAAAACTCTGAAAATGCTTATTGATGATACTTATATAAATCCATTCAAAGTGATAAAGGAGTGTTTTCTTCTATTTGTCTTGTTACAGAACCAAGGCGACCAACATTTTGCACATAATTTTGAAAGCTGCTCAATGTTTGCATGCAGATGCCCTACATTTCATGCTAATGTGACAAATCACTGAAACTTTCAATTTATAAAATGTTAGGGGTGAAAAATCTCTGCCACAGGGTGAAAAAACGTGGACAGAATGGAAGCAATTAATCAGTCTCATATTGCAGAAATATTTTTCATATTTTTCTGCTTACGAATTAGGGTGTTTGTTTTTGTTTTTTTTTAAATTAAACATTCCAACAACTATAAGGCATTTTCAGATAGAAGAGATTGATATCAGGGGGAATGGGGAAAGCCCTCTAAATTTTAAAATACAGTTTCAAGAGCTTTGTGCATTCTTCAGCACGAAATCAATGTGCTGTCAGAATTGGTTTTACATTACAAAAGAGAGCTGGCAGAGACTTCTTTTTCTTGTGGGACATTTATATCATGCCTATCCTTTTGTTCCTCCAAATCCTTCAAGGCAACATATATGGTTCTGCTCCTTTCCCCATTCAGCCTCCCAACAGTCTTGTGAAGCTGAGAGGTAGTGATTAGTCCAAGTTTACCAAGCTACGTGTTTTGCTGGGAATTTGAACCTGGTGTTATCCAGTTGCTTAGCTTGGAAAAGTTACCTCTTGCACCACAACTCCCAGAATTGCTCAGCCACCAAAACTAGAATGGCTGGTGAATTCTGGGAATTCTAGTATAATTTGTTTCCCCTTTAAATTCTACCTGGTTTTCGTCCATCGATGTAATTACTCATGTACTACACCTGCTGAAAATACTTAATAGGCAAAACAGTCTACATCACGATGGCTTTATAAAGTATTAGGGTAGGGAAAGCAGGGTCATCTCTGTCATTAGTTTGAACAAGGCAAAGAGCTGGGAGTGCAAGAACATTCCCCCAGTTCTTCCTCCCAAGCTCCTCTGCTATTTGCTTCTGTTAGAGGACATAGTCTGACTTGCATTGCCTGAACTACCCTGCATCCTACATATGAGGTGGAGAAGACAATCTGTCACAAAAGAGAGATTGAGATGGTTGGGGCATTAGCAATTCCAAAAACAAAGTCCCCTTTGTCATATCCTCCAACTGTCTCAATTTGCAAGGACAGGACAGATTTATTCTCTGTAGTGCCACTTTTTCAGCTGCTTTCCCCAATTTTGCCATTCTCCTTTCACTTTCCCCTTTTGTCCTCAGCTTACTTAATTCTCTGCAAACTGAGTTCAAAGTGCAAAGGTAGCTGATACTCAATTAACTCAGCCAGGAAGAGAAGAGAGGAGCGGGTTTGGAATATTCCCCTTCCCAGTAGGTTCAGGCAAAAGCAGACTGCTGCAGCCTCTCATACCTTACGTGCTCTTCCTCATTAATAACTTTTGTCATCTTGACCACACTTAGATGTTGGTTGACCACACACATCCCAGTTTTATCTGTGGATTGTTGAAGGAAATGCTTTGTGCACATGTGCAAGGTTGTTGTTGTTTTTTTGTTTGAGGGCCAGCTTCATACTAAACCAGAGCAGGTATGGTGGTGTTGTTGGGCTAAAGATGGGTCCTTCCTAGGACCAGACCTAGACCCTTTTAGGACAGAGGAGAGCACTCTGAGTATCTCCTCTACCTATGTCCCAGTTGGTTTGACCGAGGACAATGTCTCTGTGGTAGCAAACCATAATTCACCATCCATCCATTCACTCTTTGGAAAAGGAAGCCACAGTTCTCGACAGATGCTCCCAAACCTTAGAAAGGCCTGGTAGAGAGAGACAGAGATACACCCACTTTCTTCCCAAAAGCATCTTTTATAGCATAAGAGTCATGTTTGTACACGTTCAAGGTGCCAATAGCAGCTATATGAGGATCCTGGAATATTTCCTACATTTATGCCACTGATAATTTGGCTTTGCCCAATGCCAGCCTATTGAAGTAAGACTGAACTGTCAGTCCAGTCAGGCTTTTTTTTAAAAAAAACGTGGAATTGGGAGTGGTGTGGTGATCATCAGGAAGTCTTGCCTCTTGTGCAGCCATTTAAAAACATGTGGGTTTCCTGCAAAATAAAGTTGGCAACCTTTTCACAAAGAAGCCAGGAAAGCATGCCTATTAATGAGTTGCATGTCTGTTTCTCTTGCATGTAAGCTTACATTAAAGGTAAGTCAACTTACATTCGGACCGAAGAGCCTATTGCTCCTCAGATGATACTACGAAATCTTTACAGGCAGGCTAGAAAGGCAGTTTTCACTTCTGAATTAGAAAATGTGAGTCAGCAAGAAAATTGTATCACCTATCCTTAGTTTACAAAGCAAGCAAGCAAGCAAACAAAAACCCTTGGCGCTACTAACGTGGCCAATTTAGATGAGTATATATTCTAACTGAATCTGGTATTTCTTCTGGTAAAAAAAGTGCACTAATTGTGGGATACCTTCCTCCTCCTCCTCCTAAAAATTGCTGTACAGGGAATAAAAGCTAGGTCTCTGTCTGCATCTCATAATCTTATTATTACAATACAAAACAAAAAAGGGCCAAAGATGGAAGGAAGGAAAACAAAAGATGCAGATGATGCACTTACACTGGGCAAAGGATGGGGCTGATGTGGTCTCCTATTTGTAAGATGTTCTTCCTGGAAGAGTGGGAATACAGATTCCCAGCAGGAGAGTATAAATCCTAAAGGCATTGGATATGTATTATTTATATGGTGCCACCAATGGCCATTGTGCTTGATTAATGCCTAAACTTTGCGTGGGTCGATCCAGTATCTCTTGTTCTTCCAAGCTGTTTTTTTTTATGTCCTCTGTGTGTGAGATTCACCCATCAATTATTTTCACAGTGCTCACACAATGACCTTCCCATAATTGCTTATAACATTATCTTAGCTCATAGAAGGGAAGAGATGAAAATATAGGAGCTTGTGGTATATACATGCCCACTATGGCTCATAGAAGGGAAGAGATGAAAATGTAGGAGTTTGTGGTATATACAAGCCCACTAATACATAATTATTTGAATTGGTTTAAATCCGCATGGGAATCATGTGGACCCGCATGGGAATCATGTTGTTGGGCTTCAACTTTCATCTGACTGCTGCTTAGTGATAATTGGAGATGCAGTCCAACAACACCTAGCAAGCCATAAATAGCCCATCCTTGTTTTAATAAGAGAATGTGTAAATAATTCCTTGCAACTGAGATCCATGCAAAGGGTGGTTTATAAACACGCAAGAAAGAGGTAAGAGCAGAGGTCTACTGCAGGGGTCCCCACACTTTTTCAGCCAGGGGCCGGTTTGCTGTCCCCCAGATCTTCGGAGGGCCGAAGAAAAAAAAAATTGCAGCCGGACGTGTGTGTGTGCGTGCATGCATGCATGCGTGCATGCGCACAACTCGGGCACCATTTTGTGTTTCAAAATGGCACCCGGAATTGTGCGCATGCGCCCGGCTTCACGCGCGCATGCGCCTGACTCCAGGTGCCATTTTAGAACACAAAATGGCGCCTGAGTAGTACACATATGCACACGATGCCAAGCACCATTTTGTGTTCCAAAATGGCATCCAAAGTTGTGTGCGTGTGCCTGGCATCACGCGTGCATGCGCACTACTACGGGTGCCATTTTGGAATACAAAATGGTACCTGGCACCGCGCACACATATGCACTACTCCGGCACCATTTTGTGTTCCGGAGTCGTGCGCATGTGCGTGCCATGGCAGGTGCCATTTTGGAACACAAAATGGCACCCCGCGTCGCATGCGTGTGGCGGCGGTGGTGGCGGCAGCAGGACTGGTCGCGGGCTGGTTGAAAGGCCTCGACGGGCCAGGTTCAGCCCCTGGGTTGTACTTTTGGGACTCCTGGTCTACTGGATCCTCCCAAATGCCTGTTCACCGGTGGCTGGTTTGCATTGGTGCTTACGGAAAGGCTACAAGGCAGGCTGGAGGCAGTAATTCTCTCTTACTTTTACTCCCCAGGAACTGGTATTCACAGAGCCTTTGAACAGAGCAGATCAATCCAGCCCTTGTGGATAACAGGTTTTGACAGAGCTATCCTGTACGAATTTATCTAATCACATTTTAGGGCTAAGGCAGAGATCTTCAGCACATTTTGTTAATTCCATAATTTATTATGTGAAGCAGGGTTTTTAAAGTTTTTCTTTAATTAGTAGCTAAAACTTTACCATATTTTGGCAGCAGTCCCGTACACAGTTTGCACATTCAAATCACATTGACTTCATCATGTTTTTCCTCTGCATGACTTTATGAAGACATAAGGCAGAGAATACACCTGCCTTAGAACCATATGAGAGAGCCAGCATAGTCTAATGACTGAGCATTGAACTATGACTATGCATCCCCAATCAGTCATGGAAAACCCCTGAGTGACCTTGGGCATGTCACACTCTCTCAACCTCAGAGGTAGGCAAGCGCAAAATCTGCTCTGAATAAATCTTGCCCCATGATAGGTTTGCCATATATTGAAAACAACTCGAAGGCACACAAGAAGAAGGGGAAAAACCCACATGAAATTGAGATGTGATTTTAGGCTGAAGCACTCAGAGCATGTTCCAATGATCACCGTGGGATATATTTTTGAATAGACCATTTGGCACTAACTGTGGGCTGTAAAGTTCTATATACAGTTAACAATTTGAACATGTAAAACTGTTTGTGATACTGTATAATCATTTGAGAGCCTTTTAACAGCAGCATCTAATTAATGAATTGTTTTCAGAACTTGCTGTGAAGACTTCTGTTTTGTTAATTGCTACCCTTTTAGCCACACAGAATTGAGATTATCTC
Source organism: Phrynosoma platyrhinos (assembly GCA_020142125.1). NCBI lineage: Eukaryota > Metazoa > Chordata > Lepidosauria > Squamata > Phrynosomatidae > Phrynosoma > Phrynosoma platyrhinos. Next base: position 63,947,572 of record CM034708.1, read on the forward strand.
ATGCTGTCTTTTGAGAAGAAGAATAGTTAAGTTCTAAATTTCCATGTTTTTCTGGGTGGGGGAGATGGATTTAAATTGTCCCAATATTATGACTTTAACGTCCCAAATACTTGAGTATTACTAAACTAGTTCATTTAACACATAAACAGTAATAGTCGGCCAGCTGTTATATACACACACAGCCTAATCATAGTTAAAATAAAGGGTTTTTTAAAAACCCTGCAAAAAAGGTTCACTACAGTTTCTTTCCAAATCTGTGCTGCACTAAAGAAAATAACAATGGCATAGGAAATGATATAGCAGGAGAGATAAGCGAAAACTGTAGTGGGTAGGCCTTTAGGAGGCTTATTAGATGAAGGCTCCAGATAGCAGATCTTGAAGGGCCATGGCTGTTGGTATACCATATGTCTTTTCATTTTAGTGTAAAGTTCAAGCATGTCATCTTTTACTGTCTCTGTGCTCCTGATTCCTCATATACCTTATGTCAAAACTGAAAGCAGTACAAGAATTTGTCACTTCAGAAAGTTGGTGACCAAGTAAGCTCGAAGAAGTGAACCAAACCTTCATGAAGGACAATGTGGTAAAAAAAGAGTTGTCCCAAGGGATTTTGCTGCCTGACAAGATGGTGTGTCCCTCCCCTTCAGTTCCACATAGAGAAGCTATCTGGGTTGATATGGAAAAAAGTACACTAATACATAAACTATGTGTCAGGTTCTCTTGCACATACAGGTCTGTCTTCCAATAGTTTGGCACAACTCTTTACCACTCCCAAGTACCTAGTGTCTTACTTACAACTTACGTTGCCAAATGGTAAGGCCACTTTATTGAAGAACATACTTTCAGTACAGTGACGACGTTCTTTTGGTACATTGACTTTGTTATCAAAAGATAAGTGCCCCCCCCCCATTTTGGATTCTCTAATATGCCTAAATGTATTACACAGTTATTGTTGTGCCTTCAATTCATTCCTCTTCTGGCAACCTTAAGGCAAACCTATAATGGGGTTTTCTTGGCAAGTTTCTTCAGAGCAGGTTGCCATTGCCATCCTCTGCGGTTGAGAGAGTATGACTTGCCCAGGATCACCCAGTGGGTTTATGTCAAGTCCTAGTCCAACATTCAGACCACTGCACCATGCTAGATCATATTTGGCCTTGCACATGTGAGTATGATTTTAACAGATAAACGTATTTAGCAATTGCATTTCAACACCAAATATGGATTAACATTCTCCTGTTCTCTTGTATAGGTTGTTAAACTGAGCACATGTAGGGCGTTCAGAATCCTTTAGATCATGTTAAGCAAGCTAAGATTCTCTGGTTTTTACATTTATATGAGTGTTTCTATATGAAGGAAGCACAGACAGATACTTGCAAAAATCCATAAAACTTTCCTCCTATTAATGTGTATTACTATGTGTGCACTATAACATATATTTTTTAATTTTATGACTGCAGTTGCATCTTTATCATTATCTGGAATTCAGAGCAACCTGGTTTATGTTTCCTCAACTAAAAATAAAGAGACTTTGCCATGCAATGGGAAAAGTATTGTTCAGTTTCATGTTTTCTCTTCTTTTAGCCATCATCTCCTTTGTGAGAGTGTCTTGAACAATCATCACTATCTTCTCTCTCTCTCTCTCTCTCTCTTGTTCTCTTTTTCTCTTAAATCAAGCATTGCCACACTGTTAATATTCCTCCCACACACACACAAATAATCCCCAGGGTCTCGTATTTGACAGAAATGTGTACAAAAGTTGGAAACATTCCAAAATGGCTCCCTTTGCAGCAGCAATCTAATGTCTAAGAAAGTTGAGTACTTTTTCTGCTGTGGACCATAATGCGATAATGTCTCAATAAAAGCCTCCATACTTTTCATCACCAGAGATTTTGCTTATGTACTCCAAAGACTATTTTGTAGAATGGGTATACTTAAGCCAGGCTGATATATTTTAATGAAGGAACAGGGTAAGGGTTTAGTAGAGCAAACACAGGTGAGTGTGATAAAACTGTGAAAAAGATGTATTAAACATGCCCACTAAAATGGACACAGAAATTATTTAACAAAGTTCAATGTGTTGTTTTTTGCTCCGTCCCAGAGCTTGGAAGTTTCTTTTGGAAAGGAATAATTAATGTTACTAAATGCAGTGTTAAAAGACCACTTATTGCCACTGCTTGCTATGAAATTTCAAAAGGGGCAACCCGTTCTGTTGTTCTTTATGTTAGTCATTATTTCATATTATTTTTAGTTATTTTTCTAAAAGTACAAAGATTCATCTAAAAAAAGAATAAAAGGACTTAAAATTCTGGGGGAGCAGAAATGTCTCCTTGAATGTTTCCCCTATACAAATAACAAGAGTGGAATAACTAATGGTAGTTTCCAAGCCGCTTGGATTGTCTGTCAATAAGCGGGATACAAATAAATGTTGTTGTTGTTGTTGTTGTTGTTGTTGTTGTTGTTGTTGTTGTTGTTGTTGTTATTATTATTATCAATGTTCTAAATAGCAGGGCTGATATACTGAAAACAGGACCATCTGTAAAAATGAAATGGAAATCCCAATCCCAAAATATGCAGAAGCGATGATGATGATGATGATGGACGACAATGTAGACGTAATCCATTTATTTTGGAAATGGTGGGGAGGACTCTATGGCAGTTCCTTAAAAAATAATATATACAGAATTTATTGTGCACAGTTGATGTGGAATCCTGATTGTTGAGAAAAATATGGAGAGCTGATGATGCTGGGAGTATGTAGAACTCCAAAAAGACTCATATAATGCTGCAACATTTTGTTGCAGTACTATTTCTGGTTTAATAAAACGTGAATATAAATGCTATACTGTACTTTGACTGCATGTACTGAAGTTGCCACTAGGTGGCAACAAAGCATTTTTTTTAACAACATGATACCTGAGAACATTAGATCTCTGAAGGCTGAGAGCTAGTGAAATATAATACACCTTTACAAGCCTAATGCAGTTCTAGCTGAAAAATACAATATGCCCCTGAACAGTCTTGTTCATTTTTAGCTTGGCAGTCAGCAGTCATTTTTTATATTATGAGCTCCAAATGAAATTGTTTAGAAATGTTCTTTTATTTTAAATATCAATTTAAATATCAAAATTGTTCATTTTTATTCAGGTACTTTTTCATTCCAGCTGTTAAAAATCATCTAGGGCCAAGGAGTATGTGCACAGAGAATCTGCACAAAATATTATGGTGAATCTTCACTTCCTTCTAGGGTTGTTCCTGTTCAGACTTCCTGCCCCTCAGCCATGCCTTCCTCGGGAATGTTATAATAGGACATCCCCCTATCCTAATCCTAATCCTAATCCTAATCCCCTTCCCCATTTTTCTTTTCCAACTTTCTTTGGCCAACAAGCATATTCAGTCCTTAATGAACTGCTTTGGAAATATTTTGCTCACGTAAGACTTCTTCCTCTCAAATCAGAGCATTATAGACTAGACTACATCTAGTAGTCCAACAGCCTGACATGCGGGAAAATACAACTAACAACACTCTTGAGATGTGACCATCCAACCTGTCTAAAAACCTCCCAAAAATTACCAGCAAACAGACCGGGCAGAGAGTCACCCCAATCACATGGCGGGGTTTGTGTGTGTGTCTCAGGATGTCATCAGGGAGTTTCTCATTGGTTGCACAGGTAAGCCCACCTTCACGAGAAGCGCCGGCACCAGTGGCATCCCGGCACCTGGTGTCACCTGGTGCGGGGGTCAGGGCTCCTTGGGGTGGGGCTTCTGGTGCGACATGTGCAGCCTCCCTCAGTGCCACCCAGTCCTGTTCCTCATGAGGAAAAGGATGGGACGGCATGGCGGGCAAAGGGCCCGACCACGTGTCACCCATCTTCTTGGGGTGTCACCTGTTGCGGGCTCCACCCCCGCTCACACACACACCTCATGACACCACTGCCCAGCACATTGGGAGTCCTGTCCATGGAGTTCCTGCAAGTATGGGATGGGTCAGTGGTGACTCTGGGGACAAGGGTCAGGCCAGCTGTGCTGATATGAGGAATGACTTAGGGAGCTGGGGATGTTTTGCCTGGAGAAGAGATGGTTAAGAGGTGACATGATAGCCTTGTTTAAATATTTGAAGGAATGTCATATTGAGGGGGGGAACAAGCTTGTTTTTTGCTGCTCCAGAGACTAGGACCTGGAACAACAGATGCAAGCTCCAGGAAAAGAGATTCCACCTCAACATCAGGAGGAACTTCCTGACAGTAAGGGCGGTTCGACAGTGGAACACACTCCCTCAGAGAGTAGTGGAGTCTCCTTCCTTGGAGGTCTTTAAGCAGAGGCTGGATGGCCATCTGTCGGGGATGCTTTGATTGGGAGTTCCTGCATGGCAGGGGGTTGGACTGGATGGACCTTGTGGTCTCTTCCAACTCTGATTTTATGATTCTATGATATGGTGTCTGCCCAGTCTACCCATGCAGATAACACTGGATTTTGCCCAGTACATGGGCCTGCCTCGTGCCCAATTTGAGGCCAGTCTTGGAGCATAATGCCCTGGACTGGGCCCAGGCTTACTAGCCAGTGAAGACAAGGCTTTGGAATGCTGTGTTATTTGGTACTTTGTTGGAGGAAATTAAAATCCAGCCTGGTTTATAAGACTATGTAACCCTTCTACAGCTTTTTTTTTTTGGGGGGGGGTTGCTGCTGCTGCTAAAATGGACTTTTAATTGCAGAAATGTGGTAAATGTATTCCTTGTAGCACTGAGATAAGGAGCTGTTTCAGACAGGCTTTTACCATTCTACTGCCCTGCCTCATTCAGTTATTTCATGGAAGCTTCACATCACCTTATTCTTTACTTTAACCCCACCCCACCTCATCTCCCGTGTGCTTTTTTCACCATTTCTCCCATCTTTTTTTCCTTACCATAGACAACCCATTAGGGAGAAAAAGAGGTGGCACCTTCTGAGTGCTAGCATGAGGAGCCCTGGAAATGCCCACAGTAATGGAGAAAATGAAGAAAACTTCATCTGTTCAATTTCTGCAGTTCAGATTACTGAGGAAATCTTTGTATCCCAGGGGTGAAGCACACATATTACACACAAAGGACTCAATCAGGATAGGAATCATGTGGGCCTCCAAATATTGTTACACTACAGATTCCAGCATTCATCACTCTTGACTATGCTGGCTAGGGCTTTTGGAAGCTGCAGTCCAAAAACACATAAAAGGCTGTATAATCCCCATCTCGGGACAAAATCCAATTGGTTAGTCCCAAACTGAGCAGATCTATTGAACTGATGGAACGCATATGAATATAAGTTCCCACTGATTTAATAGGTCTACTCTAATAGGGAGTAAAAGTAGGATTTAGGCCAAAAAGTCCAAGGTTCAGTCCCTGCCATCTCCAAATAGGGCTGGGAAAGCTCTTGCCCTGATCAAGTGTACCATATCCTTCAATTTGGCAGGGACCATCTATTACATGCTTTGTCATCCAGTTTTTCATCTCCTTTTAAAATGTCCCAGTTGCTCTCTTCTCCTTTCACTTTGTCCCTTTGTCTGAAGCTTATTTCATTTGCTGCAAAAGGAGTTTAAAATCTTGGGTCCCTTGGTAGGAAAAAGGTAGGATATAAACTAACTAAAGGCCTAAGCAGACTGGCGGCACGGGGCCGCCCTGGGAAGGTGTGCCGCGGGACTGAGGCATCCCCATGCCTCGATCCTGCGGCGCACCTTCGCCACCCCTGAAAGCAGCACTAAAATAGCGCTCCTTTCACAAGTCAGCGAAAGTGTGCCGCAAAAGCTTGCGGCGCACTTTCGCTGGCTTTTCCGCCGCAGCGTGTCTGGACGCTGCGGCGGGAGGCTGTCCTCGGAGCGCCAGCCGTGCGGAGGGCCGGCGGCTCCGAGGACGACCTCGGGAGGAGGAAGGGGCGCCGAGCGTGCGGCTGCCCCTCCCCTTCCTTGCCCCGAGGATGGCTTTTTAAACCATCTGCCGAGGCCCTAACTAACTAAAGTGCAAAATAGTTTGCACTTAATAAACTCAGCAAGGAGGATTAGAGAGGAGCGGAGGGGGTAGAATCTTGCCCTTCCTCATAGACGCAGGCAAAAGCAAACCACTGCAGCTTCTTTAAATGTGTATGTTCTTCCTCATTAATAACTGTGCCCATCTTGACCACATTCTAATATTGTTTGGCCACATACGTCCTGGTTTTCATCTGCGAAATGTTGACAGGCATGCTGGAGTCAGTCTGTGTACACAGCGCGGAACTAGCTGAACCAAATATCTGACCAGGTATGAAATAGCTAGTGTGACATGACTCATTAGGAGAGACAATAATGCTTGGTAAAGTGGAAGGCAGTAAGAAAAGAGGGAAACCACCCTACAGATGGGATGATTCAATCATGGAAACCACAGCCGATGACTGGGGCTTTTGGAGGTCTCTCATTCATCAGGTTGTCGTAAGTGGAAGCTCACTTGAGGACAATTAAAAGGACAACAAGATTGCTATCTATGTTAAAGACACAGAGACAGGGCTGATAAAAGGAGATAAACCTGCTTCGGTGACAGAAATGAGCACTGGCCCACCTTTTGTTAGTAGTTTATGCCGGTGGCGCTTGAGTCACGCTGATGCATTGATGGAGTCAGAGAGAATGTAGATATTGTAATTCCACAGATCCTGTGCGTGCGCGCGCACACACACACACTGATTTTTCATCTACCCCAGTTTATGAAGCAAAACAATTTTATTTTCATTTTTTTTTTTTAAAAAAAAAGGCATTACCTAAGTGGACTTAATGCGGTTGGTGATTTCAGGTAGCTTTGCCAATGAACGGTGACCTCATCATTTCCACATAGTCATTAAGTCACTTCAAAGGTAGAAAAGTGGAGAGGCTAATGGAGGGGAAAAGCTGGGACAAATTGAGCATGGCAAATTATGGGAGGGCATAAGCCGTTAAAAAGTTTTTATTGGAGTGTTTGTGAAGGCCTATGAGTCACTTAGATCCCTGCCACGTGTCTTGTGGCAAAGCTAATGGCAATAAAACATTTATAGTACCCACAATGTCACATTTTTAAATAAGGAATAATAATTGTGCTTATTTTATATGGTGTAAGTGTTTTCATGCTTGCTTAATTGAAAGGTATTATGAACATTACAGAATGTGATTCACCTAGCAATGGATCTGACTGGTGACTGATGTAATAACCGAGTTTCATGAGAGGATTGCAGGTACCGTAGTTCTTCTGGGGCCTCATCACTTGGTTAAGCATGATGAGTGGTTAGAGGGCATGTTGGAAAAACCTTGCTCATAACTCCATTTATCTTGAGGGTGTATCTCACACTGACTGGGTCAGCAAACAGGCATTTGGATGGACCCCACTGACCACAGCACTGGGTTGGCATTGCAGAACAACAGAAGATGTTGTATTTCCAGGGTTCAAATCCCTGCTCAGCCATGAGAACCCACTGGGTGACCTTGTGGAAGTCATACTCTCTCAGCCTCAGACGAAGGCAATTGGCAAACCTCCCTCGGAAGAAATCTGGCCAAGAAAACCCAAGGAACGGGGCATTGTAATGGCTATCTGTCAGGGATGCTTTGATTGGGAGTTCCTGCATGGAAGGGGGGTTGGACTGAATGGCCCTTGTGGTCTCTTCCAACACTATGATTCTATGATTCTATGTCATCTTGAAATTTTCATTATCTTTTTGCTTTCCTTATCCTACTTTTCCTAGCAAATAGGTGTGGTCAAGGTCTGAACAAAGCTTTTGGAAGTTTACATTCTTTCCCACAAAGCAATCTTCCTAAATCTGATGCTCTCCATATGTGTTGAACTGCAACTCCCATCATCCCAGGCAGCAATGGAATAATGGAAGTTGTAGTCAAAACTATCTAGAGGACACCAGGCTGAAAAAAGCAGCCAACGAGACTGGATTTACCGCTGAGTGAGCTTTTTATTGGAAAATAAATAATAAATGTTGTGAATAGGAGCATCTTTGGGAGGAATTTTAAGTTAAAATTGTACTCTTTCAATATCTACTCAAATAATGATATGACTATTTTGTTTCTGAGGCGCCTGTTTTATCTCCTATATCTAAATTCATCCACAAAGATGAGTGAATGAGGATGCTTTGCTGATGAAAAAGTACATTTTGTTCTCCCCCACCAAGTTTCACCTTCCAGGTAATTTATGATTCATAAAGGAAATATGCACAGTTCTTAGAGAAATAAGAACCTGAAATGCTGAATTGTTGTAGATGTATGTTCTGAGAAATTCTTCACCTTACCTAATTTGATAGTTTCTAGGAGTGGTGGACTACAGCACCCATCATTCCCAACTAGAATTCCCATGGTGGCTGGAAATTGTGGGAAGTGTAGACTGTAACATTTGGAGGGCAGGGCAAAGTTATTCCATAGGATAAATAAAATGGTATGGAATAGAAAACACATCTGATGTTGTTACTTTTACCCTTAAAATCATAGGTAAATATCATTTTTAAAATTTAGCTATTTATTTATTTAATTTCTTTTTATATTCCTGGTGGCAAATATTTTAGCCTACATGAAAAATTTAACCTTATATGGCAATAAGTCTATTCTAGCCTAAGCTTATGTTTGCGTATTCAGAAGACAGACCCACTGAATTCAATTGGATTTAGTCCCAAATAAATATGCATAAAATAGTACCATTAATTTTCAAAAAGATACAAAACATTTTTTTGAAAAATGTTTGTTGTAGCAGAGAGTGTGGCTTTAAACCCTGGGATACATTTAATCTAGGTGTCCAGCTGACATTTACACCCAAAGTACTCAAGAGATTCAATTAAGATAAGTAGTTTTCCTGTTTGTGAAATACAACTAGTTATTTCATTTTCCTGATGGATTTGAAGGAAAGAGAGAGGAAAAAAGACTTCTTCCTTTACTATGCTGCACTTGAAAGATAAACATAAAACAGGAAAGAACAAAGGTCACCTCTGTGTCCTAGGCTGTGGCCAGTATGCAATATAAAACTTATGTGATGTAGAAGTTATGTATTAAATGCATTGTTGGTTAACAGACAGAACAGATAGCTATATCAGTTAGGAAATAACATAGGCCAGGATCCAAAGAACTGTGGAGCTAATTCTCACTATGAGGTTTAACCCTTCTTCGTCCTTAAAATACACATGCATACCGAAATTCATTTTGAAAGTCTGTAGTAACAATATAGGGGGTTGCAGACTGCCAGAAATAGTGCAAATTGAGTCCCCTTTTAGGGTTAGGGTTAGGGAATCATAGGAACTGTATTTTATTGTGGCATCAGAGCTCTCTGACAGAGAAGGCTCAATGTCTCAGAAAAAAAAACAATTCCCATGATTCCCAAGCACTAACCCTAACCTTAAAAGTGGACTCAATTTGCAGTATTTATGGCAGTCTGCAACCCCCCATAGTTGTATTGAAAGGAAGCCTAAAAATAAGAATATGTAAGGAACAAATGCAGTTTGAGAAACAACAACGGCAACAATATAAAAATAAGAAAATAAAAAAAGAGGAGAGAGCCAAAATTCCTGGGACGCAGTGTGATATAGTGGTTTGTATGCTGGACGAAGACTCTGGAGACCAAGGTTTGAATCCTGCTTGGTCATGTAAGTTGGGTAACCTTGGGCAATTCTCGCTCTCACAGACTCAGAGGATGGCAATGGCAAACCCAATCTGAGGAAACTTGCAGAGAAAACCCCATTGGGGTGAGAAATAACTTGAGGCACCCCACAACAACAACAACCAGCAACAACCAACAACAACCAACAACAATAACAACAAAAAGCCAAAAAAATTCTTGGGTATGCCAAATATCCTACTCACAGTTCCCTGGAAGTAAGTCCCTTTGAATTCAGTGGGATGTACTTAGTACATATGCTTGGGATTATCCAGCAAATCCATTTTGGGGTCCTAGATATCATTTATACTTCCCCTGGATACGTGCATGATGTGCATGGCAACAGAAAAAAATTAAATAAAATTAGAAGCAAAGGTCCTCCCACAAATGGTGATATATGGTGATATATATGTACGTAGGAAAACAATAGTCTGTTTGCCCATTTAATATGAGGCTAGACCAGGGTAGGCCGGGGGCCGGGTTGCTGTCCCTCAGACAATTGGGGGGGGGCAAAGCACCATAAATAGATAGATGAATAAATAAATAAATATTAAAATAAAAAAAATATGCATGCACACTCTCTCAGCCCCAGAAAAGCCATGGCAAAACCCTTGTGGAGATTTTGCCAAGAAAACCCCAAGAACAAGTAATAACAGCAATAATCAATATCATTATGGCCGTGGGTGGCGGCGGTGGCAGCAGCAGGATGGGCCTGGGGCCGGTCCAAAGGCTTTGGGGGCCGCATCTGGCCCCCGGGCCTTAGGTTGCCTACCCCTGGGCTAGACTAACCAATAATGAGGAAAACTTCCATGCATCAAAAGAAATCTCTAGCCACCTGTTTGTTTCACTGTTACTCAAGGAATGATACTCAGGGGAGGCTGGTCTGTTATACCTGAAGAACCCACTCTTCCTGCCTATTTCCTTACTTATAATCAAACATGCTCTTTTGCTGGCTAAAAAGAAAAGAAATGGACCTAACTTCCACTGAAATGTACTATCAGGCTACTGAGCATGAGTGGCGGCTGGAAGTACATGTTCACGATGTTCAAATGGATTGGGTTATAGCTGTATAGTGGACTTCTGTATGTGCTGTGGCTTCAACAGTCTGCCCAAATGCCAACTCAGTTCTACCTATGGTGACCCTGTGCTAGCCAGTGCTACATATGCAGACTGCAGACAGAACAAAATAGGTGTGTACACATAAAATAGATATTGGTTGATGCCAGGACCAACCCTTTCAAAGTCTTACTTTGAGCAGCCTTGTTGTCTTCCGTCATGGTTCCACAAATCTTGCTTTGTGCATATAATATCAGAATGATAGCTAGGCAAAATTATACTTGGTGCTTTCCTTCCTATAAGGCAGGGGTAGGCAACCTTTTTGAGCTGGGGGCCGGGTTGCTGTCCCTCAGACAATTGGGGGGCTGAAGCACCATAAATAAATAAATAAATACATAAATAAAAATAAAAATAAAAAATTTAAAACAATTTTAAATTTTTTTTTAAAAAAATGCATGCACACTCTCTTAGCCCCAGAAAAGCCATGGCAAAACCCCTGTGGAGATTTTGCCAAGAAAACCCCAACAACAAGTAGTAACAACAATAATCAATATCATCATGGTGGGCGGCGATGGCAGTGGGGGGCAGTGGGGGTGGCGACAATGGCAGCGGCAGCAGGACCAGACCGGGGCCGGTCCAAAGGCCGTGGGGGGCCACATCTGGCCCCCCGGGCCTTAGGTTGCCTACCCCTGCTATAAGGCAACTCTCTAATTTTACTATTAAACTAACATAATAAATAAAATAAAATTTACTCATGGTTGTGTTCAGAACTGGCTCTTAGCACACTAAAAAGCCCCTAGGATGCCAATGATGTACAGATGATCTTTGACAAACTTTGTCTGCATTAGATGCAACTCCTGCAATGGGCTGTGTCACTTGACTTCATAGTTGACTTTGTCAGGCTTGATGAAATTTCATGGTGCCTCATCCTGCTCTAATATGTTTTAAGGTTTAAAGTTACAGGAGCCCCATCCAGTATCCAATCTGGCAATCCTACCTCTGTGCCCCATCCAAAAAGAGACTTTCATTTGTGTATGCTGCACTTATGCACACAGAGATCACTAACAGGATGCCGGACTGAATGTGTTATTTTATTTTATTTTATCTTATTGTGGTCATAGAATGAAATCAATGATCAAAAATATTTTTCCTGAGGAAGAGAGGTGCTTCAGGATAAGAAAGGACTCCACAGTTACATAAAGAACTTGTAGGTTTACTCCAGGAAGATTTTTAATTAGTCAATGATTAATGTATTTGCAGGCAGTGGTTGGTGGCACCCAAGGAAGCACTTGTAAATTTACCCTTCCTGATCATTATTGCCTTTCTTTATTTGCTGAACAGTATGACCTAGAAACCTTAAGCTAACATCACATGTGTACAACATGCTATATACCTACAAAAACAAAGCAGTCCTTGTTCTGAAGAGTTCATGACCTATACCAATAATCCAGTTACTGTTGGGAATATCACCTGAGTGGAAGAAAAGAGAAATGTGACTGAGAGGGAAACTGAAATATAGCTTATTACAGAGAGTACTAGTAAACCATTTTAAATTTAATAGGTCCACGACTAACAAGGTCACTTTGCCTCTGGGTTGGCCCTGGACATATTACTGCCTAAGGCAGAATATCAAATGGCAGTTCTTATCTTCCTAAGTCAAGGTGAACAGTACTCAAAAGCAACCAATTTCTTTTAGCAAGTGAGGCAGGTCATTCCTAAAGCACCTCCTCCCATCTCTAGCAGTACAAGTGCAATAGTAACAAAATAATTAACTAATCAGCCTGTTGTTGTTGTTGTTGTTGTTGTGTGCCTTCAAGTTGTTTCTGACTTATGGCGATCCTAAGGTGAACCTACCACGGGGGTTTCTTGGCAAGTTTCTTCAGAGGAGGTTTGCCATTGCCACCCTCTGAGGCTGAGAGAGTGTGATTTGCCACTGTGTTTCCACAATCGAGTGGAGATTCTAACCATGGTCTGCATAGTCCAACACTCAAGCCACTACACCATGCTGGCTCTCAATTTACTGCTCCTTTTCATGACACCCCAAATCTGCTATGTGAGATAGCTGCATCACCCTACCTAGTTGCATAATGAGGCTGTCAAAAAGGAAAGAACATTTCCATATGAGACTCTCCACATTAAAATATTCTAGCAGTCTTCTCCAAACTATTGTAACTTTGTCAGAATGGGTGCAGAAAGAAACAGAAGCTATATAATGCAGCCCCAGGGTTAATTGTTGATGTACATCTCTGTTAGTTGCCAGAGGGGAAAAAAAGATAAACTCACTTGTTCTCGTTTAAATTGTATACTGTTCCTTGAAAGTTGGGACATGTGACAAAGTGAGAGACGATTTGCCCGTGGTTTAGCATATGGGGAAGATATCACTCATTAAGAGCTAACATTGTGCCTGGCTTCAATCATAAAGATCTAACAGGTTCCCTGTTAGAAAAAAGGCAGGAAATCAATTAATGAAAATAAGATGTAATAAAATAACCTTACATGTAAAACAGTAGAATTCAAAGACATAGCTGAGTTAGTCTGGAAAATCAGTATGCAAAGGATCTTGTAGCACCTTTGATGATGATGATGATGATGATGATGATGATGATGATGTAAACCAGTAGTTTCTAAATGTTTTATAGAAGGAAGAGACTACCAGGGCTGATCTTGTTGCTTGGGAGAGTCAGGCAGCTGCCTCAGTCTTCTGACTTGATGGCATGACAAAAGGGCTCTTTAATATATTAAAAATCCCAGAAGCAGGGGCTGCATTGACACTGTAGAATTAATGCAGTTTGACACTACTTTAACTGGCATGGCTATGGAATTCTGGGATTGGTAGTTTTGTGAGATGTTTAGCTTTCACTGTCGGAGAGCTCTGATGCTATGACAAACTACAAACCCCAGGATTCCATGACAGTTAAAGTGATGTCAAACTGCATTAATTCTGTAGTGTGCCAACAGCTAGGGAGAGGCATTTGTGGGATTTTCTGCCTCATCTGCCGTATTAGTTTGGCGGGCTTTAGGTATGATTCACTTTAACTTGAAGGAAGTAGATGGAAGACATTTTCTGGTTTCCTCCACTCTGTGTCTTAGAAATGGAACACTACTCTTATTCAATAGTTGTAGATTTAGACCACCTTCTGGGGACTTTCTGAGTTTTCCCCTTTCTTTTTCATTTCTCCCTATTTACTGTCTGCCATTTGGTTACCCACCAACAGGGTAACTGCAGATCTCTATGTTTAGTCCTAACTCCGGATTCTGGCTTCAGTCTTCTACACAGCCCTCTAGTTTGAGGGAAAGGTCAAGTCTTCATTGTGTGATATTTTAAAACTATAGTTAGCTGAGATACTATCAGGGTATTCAGATGGCAAGCAAGCTGAGTAACAATTTCTTTTCATTTCCTTAAGTGGATGAGTGCCAAACTATTGAATCTGCAGAATACCTGTTACTTGGGCAGTCCACAGCAGTCCAATCTATGGGGAATTTGTGTATAGCTCCATCTCTTTTTCTTAACTAAGGGAGGTTGCAGACTGCCAGAAATACAGTGGAACCTCTACTTACGAAATTAATCCGTTCCAACAG
>CM034708.1:63961908-63974817 GCA_020142125.1 Phrynosoma platyrhinos
TGCCGCTTTCTTGCTGCTTTGAGACCCCAGTGTGATAACGTCCCCAGTTACTTAAAGTGGTGATCTGTAGCCTGGTTCCAGTCCACAAGCCATTAGCTGCTGGTCTGCAGAGAGTTTCCAGGAAACTATGTAAATACAGTAATACGGCACAATATTTTATTATGTCTCCAATATGAAACTGTTTTGAACTTATTTAGGGGGTAGCTGTGTTCAAAGCCAATCCTATTGGAGCTTGCATGATGTATTTTGCTAAAATGCACAAAATACATCATGCAAGCTTTGGAAACTAAACTGGCTTTTTTTACCAGGCAAAGATGTAAAAACTCATACAGGAGAAGAAAGGTGTTAGAGTCACAGGCCTACATTTTGTTTCAGATGTTACTCTTTTTTCAGTTAAGACAGTCTGGAGGAGGCCACATGGGAACCAGGGATAAAGAGCAATAAATGACATGCAATACATTTCAACTCCATTAGCAACAGAAATGTATGGGTAGAATTAAAAGACTTATAGCCATTTTAGTCTGGGAAATCAGTATGCAAAGGGATCTTGTAGCACCTTTGAGACTAATTGAAAGAAAGAAGTTGGTAGCATGGGCTTTTGCAGATGATTCTACTTCTTCAAATGCATGCATCTGAGGAAATAGGATCAAGTCTACAAAAGCTCATGCTTCCAACTTCTTTCTCAGTCTCAAAGGTACTACAAGATATATGCATACGAAAAGTACAGTGATAACCTGGATCTCAAGGGTAGTAATTTTCTGTAGCCAATGGAGTGTTACGTAAAGACTAGATAATATTATTCTCTCCCCCCCCCCCATTTAGATAGAGATAGATATGTAGCTATAGATATATAGATATCTAGATCTAGATCTAGATCTATGCTAGTCTGTGACCATATATAGAGGGGGTTGGAGAGAGGGAGAGAGAGAAATTATATATATTATTTTCACAACACAGAGTGAAAAGAGTGTTCTTATCTATATCTCCCATTGTGTGTGGCATGGCTTTGTTTGGGCAGAAGTAGAATTGACAAGGAAGAAGAAATGACACAGGATATAGAAATAAAAGAAAAGCAGATCACACATTATTGAGCACACAGTTGGATACTCTTAGTGGATACCTTATGCAGCTAGCATAGTGTTACATTCTTGTAGGCAAATATTCTGTTTCCAATAATCTGATCATTGTCAAAATTATATATCCCAGCATACCTACAAGATGAATGCTGGAAAGCAGGAAATGGTGCTCACTCACAACTTGAACTTTTCCATTGATAGCACTTTTTTGCAATGGCATCAGATCACAGAGTGTGCCTTCCCATTCTCCATATCCACAATGAATCTTAAGGTGGTCCCTCATGTATGAGTGAGAAATCCATCACTGTCTATCTTTCTGTTCTGGTTCTTATGCGATGCCTCAATGCCAAACATCAGTTACAGTTAATGGTTGTGATGTAAGCAATAAATTCTTGTAGGGCAAGAGGTATAGGTACTTACAGAGAGATTACTGTCAGAATAATAATAATAATAATAATTTTTATTTGTATACCGCCGTATGGCGAACCAATCCGGGCAGTGAACATAATAAAATACAGTATACAATAAATGCAAAATCCCTAGACTGCAAAAGCCAGTGGAATCAAAGGAAAAATCCTTTCCAGCTCTATCAACTAACAGCTGCTAACACATTTATAACAATGTTCATTTTTCAACGTACAGCTGAAGAATGCAAAGCTATGGCAAACTAGAAAGATAATAATGGGATCTATATTTGGCTTTCCTTTAAGTAAACTATGATAAAAGGGAAATGTCCATGTTAGAGTGTATCTACACTGAAGAAATAATGCAGTTTAATACCATTTGAATTGCTATGGTTCCATCCTACAAAATCCTGGGTTTGTAATTTTGTGAGGCAGCAGCATTCTTTGGCAGAGAAGGCTAAAGAACTTGTAAAAATGCAATCTCAGGATTCCATAGGATGGCACTACAGCACTTAAAGTGGTATCAAATTAGATTATTTCTACAGTGTAGATGTACTCTGGGTCATGTTTTGGCTGTCCTAAGCCATGGCCTAATTGGCCATGGAATGGATGGGACTGGTGTAAGCTGAGGTGAAAGAAAGCCCCCTTTCCAAACCACCAACGGACAGAAAGCAGGTCTCCTGGTACAAGTAGGGATCCAGCCTTAACACCATCTTGTTCAGATAAGATAAGCCCAAGGATGCAGAAGAAAGAGAGAAAATGAGTTCCAACTAAATGCTTTTTCATGTGTTGCAAAAGTTACAGGTACTTTTTTCCACTCACCAAATAATTTATCATCAAACTGCCTTAACAGTTGCTTCATTCTACTCAAGGCCAGGTGAACTAAACCTTCAGGGCAGTGTGGCATGAAGAGACAAAGGTTCATAGCTTGTTCCCTTCCCTCACCTTCTCCACTCTCTCCTTCCACTTTGTCTCCCCAAGTCCTCTCTCTGCTTTCTCCTCATTTCCCCCTTTCTGGATGCAGTCAGTACAAGGCTTGGCTGAGGGGCTGGCACCACATATGTCAGCAATGAACCATTTAGGTGTGGCTTTCATCTCCAGGGCATGGTGGCTCACATGCTGGAGAACTGCAGGAAGCAACTGTTGAGACAGGGCTTGTTGATATATATTCTGATTGGCAAAAACTGAGATTGACTACATAGCATTAGTACATTGCCTTAGTAATTAGTAGCGCAGGACAGGCTATTATACATGTGCTTTTAAATAATAGTAGTAAAAGCATTAGTCAATGCGGGAGTGGTTTAGACTGACTCAGGAGTCTGACAGAAGCCAAGAGATGATTTACCTGCTCAAGTGGAGAGAAATGTCTACTAAACATGATCCTAATGGGTAGCTCAATTCCATCTGTTTTACTGTTTTCTAGCTGTGACAGCAGTATTCTCACATTCATCAAAGGTGGCTACCATGGCCGCTTCTTCAGCAACTATTCTCAAGATAACAGCAATTAATTTGTAAGTTTAAAGATGGATTGCAGTTTTAAAAACAATTATTTTCATCAGAAAATACCATAGCTCATCTAATGGTTGTAATAAACATTCTGGTTCCATGCTTCTTGACATGTCCAGTTGAACGAATGTGGATTTCAATCTCTAAAGCTATGTAGGGTGTTAAATTGTACATTAGTGAAATATCATAGACTTTAAAGGGTACTTGGACATTAATAAAGTTCTATCTGCAGGAAAGCAAGGTACTGCATTCTCTACTTGACCTAAATGCAATTTCTAGTTCCAACTAGAGTAGGCTAACTGAATCAATAGAACATAAATATTAACTTACCATGTTTCCATTGATTCAATGGATTTTCTCTATTGGAAAGACATTCTCTTGTGTTTGGATTTAGGCACTTGTCTTTAGGGCAGTGTGCATATGTTTAAACTCATACAACATGTTTGCTCTCCAGAGCATGTTTGGCAACTACCTAATGGACCATAGGGTGAATATTTAAAATCACAAATTAAACATTTGTTCAAAATTTAATCAATGGTGTTGTATTTTCTTTTAAATTAGAAGTCAGAATGTTGGAGTTTGTTTTTAAAAATATCTAGGCAATTAGCTTTTTTCTTTGAATCATTGTTTAAACTTTCCTAATCTTTATTTTGAGAGCCAGTATGGTGTAGTGGTTTGAGCACTGGACTATGAAGATTAGGGTTTGGATACCTGCTCAACAAAGGAAATCTACTGGGTGACCTTGGGCAAGTCACATTCTTAATCCCAGAGGAAAGCAATGGCACCCCCCCCCCCGAACAAATCTTGCCAAGAAAGTCCCCTGAAAGGTTCACATTATTATGTTTCCAAATAATATGCCATAGTTTACTTATTGTTAGGAACACAATCCATTTGTATAGCATAAGATTTTCATGTAGATTCAGTTGAGGGAATTATATATAATGACGTTCCTGCGACTAGAAAATGCCATTAGAAGGAATGGTGTCACACCATAAAAAATACCTGGTATATAAATGAGTATAGATTATGAGTCTTACCTTTTCCTTCAAGCACTGAATGTTTTTCATAAGCTGGGATAATATTACCTGTTACTGTCTGCTTTTCCCCCAAACAATGCACATGACACTTGCCTTTGCTACTGTTGCTGGGGCATATTGTTTTTACTACTTTTATTTGCTTCCCTGCCCCACCCACCCACATCTTATGAAAGGACAGAAAGTATATTTTTCCCCAAGAAGTGCATTTTATGACATCGCTTGACATGAATAAAGAAGCAGATGAACCAGAAGTGCTGTCCACAGTTCACGTTCAGGACATTCCCCCACCCCACCATTGTGACTTCATATAGAATTGAAATTCTGTTATGATTCCTGCTTGAAAAACATAATCTTTATTACCTTGCAAAATACTTCTGCAAGAATCTTGTTGCACTTGATTATCCTGGTTCACAAACCATTTCATAGTATGAAGCACTATTGCACTATTATTAGAAGCCTTGTTGTTAACTGCCCTCAGGTTGATCTCAACTCATGGCGGCCCTATGGATGAGACATCTCCAAGACCCTCTGTCCTCTACTGCTCTGCTTAATTCCTGCAACCCTTTAATTCTCATTGACCTCCTTAATAGAGTCCATCCATCTAGCATGTGGCCTTCCTCTCTTCCTACTTCCGTCCACCTTTCCCAGCATTATTGTTTTTCCAAAGAGTCCTCTCTTCTCACAATGTGTCCAAAGTATGACAGCCTCAGTTTGGTCATCTTGGCTTCCAGAGAGGTTAGAAGCCTACAGTCAAATAATTAGTTCAAATAGTTATGTGTATTTAGATCTCATTCATATATCATTTCTTTGTATCTGCTGAACTCTTCCACTTCAATCTCCAGACACTCTGTCCATTACATTCTTAATCTCTTGGACCTCTTTCTAGTTTTGAATCCATGGCACAAAACTATTTATGATCAAAGTGAAATACAATTCCCTGCCAACTAGAAACTTTCCCTTTTCTTAAAGAAACTACCAGCATTGCCCAGCTTTTTGCACCTAAAGTTGAAACATTCATGCTATCATGCTATCCTCAAAGTCCCCTCTATCACATGTATCATAGGTATCACCATAAAATATAAGATGGTCCAGATCAGTGGTTCTCAAAATGTGGTTCTTCAGATATTTGGGACTTCAACTCACAGAAATCCCAGCCAGTATGGCCAATGCTCTGGAATTCTGAGAGTTTGAATCCAAAACATCTGGAGGATCAGTTTGAGAATCATTTGTCAAATGTGTCTAGGAAGTATACTCACATTTTTAATTTAAAATTTAAATTGTAGCTATGCAAAATAGCTACAATTTTAGCATGGTGATTTTGTCCACCATCTTGCACATTCTTTCCACTATACTGCTTGTGAATGAGGTCAAAATCTCAAAGACTGGCAGTAGATAGCTATGTTACAATCACTATAAGTTGACTTTCAATAACCATATCTCTGAAATTCTCACTTTCATTTATGTGTTGTTGCTGTTGTGCAACTTCAAGTAATTTCTGATTTATGACAACACCATGGAGACCCTATCACAAAGTTTTTGTGGCAAAATTTGTTCAGAGAGGATTTAATTTTGCTTTCCTTTGAGGATGAGAGTATGACTTTCCCAAGGTCAACAACCTGGGTTTCTATCACTATGTGGAGATGCGAACCCTGGTCATGCCCAAAACCACTAAGAAAGCCACTATGAAAGACTGTTTAAGATTTTGTCCCAAATAAAAGCATCTCTAATCTTCCCTTTGATTGTGCTTTTTCTGACTTTTCTGCCGTTAAAAATGTTGAATCAAATTGAATTCCTAGGCACTATTTTCTATCACTATAACTATAGGAGCACCACCTATTGCTTTCTTTCACCTTATTCAACAATGACAATAATAAGCTTATCGCACTGCACTTAAGGAATGGGAACGGAAAGGAAAGGAATGGAACAGATCAGGGCAAAAATGCATTTTACCAGATGGGAGAACACCACCGATGCTGCCGGGAGTCCCCAAGGCGTTCCCCAGCCGTTCCTGGCAGCTAATTTTTGAAGGACGATTTTGAACCGTCCTTCAAAAATCAGCTGCCAGGAATGGCTGGGGAACGCCTTGGGGACTCCCGGCAGCATCGGTGGTGTTCTCCCATCTGGTAAAATGCATTTTTGCCCCATTCTGTTCCTTTCCATTCCTTTTCTTGTAAGTGCCGTGCGATAAGCTTATAAGTTTAAAAACAAGGAGTTTGACTTGTTTATATGTTTTGAATAAGAATTTTCCAATGGATTATAATATCTCTTTTCAATTACTCACCTGAACACTTTAATATGTGTCTTTCTGTACTTTTGTTTTTTAAGCCTTTCCTTGACTCTTAAATTTTGAACTTACCATATATATTCAGCTATAAGTTGAATGAGGTTTCATGTACAAGTTGAGGGCAGGTTTTGGGGACAAAAGTATGAATTTTGGTATGACCTGTGGATAAATAGAGGGTAAAACTTAGGATCATGTAACAAAGGATGTAAAAAAAATAAAAGGAAAATGATACTAAAGAACCTACAAAATTCCCACAGGCTTAACTGTGTTCACCATAAAGGCTGGATAGATGAGGAGGAAACTACAGTAAATCATGGCTGTGTGATATGTGGGCTGTATGATCAGGCACAGATGGAACTAAGAAAATGCTTACATGTCAAAAAGAAATATAAGCAAAGCAAAGAAAATGGCAACTACATTAACAGTGGTTATAGCCTTTAACTTTAATGTGATACCATTCCCTAATTTTAACCCAGAAAAGCTGATAAATATACACAAATGTCTTATTCAAATCCTTCAAGGTCTGATTCCTCTTGGGGAAGCACCAAAGAACTTTCTTTGAGGGGAAGCACCAAAGGACTGCCACCACTGCCATTTTCTTACCTAGGCATTCAAAAAGATCAGAAGTGGCATCATAGTAGAGAAAGTAGACAGGAAGAGTGTTGGTGCTTCTTTTAGGTGCTCTCAGGATGGACTAAGCTCTCGCCTTTCAGCACTCAGAGTAGTGGGTGGTTTCTTTTTGATAAGAGTTAAAGTACCTGTGGTTAAGTTGACCCAGGTTTTTGGGGGGGAATCAATATTTTTGACTAAAATTTCTAGTCTTATACATGAGTTTATATAGTATAGTTGTATAATGCCTTTCATAGCACCACATTTTGCCCCTCACCTATGGAAACATTTTCCAGAACACCAAAATTAGAAATATTATTTCCCCAAGATCAAACAAAAAGTGTTGGCAAACAAAAGAAAAACCAAGACAGAGAAAAACAAGTGCTTTCATTTAGTATACTTCAGGGGGGCTCATTAATTGCAATGTTAAGTGCTGAGGGTCTTATTAAAACATTCAGTGTGGGTGGACATTAAGTATGTTCGAAATTTCTATTTACCTTTTCTTCAGTGCTGAGATTTTTGTTTAACTGCCTCATTTTGATTAAGATTGTTCAGTCTTATTGATCTTCAATAGCTTCTTAACTAATATTTAGTGGTGCTTTATTTCTTAGGTGCCTAATTCACATTAGAAAATAAAGATGGAGTGTGCCTGTTTTAATCAATAAATAACATTTTGTACCTACTATCACACCACTCAGTTTTAATTATTTTTAAATTTATTTTTTTAAAACACCCAAGTGATACTTTTCATAAAATCATATAGAACCAGTTGTTGTTGTTGTTGTTAACTGCAACTACGGATGAGACATCTCCAAGATCTCCTGTCCTCAACCTTTCTGCTCAAGTCCTGCAGGCCAAAGCCCATGTCCTCCCTGATTGAGTCTGACCACCTGTCATTTATAAAGAGATCTGGTAGCTCCTTTGAGACTAAGGGGGGATGCAGACGGACGGCCCTGGGCCACCCTGGGAAGCAGAGGATTGGGGCTTCTGCTAGTACATGCAGCAGCCCTGATCCTCCCATTTGACAGCCCAGAAAAGAGCGGCAAAATGCCACTCCTTTCAGAGCTGGCAAAAGGAGAGCCTGAAGAGGATGTTCTGACGGTGCGTGCCATGCATAATGGTGCACACCATCAGAACGTCCTTGGGGAGGGGTTAGGGCGGCCAGCATGCGGCTGCTCCTCCCCTTCCCTGCTTCCAAGATGGCACAAAGGGCCGTCTGTAGAGGCCCTAAGTTGGCTCATGCTGCGAACTTTCTTCCAGTTAGTCCCAAAGGTGCCACAAGATCTCTCTACATACTGATTTTAGAGACTAACATGGCTATATCTTTGAATTCTACCATCTATTTGGTCTTCCTTTCTTTTTACTGATTTCCAGATTCCCTAGCATCATTGACTTTTCTAATGATTCCTTTTTCCTCATGATGTGGCCAAAGTACAATACCCTCAATTTACTCATCTTGACTTCCAGAGATAGTTCAGGGTTGATCTCTTTAAGAACCCATTTGTTTGTCTTCTTGGCTGTTCATGGTATTCTCAGTACCTTTCTCCAGAACCATATGAATGGGTTAGGGCCTCAGCAGACGGCTAATTGAGCCGTCTCCGAGGCAGGGAAGAGGAGGGGCAGCCACACGCTCGGCGCCCCTTCCTCCTCCCAAGGTCGTCCTCGGAGCCGCCGGCCCTCCGCACGGCCGGCGCTCCGGGGGCAACCTCCCGCCGCAGCGTCCGCACACGCTGCAGCGGATAAGTCAGTGAAAGTACGCCCTACACTTTTGGGGCGCACTTTCACTGACTTCTGAAAGGAGTGCTGATTTTGCGCTCCTTTCAGGGGCGCCAACGGTGCGCCACAGTGCGGATGTCTCAGCCCCGCGGCGCACCATCCCGCGGCGTCCCAGAGGCCCTCGTCTGCTTCCCCCCTTAGTTTTCTTCTTATCAGCTTTTTTTTACTATCCAGAAACAACCTCTAAAACACTAATCTCTATCCAAAGCATACATTATCCCATAGTGTGAAAGTCAAATAATCAATAAGATAAAAACAAACAATGTAGTACATTATAAAAGATTTCACATATATTTTCAAATATTTGCAATGGCAGGTTTGACAACAACATCACCTATTCTGTATCATTGACTTTACTTTTCAGAATCCCATGCCTAAACATCTCTTTGAACTTCCTTCAAAGATGGATCTCAGTGACCACTGAGGTTAATAATATACACTTGGCCCAGACTATATATAGAATTATAAACTAAAACCAACACCGTGGAATATTATCAAAAGTTAGCAAGTTGCCAATATAGTTGCTGTATCTTCAGTTACAGCCCAGTTCTTATTCAGAATAAGTTCCACTGTGATTAATAGAGCCTATTCCCAGGAAAGGGTGCATAAGATTGCAGCCCAAGGCTGGCTTTTAACTGATTAAATATATACATATTTCAATGGATGGGAATAGAAATCTAAAAGGATTCTGCTTCTGTTTGATTTCTCTGATAAATATTTTACATGCAAGCACTTTGGTAATCTGATCTCCTTATTTTTGGATCCCATGCTACATTTAACTTGCTTTGCTTTTCAAAGGTATGCTCTTGCATTTGTGAACCAGAAATGTATACAGATGTTTTAGAGCAATTTTTTAAAATTGTGCTAACCAGAGGTTTCCCCATGATAACTACGGCAGTGTAGTTTTCCTGAAAAACATCTTGCTCACGACCACCATCAATTTACCCTGTTAATACTCCAGGGAGCATTGAGTGTGGTCTATTGGGTGCTCAATTTATGTTCAGCAATAGAGAGCCCAGCAGCTATTCATCCTAGAGTAGTGCTTCACAAACATGTCTGGTATTTTTGTGGGGCAGTTGAACATTGCTGGATGTCTCAGTGGACCATTTAATACACATGATATTGTTCTGCTAACCAAAGTATGTAACTAACTCATGTTTTGATAATGGCAGGTTTGCCTTTCAGATCACAGTCTGAGAGCCCCTGCCTGATAGCATGCTTCTGCAAGGTGTAGAGATTCTGTGACATATATGCTCAATTGAAACAAAGAAGCTAAGCTAAGAAGCATTCGCTGAAGTTCAATCAGAATAATACTGCTTTAAATTGAGATGCAATTGGATTGGGTTGCAGTGACAGAACTGTTATTATTGAACCATGGGCGGGGGGGGGGTAGTCTATGAGTTAATTTTACCCTGAATTTTAATTCCCTGCCTAGGTATTGTCACATTGTGCACTGCTTTTCTCTCCCTTTGTCCACTGGAAATATTTTGTGCTTCGTCTGTTTTATGATTTGTATGACTTTTTGTTTTATGACTTATATTGTAATATCATATTTTATTATCTGATATATGTTAAATACCAAGAAACTGGACTATCTATTCTTGGGCTGGCTCCTACATGTGTTTGTATCATTTGATGACTGCACTATGTGTGAACGAGATATCATATTAAGCACAATTAAAGAACTTTGATATTAACTTACATTTCCTAAGTTGTAGTTCTTTTCAGAGAAGTTAGTTCAAATATTCAAATCTGACTCACCAAAGGCTAATTCATCAAATGTGTATAAATACTACACTGTCAATCAGGGGTAGGCAACCTAAGGCCCAGGGGCCGGATGTGGCCCCCCGAGGCCTTTGGACCGGCCCCAGGCTGGTCCTGCCGCCGCCGCTGCCGCCGTCATGATATTGATTATTGTTGTTATTACTTGTTCTTGGGGTTTTCTTGGCAAAATCTCCACAGGGGTTTTGCCATGGCTTTTCTGGGGCTGAGAGAGTGTGCATGCATATTTTTTAATTGTTTTTAATTTTTAAATTTTTATTTATTTATTTATTTTGGTGCTTCGGCCCCCCAATTGTTTGAGGGACAGCCCCCAGGGGCTCAAGGACAACCCGGCCCCCGGCTCAAAAAGGTTGCCTACCCCTGCTGTCAATGGTTAACATCTAAAGTACAATTCCCTCAGACCACCTCCTATATAAAAATATAGAGTAAGTGGCACACAGCTGTTGTGGTATGTCCCCCATATGATGCACGAGCAGCCAAACATTTTGTGGTGAGTTGTTACCCAAAGAAAGGGGGGGATCAGGGGTCCTCACCAAGTATGCCAGTGTTATATTAAATGTTGGGGGAAATTAGCTTTGGAAGAGGCTGGGTAAACTTTAGGACCGTTAGCACCTGGATATGTTGGTAATAACTGAGAAGGACTCCAGGTTTGGATTATTAAAAGGGCTTTATTTTATAAATAAATGCAGCTCATACATGGAATGCAGCCTGGGGCAGCTGTATGTATACTGAGTGCACAGGAGCTAGGTTTTTGGGACCAATAATTATACCTGAAAACTAGCCTCTGGGTATGTGCTATCTTGTGAGATAACAAGTCTTGACAGTCTCTCCCAGGAATTGACAATGGGATTCCAGACTGGTTGATGGCTTTAACTTTAGGGTGACAAAACAGTGATTGGATGAGGACAACCTCAGGGTCAATGGACAAGAAAGTGGGTTGAAAACATGCCATGGGGTAGACAGAAAAAGCTGGTATTTCAGTGCAATGAGACCTCCTTTGTATTTTGGTGCAAGAGGATGTAGAGGACAAAGGGGAAGGATTGATTGTAGTATTTAGTCTTGATTGTAGTATTTAGTCTTGATTGTATTACTGCCTGGATCATATACATGCACTTGGGGCTTCATTCCTGTTCTTCTGGGAACTTCACCTAATATTCCAAAAGGTTATCAGGACCTCTTAAGAACATGCTGGCTCCAGCTATGAAATATGAAAATATGGAGATCCCAAATATAGCATGGGGCATGCAGGGTATAATAATAGAGCAGAGGAAAGCACAGAACAATTGCCCATTCCATAAAGCTACAACTATATGTTGGTGGAAGAAAAGAATGTAACAGAGGCTGCCATTTTTCACAGAGTCCTTAGTTTGTACTTTAATATTTAATTATTTATTTGTGGAATCATCAAGTTGGAAGGCATCTTGTACACCATCTAATTCAACCCCATTTTTGTGCAGAATGTAAAAGAAGCCTTCAGGTGAAGGCCCACAGTAATGCCAGGAGATCTTGGGAAGTGCACTCTCTACAAAGAATATGCGAGTGGTGGAAAATAAAGCTGAATGGAGAAAGAAAGAAAATAAAAAAGGCATCGCTTAAGGTAAGCTAGGACAAGTATTTGTTTCCAGTAAAGTCAATAAAAATGGGAGCTGTGGAGGTTCAGAAATACACATCAAGATGATAACAGAAGATGTTCTAGTAAGGCCTAAGGAATAGTTAGTTTAATGCCAGAAAGAAATCTAAAGCACTATAGAGCTTAAGGAAAGGGAACAGTTCCCTTCTTCCTCCTTCTTCCTCTTTCTGTTATTATTATTGTTATTATTATTGTTATTATTATTATTTAATTTATTTACAAAGGACAAATAACAATAAGAACAATAAGAAAACAATTTTCACAGAGATGGAATACAAGAGAAAGAGCAGAATCTTATGATTACTTATTTGACAGGTTGCCATCCTCATCAGGGTCCATGGTTGTCAATGGGTGTAAAGATATCTGACCATAAGTTCAAATGTGATGAAGGTAGTTTTGTTGGATTTGAATTTGTATTAACCTCTTTCTATCTTGAAAACCTCTTTCTGAGTCATCTTTTTCTCTTCCCCAACAGAACAGAGCCCTGGTGATGCAGTGGTTAAATGCCTGTACTGCGTCCACTTACTCACAAACCACAGGTTGTGAGTCCAATACCAGCCAGGGGCTCAAGGTCAACTCAGCCTTGCATCCTTCTAAGCCCGCTAAAATGAGTACCCAGCTTGTTGGGGGCAATTAGCTTACACATTGTAAATCGCTTAGGAAGTGCTTAAGTGCACTGATAATCGGTATAGAAATGCACTTGTTATTGCTAACATGGTAACTCAGCAGATAATGGCACCACTCCTTTTGTTCTTCTAAGCCAGGGACAGGCAACCTTTTTGAGACCTGGGCCGGTCTCCTGTAG
>CM034708.1:63974917-63987095 GCA_020142125.1 Phrynosoma platyrhinos
TCTGAAGTTTGCTTTGCCTCCCGGGAGGGAGGGCGCGCAGCGCAGGGGACGGAGCATGCTGAGAGCAACCCGGCAGCCAAAATGGCGGCCGGAGAAGCCCGGCAAAAAAAAAACCGCCGTGGCGGTGGCGGCGGCAGGACCAAAACGGGGCCGGTAACAAGGCCTCCCTGGGCCGGATCTGGCCCCCGGGCTGTAGGTTGCCGACCCCTGTTCTAAGCCACATAGTCCCCAAACTGTGCCCTTTAAGAGATTTTAGACTTCAGCTCCCAGAATTCCAGACTATTGGCCAACATGGCTGAGGCTTCTGGAAGCTGAAGCCCAAAATCTCTTAAAGGGCACAGTTTGGGACCACTAAGCTATGAGTTCCTAAGAATCTGTATGTCACTGAGAGTAGTTACATTAATGCACCTATTCAACTTTTCTCTTCCAGGCAGATTGAGTCAAGCACACATATCAACATGGATGCCAAGGGAAGAAGGAAATATGGCAGGTGAAAGTAGGCTATTTGGTAGAATGAAGTGGGATGAGAACTGAAAGCAATCACTAGTGAAAGCATGTGGACTTGCCAAGTGGAAACAAATCTGGGCCCTGAAGCTGGTGCACATCTATGGCTGGAAGCTGACTGATGATGTTTGAAGGAGCTCCACAAGCTGAAGGATGTCGGATAGAAATTTCTTTCTTTCTTTCTTTCTTTCTTTCTTTCTTTCTTTCTTTCTTTCTTTCTTTCTTTCTTTCTTTCTTTCTTTCTTTCTTTCTTTCTTTCTTTCTTTCTTTCTACCTTCCCATTCTCTCTATATAGGAAGCTGGGGGAGTTTGCATTCTGAAGTGAGTGAATATCATAAAATGGCAGATGGTGGATATTTGTACTTGTTAGCATGTGAAAGTTCACCTACTGAAATAGCTGATGAAAGATGGTGCACATTTGTGGTTTGGAGGCAAGACATAGAAAGAAAAACTAATGGCAACCAATCATTATTTACAATGTTACCTGGGGTGTGTTTGTGTGTATATATGCATAGGAGAAGTGATTGCTGGTATATGAGTACACCAGGACACTGATTGAAATTGGTGTCAAAATACTGCATGACTAGGGAGTTTATCACATGCAAAAATAAAGCGACTTACCCCTGCTGCAAATCAGCCAGCTGAGTGCAGCTGGGAGGCAGGATGCTGCTAGGATGCAGTCGCCTGGTGGCATTGGTGGCATTAATTCCTGATTTCATCCTGTAAGAGACTGTATCCCAGCAGGGGTAAGTCACTTTATTTTTGCATGTGATAATCTCCTAGGTAAGTGCTCAGATAGTAACGAAGGTTAAGATTTCAGATTCAGAATAAATTTAATATATGGAATTAAGGAAGGAAACCAATTAATGTTCATGGATGGAAGCCAGTGAATATTCACAGGTGGAAGCTTGAGGATGATTTCCCAGACAGAACCCAGTGGCAGTGCCTTAAGTGCTGCTGGTGGAGAAACCAATTTATTTGTCATATGTGTTGTATTTCATTTGTTGGAATGAAAATGTGCATCTGAGGGTCCCTGGTGAGTTGCCTTACTGAAGCTAAGCAGGGGTGGGTCTTTTCAACATCTGGATAAGACATCTGGGACATCCATGTATCCTGAGCTCCATGACAGAAGAACAGTGGGATACCAGTGTGCTAAATATATTAATCTAGAGCCATATAAAGATTTGACGTATTTAAAGACTTAATATGGAAATTAATCAATTTTGATCTTATGGTAACCTAGTAATTACACATCAATTATTTTGCTCTTCTCCAATTCTACCAAAATGCCTAAAACCAAATTTGATGAAATATAGTACAGGTTGAGTATCCCTTATCCAAGATGCTCAGGACCAGAAACATTTTGGATTTCAGATTTTTGAACATTTGCAAATACATACATAATGAGATATTTGGAAATGGGACCCAAATCTAAACATGAAATTCATTTATGTTTCATATTCTATATATGTTTCATAGTCTATATATCTTAAATAATTTTGTGCATGAAACAAAGTTTGTGTACATTGACCCATCAGAAAGTAAAGGTGTCACTGTCTCAGCCATCTATGAAAATTTTGGATTTTGGAGCATTTTGGATTTTTGGATAAGGAATACTCAATCTGTATATAAATATTTAAAATAAACATCACTGCATTTCCCCATCTGCATTCTCTTATGTAGAGGCTAGAGGAGTATGTGATCTGATTTCTCATTATAATGAGATGAATGAAGGGAGAGAATACTAGAACTGAAAGGTGGCATGTGAAGTTTCAAAATTCTTGAAAAGGATGTATGAGCGCCAGGGACAATAGGCAAAAACTGAAATAATACAACTAGAAATTATTTAACAAGAAGTAAAAAAGAAAAGAAAAGAAAGTGAAACAATATCTAGAGTTTGGATATAAGATTTACAATTTAGAAGATTATCGCACACCTAATCCCTGTTGGGATACAGGCAGGTTGTAACCATCACAGATGGATCTTATCACACTGCCACATGCCCAGGCAGTAGGCATTCAATATCAAATTCAGGCTTCCCCTGCACCTTTTCAAGAATGGGGAAATCCCACTCTTGAAAAGCTGCCGGAGAAGCCTGGGTTGAATATAGGCTGGATATAGGCTGGATAATCTCCTTAATCTCTGCAACAGACTGTGGACAGTGTTTGGTCCCAAGGCTCCTTTTTGTGCTTTCAAGTGCTCCACAAAACCTTTTTTTCCATTGGCGTCTTGTTTGCTGCCAGAATTCACTACCAAAACATTAAATG
Organism: Phrynosoma platyrhinos; assembly: GCA_020142125.1. Taxonomy (NCBI): domain Eukaryota; kingdom Metazoa; phylum Chordata; class Lepidosauria; order Squamata; family Phrynosomatidae; genus Phrynosoma; species Phrynosoma platyrhinos. The sequence continues at coordinate 63,977,689 of CM034708.1, forward strand.
TACTGCTCCTAATAGAAAAAAAAAGAGTTCAGGTCTGATTTGTTCTAGGGCCCATTACAAGGGAGTATCATAAAGTAACAATTATTACCTGGAAGTTATTATGATATACTGATGACATTTTGTTAGTGTCATCATTGATCCCTACATGTGTGATGTTGATAAAATCAGCTCTTTGTGTCCTTTATTTTAGTTACAGGTTGTGCCAGAAGTGACTAAAGTGTAAGATGGAAAAGACTGAGGCTCACAGCATGATAAAGTTCCTCCATTTGTAATAGTGCCTGGCCAATTCACAATGAGATGATGGTAGTTTATGGAAATGATTGCCCATGTTATGACACTATTGTGAGGTGGAAAAAGAATTTCCAAGCTGGTCACATGTCCCCCACAGATGAGCCAAGCCCTGGAAGACCATCATTGACGGACAATGCAACACAGTGAAGAAAGTGGAGTGTTTAATCCTAGAAGACAGAGGAGCAACCATCCAACCGAAACTGGTCTCAGTTACGGTAGTGTGTGGAAAATTATTAATGACAAACTGTACATAACTAAGGTGTCTGTACACTGGCTTCCACATTTGCTAACCCCTTTCCAGAAACAAACATGGCATGCACAGAGAAGATGGAGAAATTCTAACTGGGACAGAGAAAAGAAAGAACTACTTTGCCTCAATCTTCTCACAAAAGGAAAAGGGTGCTCAACCTGAGGAAAATGGAGCAGAGTACATAATAGGGGAAATGTAGCCTTTTAGGCACTGAGTGCCCAAACTAAATGGCCTTTCGGCACTGGATTTTACCCCATGCCAGAGGTGGAATTTCCAGGGGAGGGGGGAGGACTTCTAGGGTGGGACTTCCGCCCAATGGGGGGTGGGACTTCTCTTCCTCCCAGCCATCCTAGGCCTTCAGCTGCCTCTGGCCCTCCTCTTCCCTGCTCCATGTACCAGGGAAAATGGCTCGGCATGACATTCTGGCATGTATGCCAAAGGTTCGCCAACATGGATCTATACAGTCAAAGTCTTTGGTTAAAGTCTATAAAGCACAAGCTGATATAACACAATACATATCATTTATATTGGTTTTAATATAGCAACCATGTTTGGTTTTACCAACCAAGCAGCAAATAGGACATACAATAACATATTGCCATGTGAGTGCTGCTATTCATATTTCATATGTTCCAGCTTTTCACAGATGAGAACAGACACTTCTGGCCAAGCAATATCAGAATGAGGTCAAGATGGCAAAAATTATTAATGAGGAAGAGCATATAAAGTAGGGCAAGCTGGTGCAATTTGCTTTTATTTGAACCTACTTGGAAGGGTAAGATTTGCCCCTCCTCTTCTCTCACCTCTCTTGAGTTAACTGAATGCAAACTATTTTTTGCACTTTGAACTCAGTTTGCAGCAATTGAGGTAAGCTGAAGACAAAGACTGAAAGTGGGAGTAGAGTGAAAAAAAAATGGGACATTCTAAAATCACCTGGAGAAATCAGTTGACAGAAAATTAATTGGGACTGTCCCTGCCCAAATCAGGACAGTGGGAGAGCATGGTATTTCCAGCCAGTCCATATTATTCCCCTTGGGTTTTCCACCCTCCACACGAGTTTCTCAGCATTCTGAAGAGTATTTTCCAGCATATAAGATGACCTTTTAACCTGCAAAATCTGTGGCTAAAATGGGGGGGGGGTCGTCTTATATGCTGGGTATAAGGATAATGAAGATAGAGGTGTTAAAACTCTATATTTTGACTGGAAAAATGGGGGGTCGTCTTATACGCAGGTTGTCTTATACACTGGAAAATACGGTAGTATGTTCAGATATCATACAGATTCCCTTCTTTATAGTTTTAGTCCTTTTTATTTATTTTGATTGCTTCTTATAAGCATATTTTAACATCCTTTTACTGCACTGGGGGTGTCATTTTGGCTTCACAAATAACACTGAGAATAGAGAGAATACTATTTTTAAGCACATCATTATTTTTTTCTAGGTACCTGAAAACTATAAAGTGGTTAAAAATAATCTCCAGAAACTGGAAAAAGCAAACACCAACCCTCTCTTATACAACAAAGCTTACAAAAAACGAGAGCCAAGACATGAAAGAAAGGTCTGAAGAACCAGTGTTTTGATTCTTAATAAATAATATATCATTGTTTATGTTGAATCAAAGAGCAAAGATCATTTTCCAGGGGAACTGTTTTCGCTGTTGTTTGTCTTACAAATGCAGCATGCACCACAAGCTCTTCTAGTGTCTTGGAATAGTTATTGTTTCATGCTGTTTTTCCCCTCTTGTCTCCCACAGCTTCTTTGTAATGCTTAAGCAAACCTTCAGAAACTGTTTATATCTGATGTTGTAGAAACAGAGGAGGCAGCAGAAAGAAACATTTGGGGCACGAATAGCTGGCAACAAAGACTGATATTGGTGGAGAAGTTGGTTCTGCTACTCTAATTTAATAATCACTTTTCTTTTCAGACACCTGGCCACCATTTTCCTATCCAGTGTGGTAGGTAATAGGCTACTTCATGGTATTGACTTATGATAGGACCTTATCACACACTGGCCACGAAGCGAAAAGTAACCAAAATAAGAATAAATTCAGTTCTATACCGAAATGAACTGAATTTCGCCTGCGCGGCCATTGCGCAATGATTCCGAAAGCTCCCTTGTACTTCCACGAAAAACCGAATGTCAAAAGATCTCAATTCATTACGGATTAGCTCTGGGTTCTGTCGAGTTTCGGTGCAACGTCGTGTGTAAACACGGAGAAACAATACGGATTAGCTCCGGGTTCTGTTGAGTTTCGGTGTAACGTCGTGTGTAAACACGGGGAAATAATATGTATTAGCTACAGATACCCTTTGGATTAGGTCTGCTTTAGACCCCGTGTGATAAGGTCCATAGTGCTGTAAGTATGGGGAAAGTCCCAAGGATTTTGAATAGATATTTGTCAGAACACCCTCCAAATCCCAGGATTATTTGGGCCAAATTCTAGAGCAATAGGGCCATACATTCCAGTTTCTGTCGTTAGCCAAATGACCTTGGGCCTCTGGGGGCATCACTTCTTGTTTCTAAAAAAAATAACATCAAGGCAAATCAGGGAATAACTTGGCCCATTGGTCTTCAGGTGAAGGAGCATCTGGAAGGAGTTTAGTTTCTTTCTTCCTACAGGAATTAATATGGGCTCCCCCAACCATCTGTTGCCAGAGGACTTCAGAACCAAGGGGAATGAACATGGTGACCATTCTTTGGTAAAAGGAAAAACTGCCATTCAACTCAAGCAAGGAAAGAGGAAGGCCTAAAAATGTACTGAAACTTGGTCCAAACTGAATGTTTGTGTGTGTGTTCCTTCAAGTCTCCTATCAACTTATGGACACACCATGGATTTCATAGCTGTTTCTTAGGCAGGAATATTCAGAGATAGTTTTTCTAGTTCCTTCCTTTGAAATATAGCTCAAAGTACTGGGTGTTCATTGGCAGTCACCCATCCAAGTTCTAACCAGGACTGACCTTGCTTAACTTCCAATATCAAATGAGATCTGGTGTCTTTAGGGGTGTGTGTGTGTGTGTATAGGTTGCTAATTGCCATTGAATTGACCCTGACTTGTGGCAATGTTGTGAGGCAATATTGTGATTGAGACCTCTCCAAGTCCCTCTGTCCCCCACAGTTCTTCTTAGTTCCTGCAAATCCATGCCCATGGTATTAAGGCCTATAACCTGAATATAAATGTTCACTTAAACCATTTTGTTCTAGCATTGAAGACATTATTTCTGTCCCTTTCTTTTCTTTCCATTCTCATTTCCTTAAATATGTTAGCTTTTAATTTATGAATCTAACAGCAAAGCCCATCTCTCCCCGCCCTCCCATGCAAGCTGCTGTATCCATATACTCTATTGTGTGATGATATGCTTTGTGCAACACCTACTTTAACACTGATTTTATTAATGGGGGGGATAGCAAACAAATTAACCCACTTAGTAGTAGTATAAGTGAGATTAGTAGACCAACCACACACACAATGCAAACTGTTAGAGAAAGCTCATTTCAGATAAACCTACTGTACTGGAAGATCTCTGTCTAGGTTTTGTTACTATACATCTTTAAAAATTTAAATACATTTCTAAAATGCCTCACAATTCCATAAATATACCTAAATTTACACAGGTGTAACCATGTTCATCCATATTAGAAGAAGGACCAAAGACCTTACAGTCTTAAGAGTCAGAATCCTGCTGGGGTCATACAATTTTGTAATACTTACATCTGCGGGAATTAGAATTGAGTGGTTCTGTTACATTCATATTCAGTAATGGGCTGCTGTTATGATAGTACATACTAGAGCCACCAAAGTTGTTGTGCAGTAGAATGCATATCACATTGCTTCCAATGTGCATTGCATTGGTTCCAATACACATTGGACACCAATATGCATCAGGCACTCCTGTCAGTGTTCTGTAAGACATCTTCACAATTTAGGAAGGGGTTTTCATAGCAATTCTGCTACATAGCTAGAAATACATAAAATTATGTAGCATAACAGGTCATAAAGGATTCAGGTTTAGATTTATTGTAGCATAATCTTTGACTGAGCACATAGTACTTCTGCAAACACAGAAATGAAGTGCATTCTAGTTCAGGAAGGCTCATGCTGTAGCTTACATTATGACATATTAATCTTGCCTATGTTATAGTAAAAAAACAACCAATAAAGTAATTAAGTTTTGGGCTGAAAATCATTGTATATCCTCAACACGAATACAAGGGCTTCTTTCAATTAATAGGAATTGTTTGTATGAACTGAGTGGCCTCCTTTAACTTGATCCCTGGCCCAAACTGGGTAGATGTTAAAATATATTTTCCCCTAAACATGTAATCATTTTATATATTTAGCCCTAAGGAAGTTTGCTTCCTCAAAGTTAAGCTGATCATAAGACTTTCCTGCATTTGTTTTAAATTGGAAGCATTGTTGCTCTACCTTATTTCATTCTGTAAGAGAAAATGTGATAGCAATACAGAAAGCTATGGACAAAACAGCCTGGAGTTTTCTTTCATGCATTGTCATGTTTGTCCTGATGCTGTGATCTGAAATATTAGTAAAAGTTATACTGGCTACCTCATAATAGATATACATATGAGATGTGAGACAGCATTCTATCCAACAGCTCACTAAGAAGATATAGTTCCTGCATTAAAATTAAAATTTATCTGAGTGGGTCAGGGAGGAAATGTTCAAACCCCTTGTTCTGTCCATACACAGTACATTTCTAGGCCTTCCTCTAAAATTTTTATTTATCAAATCACAGGACCAACAGAGTTTAGGGGAACAAGAAATACATAGGCAAGTATAACAACACAAACCATTTACCGTGGGCCCTCCACACTTGCTCGGGTTAGGAATGTAGGCTCCCTGTGAAAGTGGAAAAACTGCAAATAAAACCAAAAACAAAACACTAATACTTTTTAAACTTGAGAGAACATCACTCTAGGAATGTCTAGGTCCTCTACCACATGTCTGTGGTCAACGTCTGCCAGAAGTTGACCACAAAATTGCACTGGAGGACCTACAAAAGCCTAGAGAAGTGTTCTCTTTAGCAATCTCTAGGTCCTCCAGCACAACTTCTGCCAGATGTTGACGATAAAGTTGTGCTGGCTCCTAGAAAGAACATATTAATCAAATCTGTAAATAATCAGATCCACAAAAACTCAAAGCCACAAATGTGGAGTGCTGATTGTAAAAGCTTAAAACAGAATTGAAATTGGCACCCCACAGTTCAAAACCCAGTAATCTCTTTCTATCCTTCCTTCACACCCAACTGCATACCTAAATTTACCTAAATGCCTCCCTAGCATTCTGTTCCAACTCTGCATAACCAAGCATGTCTAGTCCCAATCCAATCCTTCCCAGCAAGTCACTCCCTGCATAGGTTCGCTTTCTGTGTTCCAGGCAACGGATTGGATACGAACACTCCTCTCCTTTGGTGGAAGGACTTCCATGGACCAACTTCTTCCCTCAGAGGAAGGGAAACTTTGGGAACACCCTCTTGAGTGCAATGATATCTAGATGACTGCAAAGCATTTCAACAATTGGCACTAGTGGTTAATATCCCTGAAAATCTTATTTTGCATTTTGCAATGTAATTCTGGACTTAAACACTAGCTTCAGAAGAACTTAGGGGGGTTGCAGACTGCCAGAAATAGTGAAAATTGAGTCCACTTTTAGGGTTAGGGTTAGTGCTAGGAAATCATGGGAATTGTTTTTTCCCCTGAAACATAGTTCCTGGTAAATATATATAAAGTTGCAGCCTCAGTAAATTCAATAAGTTTATATTAAGCCTGTTAAATGAACCTCCTCCAATTTCATGTCTTCCTGATGTTTTGGGTCACAACTTCCATTATCCCTGACTAGTGTCTATGCTGACTGAGGCTGATAGGAAGTGTAGCTAGCCCCAAACGTCTAGAAGGTACCATGTTAAGTTGGACTGTATGAGCCTCTCCTGTTTTTGATTCTTACAACAAATTGCTAGCTGTAGTCCACTTACATCAAAAGATCAAATTTGATTTAAATATAGGGCAAAGTGTCTACAACAAACTACAGTTCCCAGAATTCCATTGCACAGAGTCATGGCAATTAAAGTAGTGTCAAACTGAATTATTTTCTGCAGTGTGGATGCAACCTCAGAGAAATTATCACATTTGTCTCTAAGCAAAGCATAGCACGAGCTTTTATAGACTCGAGCCTACTTCCTCAGATGCATTTATCCCTGTGAGATACGTTTTGGAAGAATACCACCTCAAACATTACAAAGGACACCACTTTATTATTTCTTTATGACAACAGCATAGAGGGTTCACTACAGGAAGAAACATACTTCTTCATTTTTACGACCCTTTCTTTAGTGTCAGTTAATCAGATATATATTTAAAATGGTTGCCTGAGAGAAAAGAAAACGTTGAACTGATGCAATGGGTGATTTGCTCCAGAACAATGAACAGGAGTGAAAGATAGGTCAGGCATAGTTGCAGCATGTACTATTACTCCTTTCAGAAAGGACAGTAGGTTGGAGAACAAAGAGAAACAGAACTCCAGGACAAACTAATAAATCATGTGTTCCTTCTACGTCTCTGCATCTCTAACACTGTGGCAAGCATATGTTTAAAACTGTACAAGGGGGAATCTATTGCAGAAAAATGACTACTTTAGCTTGCACAAGCCAGGGCAGAAGGAGAGGATCTTCCCTCCTCCCTGTTGCATGGAGTATTTTGCTCACTTGCCAAAGAATTAACCATACCAACTGCATGAATGGCATATATAATTACCCTCTTTGGCTGTGTGTTAGGAGGATAAGAATTTGAAAAAAGTTATTTTGTGGAACTGCAAAGTGGTCTCACCACTGGAGCAGCCACTAGGCAGTAGGCAGGCCTCCATCTGAGGACCTCATTTCTGTTGCTGAAGAAGATCTGTAGTATCCTTTGGGCCCTCAGCTCTTTTCCTTAATCCATTGCTCTTCTAGTCCAGGAAAGCTTTTGTCATAAAAAAAAAAAGTTAGACTTCAAGGTGCCACAAGATACTTTTTTGTGTGCTTGCATTTTTTGAAATTAAAATGAAACACATTATCTAACAAGGAAGAAGAGCTTAATTCCCTGAAAACAGCTGTTCTCTTTCAAACAGCTGTTTTGATATCTGACAGGATGAGTTCAGGCAAAAAGAAACCCATTCAATGAAAACTCCTCTCTTTTTTTCTGAAGAGAGAGGAAATGAGGGCAGCCAGGTTAAGTCAACTGCCAAAGAAGCTCCAACTTGCCACAACAAGCAAATGTAATACAGGAATTTTTTTAGGAAAGAAAAACAAGCATCACAATAGTCCTATTCAGGTCCTATTCAGGAATGAGTCCACTGCCATTCCCACAGACTTCCCCATGTTGGGGGCTGAACCTTTACTACAGGGAGCCTTTTAGATTCAGTTTTACTTCTTGTGCAATTGGGAGCTCTAGATCAGAATTCTAAATTTCATGAAGATTCTCTTTTGTTGAAAGTGCTCCCCAAATGCAGAAATTCAAGATGAGCACTGGAGAGGAATTGGTGGCAATAAACATGTGGTATTGAAAAAAATTCCCTATGGTATGACAAATGTTCAGGGAACAGGATGCTGCAGGAACAGTAAGAAATTAATTTTGTTGTTAACTGCCCTCGAGTCCATCTTGACTCATGGAGACCCTATGGATGAGACATCTCCAAGACCCCCTGTCCTTCACTGCTCTGCTTAATTCCTGGAACCCCTTAATACCCATGAGCTCCTTAATAGAGTCCATCCATCTGGCATGTAGCCTTCTTCTCTTCCTACTTCCCTCCACCTTTCCCAGCATTAGTGTTTTTCCAAAGAGTCCTCTCTTCTCATGATGTGTTCAAAGTACAACAGACTCAGTTTCATCATCTTGGCTTCCAGGGAGGCTTCTGGCTTGATCTGCTCAAGGACCCACTTGTTTGTCCTTTTGGCTGACCATGGGATCCTCAGCACTCTTGATTTTCTTCCTATGTTCTTTCTAAACTGTCCAGCTCTCACATCCATACACGGTAATAATAGGGAATACAATGGCGTGTATGATTCTGACTTTTGCGCTGACTTGTATGCTTTTGCACTTTAGAATATTTTCTAGTTCTTTCATAGCCACCTTCCCCATCCTTAATCTTCTTCTGATTTCCTGACTGCAGTCCCCATTTCTATCAGTGTTTGATCCCAGGTATGATATTTTTTTTTACTATTTCTATTTCTTCATTGTCTAGGTTGAAGTTGTGAAGGGCCTCGATGGTCATTATTTTTGTTTTCTTTATGTTCAGCATTAAGCCTGCCTTTGCACTTTCTCCTTTGATCTTCCTTAGTAGGTGTTCCAAGTCTGTGAGGTTTTCTGCTAGTATTATGGTGTCATCTGCATATTTAAGATTGTTGATATTCCTTCTTCCCATTTTCACTCCTCCTTCTTCTGTGTCCAATGCTGCTTTTCTTATATGTTCTGCATACAGGTTGAACAGATAGGGTGAAAGGATGCAGCTTTTTCTGGTCCCTTTGCCAATTGGAAACCATTCTGTTTCTCCGTGTTCTGTTCTGACAGTAGCCTCTTGTCTTGACTACATATTCTTAGTCAGAACTATCAGATGTGCTGGCATTCCATGTCTTTAAGAGCATTCCATAGCCTTTCATGATTTATGCAGTCAAAGGCTTTGCTATAGTCTATAAAGCACATGCTTTTCTTTTGGAATTCCCTGGTGCGCTCCATTAGCCATCATTTGTAATGTGGTCCCTAGTGCCTCTTCCTTGCCTGAACCCCACTTGGATCTCTGAGATTTCTCTGTCCATGTATGGTTGGAGACTATGGGGGGAAGCAGACTGGCGGCTCTGCACCGCCCCGGGAAGGTGC
>CM034708.1:63987195-64011807 GCA_020142125.1 Phrynosoma platyrhinos
CACTTCCAACCTGTTGGCCATTGTTTTGTTTTCCATATCTGTTGATATAGGTTGGTTAGCACTAGATTGCAGCAGTTCAATTGGAATATCATCAATATGGATTACAGCAGTTCAATTGGAATATCATCTGTTCTTGGTGATTTGTTTTTCACTATTTCTCTTATTGCAGTTTCCGCCTCACTTTTTAGAATTTGGGGTTCATATATAATTATAATTATATAAATGTAATGTAATATAATTATATAAATGCACACTATACTCACAGCTGTGCTGATAGCTGACAGTCGAAAGGATTCAGTAGAGTGTGAGGTGTACAAAAGGACAACCTTTAAAACAATGGGTGGTGTAGGATCCATTTTTATGCCAAAGAAAGATGGAACAAGCTGGGATTTCTGAGGGCTTTTGCAGACTGCCAGAAATGAGTCCACTTTAAGGGTTAGGGTTAGGGAATCATGGGAACTGTATTTTATTGTGGCACCAGAGCTCTCTGACAGAGAAGGCTCAATGTCTCAGAAAAAAAAAACACAATTCCCATGACTCCCTAGCACTAACCCTAACCCTTAAAGTGGACTCAATTTGCACTATTTCTGGCAGTCTGCAAAGGCCCTCAAGTTTAGAAAAATATGACTTAAAGGAAACATAGTGGCAAGGCTTATAAAAGTATGAATGGAGTGGACAGAATATGAACTGATGGACAAAAGCTCTCATACCATACTCTGAATCAGATTATGAGAATGGAGGGCTCAAAGAAATAACATACAGAACTGTATTTCTTTTGGTTGTTAGGCAGTGACAGTAAACAACAGTACAGTACAGTACAGTACAGTACAGTAAAGTAAACGACCACTAATGGGTTATTTCTGAAGATACTGTTCTGAAGCAGTGGGCTAGCTATCCATGGTTTTGTGCATCCAACTAGCCTTGCTCCATATCAGACAATGGTGGTGCATGTACAAAGCTGCACCAATGTGGATGCACACATATTGCTGTTCACAGTTATATGGACTTTGGATCCATGTTATTTTGTATTTGCAGGGGGAGGGGAAAGGACAGGAACCAAACTCTCACTAATATGGAGGGCTGACTGCATTTGGGAAACTTTTAAGAAATTTGAGATGTGCTATCATATGAAAGCATGAAGTAGTGGTTTGAGAGTTGGACAAAAACTATGGAGACTAGGGTTCAGTCCTCAGTTTAGGCAAGTCATAAGCTCTCTCAGCCTCAGAGGAAGGCAATGGCAAACCTGCTCTGCACAAATCTAGCCAAGAAAACCCAATGATAGGTTTGCTTTAGAGCCACCGTAAGTTGGAAACAACTTGAAAGCACACAACAACAGCAATCATATTTTTATATCAATAAGCATATATGCTAACCCACTCTTTCAGTCAATGAACTCAATGTACATATTTTTCCCTTCATGCTTAGCTAATGTTTCATGGACTGTAGCTAATGTTTTCTGCTGTGATAAAACAGGGCAATAACAGGGGAAATTTATTTTGTCTCTTGTGAGTTATTCAGACTGCAAATCATACATTTATTCCTGTTAGTGCTCTTTTTGGGAAATAGTTCTGCAGTGGTGTACCTCACCTCTCAGAATCAAACTAGAGATGGTTTTTCACATTTTTCACATTTTCAAAAAAGGTTTTCCAAGTGATTAAAGACATCTATTTTTAAAAGCACAAGAGTGTTTTCATCTACGTTTTTTTTTTTTTTTTTTTTTTTTGCATTTAGCATGGTTTGTGTTGTGATTGGCCAAAGGTAAACATGGGCTTAATTTGCAGGTCTGATTGTCAAAAGCATACATCTCTGGGGAAATTCCATTGTGGGAGGAGAAAAATGGTTTATCACAAGGAATCTGCATTCCCTTTCAGATCCAGTTTGACTCTCAATTAGAATATCAAGAAAAGAAGTGGTAGTATTTTGATCCTGGCTGTGAAAACACTATAGATCCACTCTGGATGGAGCTGAACAGACAACATTTATGCCACATTGTTGTCATTTCTGAAATTAATTAAAGTTTTACAAATGTGTGAATAGATCTGCATACCCACTAACATGTTTACAACTTCCTGCCAAAAAAAAAAAAATACAACCAGGCATGTCCCAATCTGACTTTATGTTTCAAGAAACTTGGCAGCAGTTCCATAAACAAAACTTCTGAATCAGCTGGTAGTTGCATTTCAGTTATGTCTGCTCGGCTTTTTCCAAAGATGATCTGCTTTTTTGATTACTGAAGAGTAAAAATAGTGAGGGGGGGAGAGAGATAAAAAAGACTATAGACTTGGTTGCAGTTTGTCATATGATAGTATTGAAACTCACTAGTTAGCACTATACTAGACCATAAATGAGATCTGGTTCTCAGCTAAAAAACTCTCATATATTTTTAGGGGGAAGGGTAAGCCATGTTAATTGGTTGTACAAACAATAAATCTTGGATGGAGGAAGAGGCTTGGAAGGAGCAGTAAGGAAGGTGGCAACTTGCTAGAGAGGAAAAGGGATGCTAGAGAAGAAAAAGGAATGATTATCTCCTTAATCAATAATTTGTTTCAATTGTTGCTTTTAATCCTTCCACCCAAAGTTTTGGAGATATTGTTGAAGAATGGCCATTTTTCCTGGAAGTCTGGAACCATATCTTGCTGAAAAATATGTCGTAAACAGTTTTTGAAATTGGCATGTTACAGCGTTTATAGTACAGAAACTCCAAGGAAACATGGTCTATGATCCTATTCCGTTTTTGGCAGAAAATTACCTGGATATGCCTGGTCTTAACAAGTGAGGCTGGTTGAGTATTTTGAACCAAGGAACTATGGCAGAAATCATATGCTGTGCCTTTGTTGACTGACCATTTTCCAAGCTACTCCTCCCATAGTGGTTTTTTCTCAGAACCGATCACAGCTAGACAGCAAGAACCAGATGGTTCTTGGAAGACATGTCCTCTGCCACGAAATATACGCTGTGCAGCTATCTCAACTTTTGGGAATCAACTAGCCCACTGCTGATGTCACTATCCCTCAAGCAGGAAGGTCTTGGGTACCTTCTTGCACAAATGACTAAAATGTCCAATTACTCATTGCAGTCTTCCATTGTTAAATTGAGTCTTTCAGTATTAACAGAAACAGCATTGAATATTAAAAATATGAATGTTTTGCAACACTGCCTGAGCAGAGACTGGATAATGGTCTTGAAATCCTTGTAACTGATAAGTCCAAACAGATTGTCACACTGGGGACAATATTAATTGGTATGTACTTTGTACAATATCTTCATTTTATTTTATTTTTTGGTTCATTTGGTTGGTAAATACAGTATTGGAAATCAGATCAAACTTTTCTTCCATCAGCTAGCAGAAGACATGAAAATTCCTTTCCCAACTAACATTTCAGTGAAAATATTTGCAAATTGCGTACTAATTTGTAGTAGACTTCCACAACTGCCAATGCCAAACTGAGTGAAGATAAGTAAATTATATTTGTAACAGTAGCAAGGATTGTGATCATAGCTATTTCACATTAGATAATAATATCAATATCATTCCATTTAATTGCCACATTTATATGAATGGAATCCTGTATAAGTGGAACTAAATAGGAAGGTTAAGAAAGCAAATAGGAAGAGAAACCTAGTGATATTGAGAGAAGACACAGAGTAAGTGAAGAACTACTAGGAAGTGATTTAGTTTTTGTTGTTAACTGCTTTCGCATCGATCTTGACCCATGGTGACCCTATGGATGAGACAGCTTCTGGGGCCCCTGTCCTCTCATGCTCTGCTCAGCTCCTGAAAACTCATATTCATGATATCTTTAATAAAGTCCATCCATCTAGTATGTGGACTTCCTCTCTTTCTATTTCCCTCCACCTTTCCTATTATTGTCTTTTCCAACAATTTATGCCTTCTCATGATGTGTCCAAACTACGACAGTCTATAGGCCTAAGCAGACTGCCAGAAATAGTGCACATTAAATTGAGGCACTGCCCTCAGTGCTAGGGAATCATGGGAACTGTATTTTTTTCTGGGACATTGAGCCTTCTCTGTAAGAGAGTTCTGGTGCCACAATAAATTACAGTTCCCATGATTCCCTAGCACTGAGCCAGGGCAGTGCCTCAGTTTAATGTGCACTATTTCTGGCAGTCTGCTTAGGCCCTAAGTCTTGTCATATTGGCTCCTAGGGATATCTTTGGCTTGATCTGCTCTAGGACCCATTTGTCTGTCATTTTGGCTGTCCATGAATTCCTCAGTACTCTTCTCCAGCACCACATCTCAAATGTGTTGATTTTCCTCCTATCTTCTTTCTTGACTGTCTAGCTCTCACATCCATACATAGTAATAGGGAATACAGTGGCTTGTATGATTCTGACTTTTGTGCTGAGTTGTATGCCTTTGCATTTTAGGATCTTTTCTAGTTCTTTCATAGCTGCTCTCTTCATTCCTAATCTTCTCCTGGTTTCCTGGCTGCAGTCCCAGTTCCAATCAATGTTTGATCCCAGATATTAGAACTCTTTTACTATTTCAATTTCCTCATTGTTTAGTTTGAATGTGTGTAAGTTCTCTGTGGCCATTATTTTTATTTTCTTTATGTTCATCAGTAAGACTGCCTTAGCACTTTCTTCTTTGATCTTCCTTAGTTATTCCAGGTTTGTGAGGTTCTCTGCTAGTATTATGGTGTCATCAGCATATCTCACGATTGTTGACGTTTCTTCCTCCTATTTTCACTCCTCCCTCTTCCATGTCCAAGCCTGGTTTGTTTACAATATATTCTGCATATAAGTTGAATAGGTAGGGTGATAGGATGCAGCTTTGTCTTGACTCCTTTGCCAATTGGGAACCATTCTGTTTCTCCATATTCTGTCCTGACAGCAGCCTCTTGTCCTGAGTACAGATTCCTCATCAGGACTATCAGATGTGTTGGCTCCCATGTCTTTAAGGGCATTCCATAGCCTTTCATGATCTATGCAAAGGCTTTGCTATATCTTATAAAGCACATACTGATTTTCTTTTGGAACTCCCTGCTATGCTCCATTAGCCATTGTATATTGCCAATGTGATCCCTGGTGCCTCTTCCTTGCCTGAACTCTGCTTGGACCTCTGGGATTTCTCTCTCCATGTATGATTTGAGTTTATGTTGCATAATTTTGAGCATAATTTTGCTTGCATGGGAGATTAGTGCTAAGGTCCTATAGTTGCTGCAGTCTCTTGTGTCTCCCTTTTTGTGGATGGGGCTGTATATTGACCACTTCCAATTTGCTGGCCATAGAGTTGACTGTCAGTGTGGATTGCTACAGTTCTATTGGTATATCATCTGTTCCTGGAGTCTTGTTTTTTGATTCAGTACATACCAATAAAGAAACTGTGTAGTAGGGAAAGAAGCTGGCTGCAGACTAAATGTTTTTTTGTTATATAAGCCCTACTGGAGTCTTACTGATAACTAGAAGTACATGAAACACTGGGGTTTGTAGTTTGGTGAGAGCACCACATTCTCTCTGGCAGAGAATTCTAAGTCCTCTTCCTACATTGGAAACCCCAGGACACTAAAGCATGGAGCCATGGCAATTAAAGTGAAATTTCAGTGCTATAACTCTGTAGTGTAGAACAGCCCTGCACTAGCAAAGGCTTAAGGATACACTGATATCAAGATATATAGACTTCCCTGGCACAATTATAAACTACTAGCTATTGGCAAATGTATGGTTATTGTTGAGGATGTGGTATAATATAGAGCGAGCAGAGTTATGTGCAGCTATCACTTATTATCAATTCTGAAGACTGGATACCACTCTGTACTGCATATGAAAAAGTCAGTTTATATTCATGAATGTTCATGCTAAAATAAAAACTAGTTAGTCTTGAAGGTGCTGCTCCATTCCTTTCCTCCCTCCACTTCCCTTCCTCCTTTTTATGCTATCAGTCCGGAGACTCTGGAAATTGCTGAATATCATGAGTCTTTGTTCTTGCCTTCACAAAACTCTGTGAAAGTCACCTTCAGCAGCTGTTAGTATTACATACTGCTTTGTCAGAATATGCTGAGGCTACCATATGTCTAATTTCTCAACTCCTGGTATGAAGTATAAATATAGGCTAAGATGTTTCAGATCAGAGTTGTCAGGCTATAAAATTCCTAATTCAGTAAATTTGTAAAATTTTCATCTGCTTCTACACCAAAATTTAGAAATTCTGTGGGAGAGGGGGGTAAGGGCAACAAAGTAAGTATTATAGTTGGTCACAAATTTTAAGACCGATACCTTGATAGCACACTGAAAATGGGGTTTATACATTTCCTGTTACAGCTTACTCAGAGTATCTTTCATCACACATTGCTGCAGGGTTTCATTTCCACCCCTTCACGCACATATGAGCCACTTCTGCTTTTAACTTCCCCCACCAATGTGTGTTCTTCTCATTCTATACTGCTTAAAAGGTCATATTCCAACTTTAGAAACCAGGTTTTCTGAACTTCCTTTGAGAATTGTGAGGGAAAAGGCCTATTGTCTTTCCAAGCATTTTCTTCATTGTATACTTTAAAGTTATGTAAATCATGTGGTTATTTTTGTTTTCTTAATGTTCAACTGTAAACTGTACATTCAGTGTACTCTATTATCCAACATATGTTTGCAGCATGATACTTAATGCCTAGCCTGTTTCTGAATAGTTTGGACATCTAACTCCCTCCATATACAGTAAAAATCTTTGTTATAGACTTTAGAGCACCACTTTGCTTGCATGGGAGCTTAATGCAGTGATCCTGTGATTACTGCAAACCCTGGTCTCCCCTTTCCTGGGGACTGGAAGCCTGTTACAAGTTTTGGTTTTATGACAGAGCGATATGCTAAATGACTCTTTCGATTTTGACAAGTAATGTATTAAGTCTATCTATCACACCAAATAGATTGAAGCGAATTAAATAAAAATCCCTTTCATCTAATTAACATATTAAATATTCTGATGGGAAAACTTGACAACAGTGACGTATTCAAAACTAGTGATACAATGATATAGAGCAGTGATGGCGAACCTTTTAGGGGACAAGTGCCCAAACTAAAAGACCTTCCGGAGACAGCTGAAGGCATGGGAGGAGGGGGGCAGAAGAGGAACAGGCACATGCCTATTCCTTCTTCCTCCGCACCCTCCTGGGTCTTCAGTTGCTTCTCTGAGGCAGCTGAAGACCTGGAACGGTTGGGAAGGAGGAAGAAAATGCACACACCTTTTCGTCTTCCTCCCCCCTCTCTGTGTGCCAGAGAAAATGGCCTCGTGTGCCATCTCTGGTACGTGTGCCATAGGTTCGCCACCAAAGATATAGAGGTTAGAATAACATGTGATATGAATAAATCCAGTGTTCCAAAATGGTTGCAAGAGAACTTTCCTTTGGCTTTACAGAAGACCAGCTAGTTAGTTAAATTTTTAATCAAATTATTGAAATGGAATGTTGTAATAAAAGCATAGAATCATAGAGTAGGAAGAGACTACATTTGCCCTCCTCCAGTCTGCTGGATCTTCTCCTGTTCCCCAGGAATTCTCAAAGAACATTGCCAGTGGCTCTGAGATGACTTCTGTCAGTTCCTTTAATATCCTTGGATGTAGTTCATCTGGCCCAGAAGTAGCCAGGTATTCCTGTACTATCTTTTTACCTAGTCTGTGCTGTATTTCCCTTACTGCATCATCATGTTTTCCAAGCTTCAGGGACTGAGGATGCTGCTAGTGCCTTCCTCAGTCAAGTCTCTGACTCTCTTTATTTATGCAGATGTCTGCCTCGAGACCATGTGCTGAAGCAGAGGACCAGGGGCTACACACAATAAAAAAAAATTAGGACACTAGCATGCCCCCAAGCAAGTCTCTTCCCAGGTTATATAACTCATACCCATACCTCCAGTAATATTTATAACTCCATTCCATTACAATTGTAACTTAATGAAGGATAATGTCATTTGTTCTGCCGTGAAACAAAAGTTATTTCAATAGCTACAGAGGAGGTTCACTAAATTGGAGAAGAGGTATATCATGTGATTGAAGTGCTGCTTCTTGTGGTCTGAGTATTGCCCTGAGAACAAGACAGATAGGAGGAAAGTATCCTTTTTACCACAGGACAGTAATTAAATTAATATTATTAAAATGTAACTATTGTAGTTACTTTTGAGATGCTATAAGTGTAACTATTATAGTAAACAAATACTTGAAACACTTGAACTATAACTGTAATTCGTTGTTTGCCTTCAAGTCATTTCTGACTTATGGCGATCCTAAGGTGACCCTATCATGGGATTTTCTTGGCAAGATTTGTTCAGAGGACGTTTATCATTGGCTTCCCCTGAGGCATGAGAGCATGTGACTTGCTCCCAGTGGGCTTCATGGCTGAGCTGGGGATCAAACCCTGGTCTCCAGAGTCCTAGTCCAACACTCAAACCACTACACCACACTTCAAAAAAACAACTTTCTAATATCTGAAAGACAGAACAGAAAGGGCTATCCTAAATACACATTATAATTAAATAGTTTTAGCCAAATTCAGAAGGTGCAATAAAGAACAAGGTTCAAAATTTGGTGAATTTTACATTTTATCACAAATAAAATTAGATAGTATTCAAATATTTTTACAGCACTTGAAATGCCATCTGATATAAAAATAAGTAACAACAATATTAAAGTAACAATAATATAAAAATCATTTTTGCAATATAACTAGTCCTTCACATAACAGATATTGATATAAATGTTTAGAACACAGGTGAATTCTTACTATTAAGCAAGATTTTCTTATTGCTTAACAATTCATTCCAACAGAGTCTCAAGGAAGCAAATAACATTTCTTCTCAAAACAGTCACATAACAGATTCATTGCATCTTGGAATAAAATGGTAGTGGACTGTATTCATGAAAGTGAATCCCTTGATTTGTTGTAATCTTCATAATTTCTCCATTTAATTTATCATCTTCAAGGAGTTTTATCAACGCTTCGGCAATTAGTTGTGGGCTAAAAATAAATTTAGATTATAAGAATTAGACACAGTGTACTATAGATCTGAAGAATATACCCCCAGTCTCTGAGATATTAAAGAAAATACAGAAGCTAAATAATGCTGCAATTCTATGCAAGGCTAAATATACTTGAGATCCATGAGTACTGGAGCCAGTGCATTCTTGATACACACATGAATACACAGACATTCAGGAATAATTTCAATAATATCAATTTAAATCATAATCCAACAAGGATGAGGAGAGTGTTCATATAATCCATTGTATTTTAAGAACCTATACTGCAGGCATGAGGACCTGTCTCCCAGGCTGAGAATGCCTCATAAGCAGTCTGCATCCAACTCCATCAGCTTCCCTTCTGTTTTTATTTCCCATATTTGTTCCTTTGCCCTCCCAAGTTGCATTAGGTACTTTTAATAGTTTCACTGCATGTAGTTTTCTCATGGAGAGACTATTTTCTTTACATTGCTGAGCCTCTGTGTCAGAAATCACTTCACAACCACCACAACAAGGTTTTCAGTAAGGTTTTGTTGACATAAATGGAAGATTTTTTAAAGAACCCTCAGTAAAGCAGTGGAGAGTCAGCCTGCATCTACACTGAAGAAGTAATGCAGTTCGACACCATTTTAACTGCCATGGCTCGATGATATGGGATTCTGAGATTTGTAGAAATGAAGCAGATGGGCAGGAAGGAGTGCCCAGAAGCCAGCCCGATCACTCCAGGGCCAGGGTGAACACATGCGCCTCCCAAGGGTGCCTCCTGCCGCAGTCCCAAAAGGAGCAGAAAAGATCCTCTCCTTTTGGGGGTGGTTTTGGGCCATCTTAGGTGGCCCCGGCATGGCCCCAGGGCAGCTTCCAGGCACTCAGGAGGCATGAGTCATGTAAATGCCATGCCTCTGGAGTGACCGGAACCCACCCTCGTCAGATTTGGGCCTCAGTTTGTGAGATTTAGCCTTCTTTGTCAGAGAACTCTGGTGCCACAACAAACTACAAATCCAAGGATTCCATAGGATGGAGCCATGACAGTTAAAAGTGGTGTCAAACTACATTATTTCTGCAGTGTGGCAGCAGCCTCAATGTGATTTGGAGCTATCTGTGGCTGCTTGGAGCTCATTTCAGCCATGCCTTACTTTTTATATCACAGGGTCATTTAAATCACTGCAGGCTCCCTTACGGATAAAAGCAGACCTGGGGGAAATTACTATTCGATTTGCATAATTAATTAACTTAAAGCCCAATAAGCCCATAATTAATTAACTTAAAGCCCAATCACTACAATAAATATATAACTTAATGCAAACCAAAAATGTTGCAAGCACACTCATAACTTTAATGGATAACTGTACATAGATTTATGTGTTGCTCTTGTTTGCTATGACCTGCCAAAAGAAGAGAGGAAGAAGGAAGTACTCAGTTGATCACATGCCCTCTGCTGCTGGGCCACTCTCTTGTAATTTAGGGTTGGTGCTTCTCAGGCTACCTGATCTGGAGGACTTGCAGTCCTGTCCCCCCATGTGCCATTAAGCTCATCCAGACAGGAAATCCCTGGAAGTATCAAGAATTTCCAGTTCTTCTGGTTTGATTTTACCAGCATGTTCATGGTATCACATTCAAACCTTTTCTTACATTTCCTTCACTCCCTCCTTGTGTTCTTTCTCCTTCCCCTCCTACTGATCACACATCACATCTAGATTCAGGCATTTCAGAAATGGACTTTCGTTAATTTCCACTGAGACCTTTTAAGTAACGCTACACTAGTTAAGTACTGGGATAATTTTCTTTTATTGCTAGTATTTCTTTTCTTCACTTGACCTCTATTGAATCTGCTGTCTTGGGAACAGTTGCTATGTTTCTTGATGGTGGCCATCTTAGCTAGCTCTGGGATAACAGAAACATACTGCCATGGAGAGATAAATTTCATTTTGGGAAATACAAGTTTAATTTAAACTGACATGGAGAGTGGAAATAAAAAGTCCTTGTAAGTGTTGGGACGTCCCTGGAAATACTTCAGAAGGGGGAAAATGTCATGCAGATCTCCAAAACAAACAAACAAACAAGAAGGACAAGAACAAAACCAGGGACTTTCTAGTTTTTCCAGTCCATCTAGATGGGCCCAGTGACTGGTGACATAATTATGCCCAATTGTCTACAACTGTTTCTTTCCTGAAAACTTGCCAGGGATCACAGTCTATTGCTTGTGGACTGGCATGCTGGGACTTTTATTTTTAGTACTGGTTTAGTGCAGAGCCAGACCTTGGACTTGTGGGAGAAAATTATACTTATACTCCTATATGAGTGAAGCAGGTAGGGCTGTTAAAATGAGACAACAATTAAGGAGACAGGGACGTCAGCAATTACATTAGCAGAACAGAGTCTAGGAACGTTTAGATGTAGAACAGACTATTATTAAGAAACGGTCTGGAAAAATGGGATGAGGGAGTAAGAGAGATCAACATGAGGAAACTGGAAAGCACTTGGGCTCTGCAGGCTCTCACATTCATTGTAGTGATGTTACTTATCAATGAGAATAAAGCCAGAGTTATATGCAACAAGAACAAGTTGCTTACTTGTAGCTGTAGTTCTTTCAGTGTCCATCTTACAGATATACACTCTCATGTACCTGCACCGACTTATTGTGAAAATTTGCACAGCTGAAGTATTTTGGGCAGAAATCCTACTCACTTCAAATATGGCTTCTGCTTTTTCATTCAGTTACAGTCAGCCACAGTGATACCCTCCAAAAAAGGTATTCACACTTGCATGCCACACATAAAGTAAAGAGGGCAAGTTGTGTGAGTTTACAGATGGTTACTGAACAACTACAGTTAAAGTTAAACAACCTGTTTTTCTTCTTTGCTGTCTCCCTGACTCATACATATGGGAGTTTAGAAAAGTACACTCACTGGAAAGAGTGTAATTGAAGAACCAATGCCAACACTGTTTTGCCAAAGCATGCCTCTTGTCTGTCTGTCAGGTCCATGTGATAATGTTAAACAAAGGTTGAAGGCAGGGGGCAAGTTATTGCTCTAGATTAGAGCTTTCAAGCAGAGGCATTCCTGACAGAAAGTTGCCAAAGCAGCCAGTCTTCTAGTAGAATGGTGTGTAATGGTAAATGGAACATGTTTGCCAACAATCTCATTGTTCCACACATCTATTTAGAAAGTGTTTGCAATACTCTAGCTTACCATTTATTGGACCAGTGTACCACACGAAGAGTTTTGAAGCTGACATGAACTCTGGTATAGTCAAAATAAAATAAGTAGACTCCTCAGACACAGAAGGAGTACAATTTAAACACCAAGCTGGACTGAGGATTGAGGAGGAAAACCAGAAAAACAAATTTCTAAGCCATGTGAAAATGTGAAACTACTTTGGGTAGAAAAGTTATCAGAGGGATATAACACACCTGGTCCTTGTGAAATCACAGAAAAGGTAGATTGTGGTGGAAAGCAGATGTGTTTTCCAGCCTCTGTGCTAAAGTAATGATGACCAACAAGGCAGTCTTCATTGTCAGCAAACAAAGGTTGGTAGTAGCCAACAGCTCAATGAGCTTTGATATGAGACAAGTGACTACAAAAGTAACTACCTATAGGAATCAATGGCTTTTGACACTGAGTGATCTGAGATGAGCTGCCAATCCACTTAAGATTTGTATGTGGTCAGATTAAACCATATTGGCTGCCTTTTCTTGAAGGAAGTTGCAAAGTTTGGTCCTCTAGTGCAGGGATTACAAAATTTGTTCCACCTCTTCAAATAACCACCCAACATGACTAGGCTAAATGTCCTATTATGTTTAGAGATAATTAGCTGACTGTTTTGAAGATATGTCAGTCATAGACTGTTCACATACTTCCCGTAAGTGTTCCTTTCAGGATGTAGCTGCTGTGGCAGAAACATGTCTTGTCTGGGTATCCCTTTGAGGGGAATTAAGCCAGTTTGGGTGAGAACAGAAGTTGTCCCAGTTGCTGTGAAAGTAAATTCTCTCAAAATAAAGGCATTTTGTCTCAATACCTCACCTGTGTGACAAAGTAGCCTAAAACTATATGGGGCTGACCATGGGTTTGACTCTGCCAGACACCTGTGCAAAAATGAAGAAATAATTGGACCGATGTAACTCAGGCAGATGAAAAGGCATCAATCAGAAGAAAGGGACCAAAAATATGTCAAAATTTCCCTCAAGCCTCACTAGGGCATTTTAGTAAAAAGTCTTCTTTGGATGTTTGTTTACTTGCTTGCTTGTTTTCAGAGGTGGTGGTGGTAGAAATGAGTGTAACCCCCAGAGGCTCCTGGGGTCCAAAAAGGCCCCTAACAGCTGGCAGTTGCCTACCCCTGATCTAAACACTAGAAAATTGTTCAATTCTTTTGTAACTTTTGTAAAATAAGGTTTTTAATTGAATATTTTTTAAAAATTATTATAAGCAGTCTTAGATCCCATCCTGGGAGAAAGGTGGGGTATAAATTTTAAAAGTTAATAAATAGCAGCTCATATTCTAAGGAGGAGATAAATTTATCCTTACATTTGGGAGTGAGGCACTCATTCTGTCAGACCAATAATTGTTCCCACCTAAAAGATATTATATTTAAAAGATGGAAAGAAGGAATGCACTTGCATGGTAGGCAGGAAAAAGTTACATTAAAACCTTTTCAAATTTCATGGGGTTCTAGAGTGCTCTGGAAGCTGCAAAAATGGATTTGGGTACTGTGTGTGACTTATGGGCTGCACTTTTCTTACCCAAATACTGATATAATTCTTGAAGACAGAAATGGAAAATTGCATTTGAACTATGAATGATCCAATCATAAACAAAACATTTACACATTGAGAATCATTGGAACACACAAACTGCTTTCTCCAGGAAGTTTATGTGTGTCTTAAATTTGTAGTTTGCAATATGATTAGGAAGATATCACCTACACCCCTTTGCATGCCAAAATTTTAAAATAATCATAAGGTCCACCATAATTGTCTCTGAAAGGTCTTCTAATCGTACGTTCTCAAAAGAGGATATTATAGATGCATCATTCCATATAACGGTGAAGCTAGCTAGCTCACTGTTTTTCATTTTGAAAGCAAAATATGACTATCTAAAATAAGGTAACTTCTTGAATATATATTTGGGAGACTCCATACCTATGCAGAAGTATATATATTTGTACATTAAAGGGGAGAAATGAAAACAACCAACAAGAACTTGAGAACTTACAGAATGCTGTTAGCACTTCAGAAGGAAGCGTATCTGATTAACTATAGTTTTAATAACTACTTTTTTATGAGTGGACCTTTAATGAGATTGTGACCTATTTGATCCCAACTCATGATATCCACCTCTTTATTTAATCCAGTGAAATCTCACTTTGTGTGTACTTTACTCACTCTAATAGACCGTAGAATTTTATCATATCTCTGATATTGTCTTTGTATGCTGAATATTGGCCCATGTTTTCTTCCTTGTCAATTGATTGTAGAATTGGTGTGTTGACAAAACCAGGACAGATAGCATTTATTCGTACACCATACTTTCCGACTGTAGAAGCCATCTACAAAAAATATCATATATATTAAATGTTAGATGTAGAGTCTGGGTTCATTCAAAATATTCCAGGTTCAGTCTTTGGCATTTCCTGTTAAAAGAATCAGGTAATATCTGGAGAGCCACTGCAAGTAAGATTAGACTAGAGAAGGGAGGCATCTGGCCACCAAGTATCTGGGTGTGGCCTGCAAGTTCCCCATTTCTTTGCAGAGGGAGAAGAGTTCCTGCAGAAATAACAGCAGGACTTCCCTTGAGCTTGCAAAGACATCCCCATTGTCATCTACAGTCTCTGTACCATGGCATCCCTTGTCCTAATCCAACTATTACTTCTGCTAGGAACAGTCTCTGACATCATTCAGCCCATGGAAGGCTTTAGGAGGAATCTAGCCTTCTAGCTCATTCTACTTCTCTAGAGTAGTTAATACTCAGCTTAATGAACAAACAGCCTGACCTAGTAAAAGACAGCTCCTTGTGTTTCTCTATATTCCTCACCTGTATTTAGAAGTCTTATTTTGTTCGAGTCAACAAAAATATTGATACTATACAGTATTACCAAACCTTGCTTCTTCATCAACATTTGTACTTGACTTTTTAATGGCAAACTGCATAGTATAGAGAAGGGGTAGGCAACCTTTCCCCTTTAAGGGCCGAGGGACTTCAGCTCCCAGAAGCCTCAGCCATGTTGGCCAATAGTCCCATGTTGGCCAATAGCTCCTGGGATTCTGGGAGCTGAAGTCCCTCGGCCCTTAAAGGGGAAAGGTTGCCCACCCCTGGTATAGAGTACTGAGTGGTATTAACTCAAGATATATTGTTTGCTATACAGGTTGAGTATCCCTTATCTGAAAATCTGGAATGCTCCAAAATCCAAAACTTTCTGAGTGCCTTCATGAAGCTTTGAGGGTTTAATTTTGGAATATTCTGGATTTGAAATTTGGAATACAAGTAAGATAGCATGTACTGTATTTGCAAGGCTGGAGAGAATGGAGGAAAAAGTGAGGATCTGCGAAATGTTAGGAGGTGTGGATTTGTGACTAGCATTACACAGTGATTTCACAGTTCCTTGTGTCATTCTCCAGACTCATCTCTCCTGAGACTCTTTCCGGCAAACACAATAAAGGCACATACTATGCTGCTTGTATCAAATAAATAAATAAATAAAAAATAATCCCAACTCCAAAATACATCTGGTCCTAAGCATTCTGGATAAGGGATACTCAACCTGTATTAGAACTAAAGAAGCAAAATTACCTTTGAAGCTCACTTGAAAAATTTCCAACAATGTGGGCCCTTTGTTGAACCATGATTTAATGAGTTATTGCTTTAAAAAGCTTATTACAACCTTTCCCAACTTGGTGCCCTACAGACCTTTTGATCTATAACTCCCATCTGACCCAGCCTGTGTAGCCAATGGTTATGCTACTGGCAGTCCAGGAAGACTGATAAATCTATAGTTGGCAGCTAGCAAGCTGTGGGCCACATCTGATCAACATTTGTATGACAGTAAGTCCATCAGTTATCCATGTCCCCTCAATATCCAAAAGCAGCCCTTTTGCTCAGGGCAATCTTTCTATGTCTGAATTTAGAACAAAAAGGAAATGGACAGATGTATACACATGCAACACTACTTGTATCTCTCATGTAATTGCTCTGTTCACCACAGAAGACAGAATATGCTGATTTGAAGTTTCCAGTCTCAGAGAGATATTAGTACACTTGTGAAAACAAATGAATGGAGAAGAATGGACTTGGATCATTGGTCCTTTGCTTGGGTTGTCAACTGACCCATTGATCAATCTAGTAAGTGACAAGGAGACAGATTCATATCCAAACATTGATTAACTTTTGCCATTTTGTCAATACAACATCTGTTCAAGGTATGCTAATTTATAATTGTATCCATATGACACTGAATATTTGAATAGATTGGACACTGGACACAAAAGACATTTGTGAGAATTGGAAAGAGCTTATTCTCTATGAAGAGACGCAGTGGCTCAAGCTGTTGATTGCAAGATCGGCAGGTCGGAAGTTCTAGGCTCAGGTGGTGTGTGATGGGGTGAGCTCTCATCACTAGTCCCAGCTTCTGCCAACCTAGCAGTTTGAAAGCATGCAAATGCAAGTAGATAAACAGATACCATATTCTGTGAAGTCATGCTGGTCACATGATCACAGAGTAGTCCTTGGACAATGCTGGCTCTTTGGCTCAGTAACAGAGATGAGCAGCGCCCCCTATGGTCATACACGACTTGACAACCTTATCAATGGGGAATACCTTTACCTTTTATTCTCTATGAATTTAACAGTATTTTTCTTAGCACTGTTGTCACTTTATGCAAATTATGTGAGAGATAAAAATGCAGATAATCAAATTCTGAAAAGCAAGAATGATTGTAAACTAGACAGTTGTTTTCAGCAGCAAAAATACCAAGGTAGCTGAAATTCAGATAATGAAGCTACTTTAGATACTGAGTGAAGGGAAAATAGGAAAGTTGATTTTTCGCAAGGAAAATTGTAAGATTCTTCAGCCACTTATACTCACAGCCATTGAACGTGTAAATCCAACTACTCCATGCTTTGAAGCAGAATAGACTGGTTGCTGAGGAGCTGGCATAAGTCCTTCAATAATGGAAAAAAAAAAGGGTCACAGATATTAATTGATATATTAATTTTTTAGATATATTAATATATTATAAATCTGAGAAATGAATAATACCCGTGAAAATAAAAAAGTGAACCCATATATGCAAACACTTTGCTTTGGCTCAAACAATGAAGGAAGATAGGTTATTATTTATATTGTAGTTTTTATTTTTGTGTGCCTTAAAGTCGTTTCTGATTTACAGCAACTCTTAGGCAATCCTATCATGGGTTTTCTTGGCAAGTTTCTTCAGAGCAGGTTTGCCCTTGCTATTCTCTGCAACTGAGAGAGTCTTACTTGCCCAGGGTCACCCAGAGTTTACATGGATGAGTTGGGAATTGAACCCTGGTCTCTAGAGTCATTGTCCAACCTCAAACAGTCAAATATATTATTTCTATTCCCAGTCATTAAAAGTAACACATAGAATAACTTAAAAATGAACATTTCAGAAACATGTGAAAAATGGTATGAAACAAGAGCAAATGATTTTGCTTTACGTCACAATCTCTCTCAATCTCTCTCTCTTTCTCTCCAAATATATTGCATGAAACTGCTCAATCCACATTTGGAGGGATTGCAAAAGTGCAGAAAAAGTGGTTTGGGCAGGTGGCAAACAATAACTATAAGCTGGAGCTAGGTGATGTGAAGTGTCCAAACTCTACCCAGAGAATTTAATGGCCTAAGCAGACTGCCAGAAATAGTGCACATTAAATTGAGGCACTGCCCTGGCTCAGTGCTAGGGAATCAAGTGAACTGTAATTTATTGTGGCACCAGAGCCCTCTCACAGAGAAGGCTCAATGTCTCAGAAAAAAATACAGTTCCCATGATTCCCTAGCACTGAGCCCGGGCAGTGCCTCAATTTAATGTGCACTATTTCTGGCAGTCTGCTTAGGTATAACGTTTCAGAACACTGAGGGTCTTTGCCTACCATAAATCTCTAAGTAGGGAACAGACTAAAAAGGAAGCGGGAAAAAAAGTAAGTAAATGGAAGACATTTTATACAAAGGAACTACTCTTCAATAATGAACTAAGAAGATTTTCTTTTAGATATGATCTTGCAAAAAACCCTGAAACAGCTGCCACCTTCCATTGAATTGACGTATCATTTGGTATAATGGGAATAAAGGAAAGTGTCTTTAAAGATGAAACAGTATTTTTCATGTACAAAACTAAAGTAAGAGTGAGAAGCCACATCCCCCCAGATCCCATTACTTAAGAATATTCTAGGTTGGGTCCAAATCTGTTTCCTTTGGATAGAAGGGTTCCTTCTATCCAGAAAAAGCTTTTGATTCAGGGGAGGTACCCACTGATCGAAGAGAAAGAGGTGATATTTGTTGATTACTCTTTCTCCTTGCAGTTTTCTGTGCCATCAAAAATCTGCTCAGGAGGTTTCAGAGTTCTTTTCAGAATAGTGGGAGAGGTGACACTGGGAAATACCAGGGAAAGTGGTACTGCAAATCACTGCCTACTCTTCCTATTTCTGACAGCAGCAACTTTCCGAGAGCAAGTCCTCAGGGATTTTTCCCATAAGTGAAAACAAGATGCTGGATTAAAATTTATATATATTTCCAAGGTTTTAAAAAGTGTATTTTAAAAAATTAACTTGTATTCCAGTTTTGGACTTGTAGTATTGAATGGGGGGGGGGGATTGGCAATTAGAAAGTGATATGAAAAAAAGGTCCTCATTACTGAATCTCATATATACACATTAACATTAGAACACTTTAGGCCGGCCTGGAGGTGGAGTTGGGGCAGGGCGACCGCACGCCAGCTGCACCAAAGGGACACAAAAGAGCCACAAAAGCAGCTCTAAGGATAGCTTTTTGCCGCCCCAAAAAGGAGCAGCATTTACCCGTTCTTTTGGGGGCAGCAAAAAGGTGGATTGTGGCTGCAGTGTGTGGTTGCTGCAGTCTCGATCATTGCTTCCAGAGGCAGCACAGAGCCTCCCCTTACGGGCTGTCTGCATCAGCCCTAAGTTCCTACATTATTAATGCTATGGCTTTCTATAAATAAAGCATTTAAAACACCATTCTCCTTTATCAGGGCACATTTCAGGCTTGAGGATCCCCTTTATGCACTGCCCTCTGGGCTTCCTCACAGTGGTGATACTCCTTTGAACAGCACTGTGCACCCACCATTTTAACATAACATTATATTGGAGTTTTGTAAAGAAATTAAAATGGCACATTGACCCCTAATGCCTGATAAGTAGGACTCAGTAAAGGTGTCACTGTTTACCTGGTAACCATGGAAAGATCAGATTCTAAATGCATTTATTTGCATTTCTAAAGCTGCACAGGCTATCGCTAGTATTTGTAGACAATCAGAAAGTGAGATATGGAGTACAAATATAATTCTAGAGGCATCTAAAAATTACTAAGATTATTTATTTATTCTACTCACTTTTTTTTTTTGGTTGGTTGTAACTAACTCATTGACAAGTGTTTGGTTGAAGCAATTCCTGTTCATGTCTCTGCGGTTTGTACCACTCATGCTTTGAAAGCTATGTAGGGTTTTGGTTTTGGTTTTTTATTGTTATAACTTCCCTTGTTTACTTAAACTGGAAATAATAATATTTAATGGATACATAGTTTAAAGCTTGAACAGTGAACTTCAAGTAATAGGAAGTTCAGTTATAAGACCTTGCCTCTTATTCTTAGAGGTGTTTTAATACTCTTTATCCAATCATACACATTCTAAGGGACATTAGGAATGGATTTTCTCCCAAAAAATGTATTGCATTTTTTTCAACCTGTGAGGTGATGAAGAGCCAAAGAAATTGAAATGAGGGACACTTTCCCTACCCCTGCATATCAACACATGAATCACTTTAGTATCACTTTATCAGGCTATATGCATGAGTTATAAAATAAGACCAATGCAAGTGTTAGGTAAAAAATAGGTTAACCAGTATTTCCTGTAGCCACCAGTGAATCACTACAGAGGCATGGAAAAAAACTTATTGTTATTTCCTAGGTACCTCTGAAACATCCGAGAAGCTTCTGGAACAGACTTACATAGACTGTACTCTGCCATGAGATCTATAGTTTTCCCATGCTAGAAAACACTAGTTTTCCATCCTCAGTGGGTTCTG
Source organism: Phrynosoma platyrhinos (assembly GCA_020142125.1). NCBI lineage: Eukaryota > Metazoa > Chordata > Lepidosauria > Squamata > Phrynosomatidae > Phrynosoma > Phrynosoma platyrhinos. Next base: position 64,007,425 of record CM034708.1, read on the forward strand.
AACCAATAACCCAACAAAGCCTTCTTCACCCAAAGAGCCTATGTGGATTCTGATTCACTAATGCCCTGGGTGTACTGTTTACTTCCTATTCTGGGATGATCAAGTAAATACCCAAGGTTGTGAGATATCTCAGGGAGATAGCTGATCATAAGTTGAATGCAGTGCTGATGAGCTAAAAATCTGCCTTGAATATAGGCTACAGGGGAAAAAAACACCTCATATATTTCAAACCACAGAGTTTTAAATACTAGCTTCCTTGGCTACCTTAAAATAAAACAGGGGCATGATAGCTGATAAAGTACTGGAACTCTCGTCCAGACAAGTAACTTTCTCAAGCTCTGAGCATTGATATCCATGAAGCCAAGGGCTCAGTCAGGCTTAGTACAGAAGCAGGATGGTAATATGGAAGGCAAGATGCCCAAGCTTTATTTCTAGGACTAATATAGAATCAAATACCTATATTTTTTTCTGCTTATCATTTCAGCAGTACAACTTACAGTTCTCTCCCAGTGTTCTTTCGCCCTCAGCAGTCAATGACATGGAGTGGTGATACCAAATGCACGATGGTAATATAGCATAAGCAAGTGTGATAAATGTGAGTCACTCCCCAGATAATAATAGGTTAACTATGGGAGGGTGTCCTGTTATTTTGTGAGACTTTACATCACTGGTGGTGAGAGGGCAACTTTCCAGTCAGATGGGACATTGGGGAGAAGGGAGAATCTTCTGGATGGTGCTGAGGAGAAAGTTTTGGAAGAAGGTCTGAGGGAAAGGCGCAAAGCTTTGGCCTATGGGCCTGTTTGCCTGGTCTCTAACCTGGAAGACCATGAGGGGCTTCTGACCATCAGAACTATAAACCCCTCTGATGTAGGACTAAGGTTAGGAACACTACTAGTCAGTAGCCCCAGGTTTGTGTTTATTTCAATGGTTTAGCTGAAGTGATTGTAATCTGCAACTTATACTTCAAGTTTGTGCCTAGACGACCAATTTGTCCTTTATGTAGTAATACCCAACATGTTCCTTTAGTTGGTATAAAGCTTTTCCTTAAAGTACTCTGCCTTTTTGCATTCCTTTGCACTTGTCTTAGCTTGGCTAGTTCCTCACTGGGAGGTAAAATACCAGTGGAAGTCCCACCAACATCCCAATGCATTGTTAAGGTGTACAGGTTAATCATTGGGTGGTGACAGAAATTGTTTTTGGATAAAAGGTGGTCTCAAGGATTCCCATCCAGCTCAGCAGGAGTACAGGGGGACCCACAGAGAACCTTCATAGCAAGTCTGCCTAAACTTTTTGGAGAATGTATAGGAACTAAGGTCTTCTTTGCTGTAGGAACGTCCTTTCTACACATGTTCACTTAGCATCTTTTTCAAAATAATCAGGTGAAGTTTATTCTTTAGTTACTGTTTGTTTTAATTTAACTGTTCTTATGCTGCTAAGTCTGGAGCCTGGGAAATTGGTATGGTGTAGCAGTGGCTCACTAGAGTTGGTGTAACCCATGGTATCACCCCTCTCCCCACTGACCTCTTTCTATACCACACCATACAGAATCCTTAATAAATTTTTTTTACTGATGTTACTTGTTAATCCTAATTCCCATATATCACTGAATGTCATGTAACAGTTGTGTCATAAACAAATAGCACAATTAAAATTATACTTTTAAATTAAGTATCATACGCACAGCCTAAATGTATTTACATATACATAATTTCATGTGCTTAAAGGGAAAATGTGGTAAAATGCGATGTTTTAAACAAAACAATTAAACATTATTTTTTGACATTTAAATTTTTTTTTTTTAAAAAAAGGGTGTCACCTGGTACGGTCTGACCCTCTGCACCCCCCTCATGACACCATTGTAGTGTAGTGCCTTGAGTGCTGAACTAGGACTCTATGAGAACAGAGTTCAACCCATACTCAGCTACGGAAACCTATTGGGTGACTTTGGGTAAGTCACACTTTCTCAGCCTGAGAAATCCCCCACTGAACAAATCTTGCCAAAAACTATAAACAAACAAAAAAACAAAACGCTCTGTGATAGGGATGCCTTAGGGCTTCAACTTCCATAATTTGGAAATGACTTGAAGGCACATAATATCCTCAACAACAGTGCTGCTATTTATCTTTGGGCTGACATGTTTTAGCTTATTTCTGTATTATGTGTAAGAACTTTATGTAAGTCTCTCTAAATTTTAGTGAGATGGTATTTTAAAATGTAAAACAAAGAAATAATCTTCTTACCAGCTAGTGATGCTATATTAACAATAGCTCCTCCAGTGCCTCCATTTTCAGTTTTCATGTACTCTAGGCCAAGATATGTTCCTCTAATCAATGAAATCTGACACAGAAAACACAAAGGAGATAACCATATGTAATACTATCTGTCTGGCATCAATCTATTAAATTTATTTTTTCAGGGCGCATTCAATGCTTACTCTTACTTTTACTGATGAAGTTATTTCAGTTATCATGGTAGTGAGATCTTAATGACCTGGGTTGCATCTACACAGCAGAAACAATGCAGGTTGACACTGCTTTAAACTGCCATTACTCTATGCTATGGAATTCTGGGATTTGTAGTTTTGTGAGGTATTTAGCCTTCCCTGTCAGAGTTTTCTAGTGCCACAACAAAGTACAAACCCAGAGGATGGAGCTATGACAGTTAAAGCAGTGTTAACTGCATTATTTCTACAGTAGTCTGATTCTGCAGGCAATTTTTGCTTTAACTGTTTCTCAGGTATTAATAAGAGATATAATAATGCTAAAAAGGGGCAGGACTAATATCTTGATTGAATTAATTCACTAAAACATATCCAAACAAACAGTATGTAATCACTGCTTTGAAAAGCAATTCTGCTTGTTAAAAAAATGACAACTAGCTTTGGTCCAACTATTTCTTTTTTTACAAAAGTTGTTTTAAAAAAGTGAGCCTTAAATGAGATTCAGTAATGGGCAACTATAATTATTAAAAGGCAGTGAAGTGTCTTGATCCTGAAAATTGTTACCAGGTTAACAGAGACGAGAGTATTATTGTGAAGTGCATCTCAGTTTATTGACTTTTGGGTTCTACAGTATTTCTAGTAGAAATGGGTTTTCTTGATAGGCTATTGTAATGTCAATACTTTACCTATACTGAAACAACTATGAAAATATGCAGAAATGAAGCTCTAATTTTTAGAAGCAATCAATATTTTTACTCTATTTTGTATTTTCTTATGAAACCCTTTCAGACAGAGACACATTCTTGTCTAACAAACATACCTTATTTTATATTTTGGATTTATAGTGCTGAGTATTGTATATTTATGCCATTTCTCTTCCTCTAAATGGGTGGGTTTGCTATCACCATCGCTTTACTTCAGGGATGAAGATATTTGTTAGTTGTTTTTTCTTTCTGAGGGGAGGCCAGACAATCAGTCATGTTGGGAAGCTTTCCCCTCCTTTAATCAATTTGATTTTGTCCTTCGTCATTTTGATTGTATCTGTGTCTGTCTGTCTCTCCCATATTTGCTTGTTTATTTTCTTTTCCTCTCTCCTACTCATGTTCATCCTCTTTTTCTCTCCCAATTTCTTTTCATTTGCTTTTTCCCTGCTTGGTCTGCGGAAGATTTGGTTTTGTATTGTGGTGACTCCTGCAACAGTTTCTATTGTTAGAAAGGTTGAGGGGGGGATTGATTATTCTGTCTCCATCTTTCTTTCTCCTATGTCTCCTTCTCCTATGTTGTTGCTGCAGGGTAGACTGATTTGTCCTTTAGAAAAGCCAGAGTGGCTCAGTGAGTTAAGACTAGAAAGATCAGACTAGGAAGATCTGACCTTATGAGTACAAACCTGCCCTGCAAGTAGCTTGGAATGCACTCATTTATTTATTTAGTGGTGGTGTTGAAAGCTAAATAATTTATAGCTTCCACATTCCTGAACAATTTTATCAGTTTTAGACTGTGCTTTGTTTTTGTCTGTTTGAATGTCAGCTTAATCCTGTTTAATTTAGTCTGCACTCATTCAGAACTGGTGGTGGCAGTGGCACTGTTACCTCAGCCTATTCCCACACCTTATTTTGTCTGGTTCTGAAGGCTTCAGATGGGTCTACATTCAAAACAATTGAAAAGAATAATTTATTTTGCATTTGACATCTGTATCAAACTTTGTTTGGTCTTTGGTGGGCTGACTTTAGGCTGGCTTGGGGGTGGAGTTAGGCAGGGCAACCACATGCCGGCTGCCCCAACTCCATCCCAACGCCACACACCTGGCTGCACGGCATGAGGCGTCAGGGTGCTCTCTTGGCACAGTGCATACATGCTGCGACAAAGGGACACAAAAGAGCCACATTTGCCCGCTCTTTTGGAGCCCTGGTGGCGCAGTGGTTAAATGCCTGTACTGCAGCCA
>CM034708.1:64011907-64023859 GCA_020142125.1 Phrynosoma platyrhinos
GCTATGCAGAGGGGCAGGGTACAAATACATTTTATTATTATTATTATTTAAACTTTGTGTGGGGTTGGGAGGCTGTGGAGGATAGGTGAAGGGAATTCAGGGACCACATCTCACCCACACTTGTTTTAAATGGATAACAACTTGATTAATTGATGCCATCAATATTAAGATATCTTGCTACTGCTCCCTCAATGCTCCTCTCTCTCTCTGCAGACCAGAAACCAAAAGAGGTAAAGTAAAAGTATAATAAGAATTTAATATCTTCATATTCCTGCACATGGTGCCCTGTCTGTGCACATGGGCTACACTCCTCTTTCTTTTCCACTCTTCTCCAGGTTAGTTGCAAATATGTCACCCTGCCTCCTGGGAAGCCAGTGTCAGGGAAATGTGACAATATTCCTTGCTTATTTAATAAGAGTGCATTGCAAGTGGAAGATGTAGGATATTGAAATATGACAGTGATGTATGTGCTGATCTATGAGCATAATAAAGATGAACTGACCTGACAGTGATGTAGGGAAAATTTCTATTAAAATATAAAGGGTAGTTTACAAATATCCTAATAAATGGATAGGAGTGAACATTTTTTCTTTTATTCTCAGTAAGCAAAATTTAAAAGGAAACATGTTACAGTAATCTGAAGGTTTAAAAAAATCTTGTAGTGTGATGATACTAGTATCAAATTTTATAAATAAATATCTGAATCAAATATAAAGACGCCAGTAGCCATTATTGCTGAATTGTTAGAACACAGCCCATTCTTGTCACAGAAATAAAAAGTCAAGAGACAGGAAAAGGAGTTTCAAAGCTTGGAAAAGTTAGTTTTCTGAACTATAGCTCCCAAAATCCCATAGCTAGCATGGCTAGCTGACTCTGGAAATTGTCCTCCAAAAAAGCAACTTCTCCAAGCTCAGGAAACTTCATAAAACTTGCTAGCTTATACCCAAAAGACCAGAATAAAAATCTACTGTGCTTGGAAGTATTTTTCATAATTTGTTTCTGGTGAAGGAGACAACCAACACTGGATAATAAACATACCTTGTGCTGAGCAACCAAGAAAATGTGTGTTGTGAAGGAAGGATTGTTATAATTTCAAAAGTGGTTTATTATAAATAGCAGTTCTAAATGTTATTGTAGTTATATCCATGTAGTCATAGAATATGTGAGAAGAATGAAAACTCAGTTCATTACAGTCTATATAAACATGTGGAAGAATTTGTGCCTCCAGGCTCACCCAGGCAAGACAAATAATTATTATTTAAATAGTGTCTGTTTGTTAAATCTTGAGTTCAAGGAAAGTTGACACACGTAACTAATACCTATTATTAGCCCTACATGTACTTTTGAGTAAAAGTCTACTGAATCCAGGACTTTTAAATTAAGATTACTGTATCACTTTGTATGGCTTTTAACTACATACTAAAGAACTTACCCAACAAAAGCATAGTTTCCCCTCTAAATTCCTAAAGACAATCCTTATCTCTCCAAAAAATACAGATGCTCTTTTTTTAAAAAGGTGAGTGTCATATAAATATTTAATGTACAAAGTGTACTTACTAAATTAATTTGGATGGTGAGCTCCCAGTTCTTTTCATTATTTACTCCAGCATTATTAACCAAAATATCCAATTGTCCAAAATGGTGAACTGTCTTCTTAAATGCATCTGTAAATTGTAGGATGTGTTGGAGGAAATTATTTTTAAAAAAAAATACATTAGAATAATAGCAATCTGAAGTATGAATTTTGCTTAAATAAAACAAATGAAGCATAGGATTATACTCATACATATGCCATCCCTAATTCTTCATCAAGTATACTTACTTTGCACCCTTTAATTAACAGAATGGAAAAACTAATTCAGAGTGATACATGTCTAATCAGAAGTAAGCACTGAGTTCAGTGGGAATTACTTGCATGCTGTCAGTTTAACCCAGCTAGAGGGCTAATTTGTCTTTAGTGTCATTATCTTTGCAGACTGAGCATACTCATAATTTTGTTGAGTTCTTTTATTATTATAATAATAATAATAATAATAATAATAATAATAATAATAATATTTATTTCTATACCGCCCTATGGCGAACCAATCTGGGTGGTTTACAACAATTAAAAGAACAATAAAGATAAAACAGTATATTCCCTCCCCCCCTTAAAACATTATTAAATCAGATACCAATTAAAGCAATGACAGATTAATAAAAAATTCAAATACAAACCGTTAAAAAAACAAACACCACTTCCATTTTTTTTAGGCTGTAGAGGCACTGTAGAGGGGGAGGGGAGGAGAGATCCTGAGGCCAGGATATTTAGTCTGGGAAGGACTGCTGGAAGAGACAGCTTTTTAAAAACTGTCCGGAGATGTTAACTGACGGATCTCATCTGGCAGGTTGTTCCAGAGCCTGGGGGCAACAACAGAGAAAGCCCTCTGGGAGGTCGCCGCAAGCCTCGATTTTTGAGGCTGTAGCAGATTCCTTCCAGAGGATCTGTGAGCGCAGGGAGGATTGTATGGGAGGAGGCGGTCTCTGAGATAGTTTGGACCCAAGCCATGTAGGGCTTTAAAGGTGATAAGCAACACCCTTGGTGTTGGTGATATTTATTTATTTATTTATTTATTTATTTATTTGGGTAGGTTCATTTTAGTAGGCATGAGGACCTATTCCACTGAATCTAGATTTCTTTCTTATTTCAAATAAAAAAAATATAGAGTCCTAATGTCTGCAAAGGTAAAGGACATCATTAATTAAAATTAACCAAATACTCAGTCTGTTGTTGCGCTGGGATTTATTCTTGCTGTGTGAACAGCAGATACCTAGCATAGATTTTAAACTGCTAGTAATTATGAGTAAAGAACCAGGGTTTGGTAGTTAGCTAGGCTATGAACCCAGAGCAAAGCATATGATTTGTGAGTTGATATAGAGATGCAATATAGAGTTTAAGGAGATAAATTAATCTTTTAAATTTCCAGACTTGTTCCTGATTTCTACTTTCTGAAAATGTTTTTTTTTCCCTTCTCCTCATGCCTCCTTAAACAATATAGGATGATTAAGTCTTGGTTCAAGAACTCTACCCTAAAATTCTGCATTTGTCTTCTTAGAGTTTTCAAGCATTAACACCTATAACAGGGAGTAGACCCAAGATATTTTGCCACCTAATGAAAATCCAAGATGAGGCGCCTATGTGCAGAAGCCAACTATACTGATAACTATTATTTTCAATACTAGTGATGGGATAACATCCTCCACTACACCCAAAGTAGAAGCGTTCACTAGCAGAGCCAGCCCAGTCCAGCCCATGTAATATGCACAGTTCTGTCTTCCACAGAAAGGAAACAAGTTTTTCCCCTCTCAGAATCACAGTCAGGGATGTGGTACAATTTCTCTTTATCATCTGTCAACTGAAATGAAATAGTATTATGCCTAGAATCAGACTTTACTTATACAGTATATGCTTTGTCTTTACAACCTATCAGAGTTGTGCAGTCCCGCCAAACTATCTGACAAAAGATCTCACTATATTTTTTTAATGAGTCTTTCCCCCTAAGCAGACGGGCGGCCATGGGCCGCCCTGGGAAGGTGCGCCACGGGACTGAGACATCCCCATGCCTCGATCCAGCGATGCACTGTCGGCACCCCTGGAAAGGAGCGCTAAAATAGCGCTCCTTTCATATGTCGCTGAAAGTACGCCGCAAAAGGTTGCGGCGCACTTTCGGCAACTTTTCCGTTGCAGCGTGTCCAGACGCTGTTGCGGGAGGTCCTCCTCAGAGCGCTGGCCATGCGGAGGGCTGGCGGCTCCGAGGATGACCTCGGGAGGGGGAGGGGGCACCGAGCGTGTGGCTGCCCCTCCTCTTCCCTGCGCCGAGGACGGCCTATTAAGCCGTCTGCTTAGGCCCTTTCTCATTCCTGTTAGGGAATCATTTAGTTTTCTTAGTGTGGTTGTTTGTGTTTTAGTGAACTACAATCCTTGTTATAACCTGAAACCTACATGACACCTAGTCATGACACCTTCATGTCTGAAGAGTCACAAACGTACTTGTGCATTCCATGTTAAGACTTTGCAGATTTCATGACTTCAGCATCTAGTCACCCTTTTGCATCTCCTGTCCCAGAGGCCACAAAGTTCTTTTTAAATGAGCAGTAGTAGAATGATGTTCTGGATTTCAGATCATAATCCTAATACAGCTCAGTTATGGATGGCTTCGGCATGACGTATTAATTATTCTCAAAAAGGAACTTTTAAAAGTCTGCTGTTAGTTGCCTTCATTTTCATTCCAGCAACTCTTTTGCCCTAAATGTTTTGTCTTCCCTATGTATTATTATAAAAACTGACTCTTGATTTCATTTTTCAAACTGTCCATTTCAATATCTAAAAAGAAGTTTTACATTAAATGTTTTTTTTTCTTTTTTAAAAAACAACAGAGTTCTTGTAAAATAGTTTAGCACACCAGGGACTTTGGTACAAGAGTGAGAACTGCTCTGTGATATCTTTTTCTTTACAATGTATCAATTTATTAAGCCTAGAACATGCATCCTTAATATCTGATATTTTAGAGTTAGTGGATACTGTATTTTTATAAACCCTTCTTGGATGTAGTCTTTTCTTCAGAATTCCTAACTGCAAGGTTTTTAAGTTCTATTTTCTTCCCTAGATGTTAAAAGAGGGTATGAATTTTACACACACACGCACATGTATATATGTAAAATTCATGTCCTGTTTTAACATCTAGGGTAAAAAAAATTAGAATATATATATATATATATATTTAATATATCCTTCCTTACCTTTTAGTTTCTCTTCGTTTGAAATATCACAAGGAATAAAAATGGTTCTCTGGGCATTAAACTGCTTGTCAAAGGCATCTTTGCAAGTCTTACCTACTTCCACATTCAAATCTACAAGAGCAACCTATGTGAAAAGGAGATAAAGGATAATGATCAGCCAAAGCCTATACAGATTACGTTTATCATGTCTTAAATGGGAAGGAGGAGGGAGGTAGCCTGAGAGGGTGATAAGCAAATATAGTATCTGCATTTATGGATACAGTAGCTTTATGTGAAATAATTTGAAATTTCATGTACACTACATGATGTGCTGCCTTGGATTCTTCATAATGAAAAAGGCAGGATAGACATCAAATAAATAAATATTTATTTAAGTCACCTGTCAACTCCAAGAATTTCATAAGGTTTTCTTAGGCAAGGAATACTCAGAGGTAATTTTGCCAGTTATTTCCTCAGAATTATAGCTTATAGCACCTGGTATGTCTTGGTGGTCTCCCATCCAAGTACTATCCAGGGCTGACTGTGCTTCTAAGATCAAACAGAATCTGGTACCTTTAGGGTATTTAGTCCCTAACAATACATAAATAAATATACAGTAATTTGCATTAAATCTAAGGAACTTTTTTGTTTAAATATATGAGTCTGTTAAGTGTTCAGTGCATACAGGTTTAATATATTTAATAGTGCAATATTATTCATTCAGAAGTAATTTCCAATGGAAATGACTCTTCAGTAAGCTAGGATTTGCAGTGGAGAGAAACCCTTCTCAGTGAGTTAGCACATTTGAATTTAATTGAATTTCTACTTAAATGAGAATTTTACTGTGACTGTAGGAACTGACAAAACCACCTCTGAGTGCTGCTTGCCTTAAAAACCTATGAAATTCATGGGGTTGCTGCATGCCAACAAGTGACTTGAAGGCACATGCATGCACACACACACACAATTATCACTGTATATGTGCATATTCTGGACCAGCAGCAGATTGGATGACCTTTGGGGGTGCCTTCTTACTCCACGATTTCTTCAAATCATTTGAAATACATCGCTGTAGGAGAGTTCTACAGATACCTTGGACTGCCAAATAGACAAATCATGGTTGAACTCTCTCTAGAAGCTGAAACAATTAAACTGAGGCTATCATAATTTTGAACAAACCATGAGCTCACGTGACTCACTAGAAAAGAGGATAACACCTGGCAAAGTTGAAAGCAGCAGGAAAAAAGGAAGACCACAACAAAGGTGGATTGACTCAATCAAGGAAGCCATGACCCTGAGTTTGCAAGACCTGAGCAGAGCTGTTAACAACAGAGCCTCTTGGAGGACTCACAGGTTTCTGATTCATAGGGTTTCCATAAGTCTAAGTTGACATGGGAGCCAGCATGTTGTAGTGGTTTGAGAGTTCGACTATGACTCTGTCCAGGATGGCCAGATGTCCTCCTTGTCCAGGACATGCCCTACATGTCAACCTTCTGTCCTGGAGGAAATTCAAAATGTCATCCATTTTAAGCATGACTAAGCAGCATGAATTTACATTTATATTAGTGTTTTTAGCTTTTATTTTGTTAGGCCCTACATTTTTCTTGAATGTCCTACATTTTGCAATGATTTTTTCCTCCTTTGTGGTTATGAAATCTGACCACCCTCCTCTGGAGACCCAGGTTCAATTCCCCTATCGGCCATTGAAAACCCACTGGCTGGCCCTGGGTGAGTCACACATTCTCAGCCCCAGAAATCCCTGTGATAGGGTCACCATGAATTGGAAATGACTTGAAGGCACACAATAATAACAAAGCTGACTTGATGGTGGACCACAACAACTAGGGATTCACTCATACACATATATGGACATGACTCTTCACATCACAGAAAGATGCACATATTACTGTGATGATATGATCATGTTTGTGCAATTTTTTTTAAACAAATGAGCAAGTACTGGTATACTTAACTCAGGAGATTATTGCACAAGCATAAAAATGCAACTTACCTCTCCCAAATTCAAGTAAAATTCGGGCTGCATCCAGGCCCTATCATATGGCTTTTGTTGCCAAATCTGCCATCTGAATGCAGCCCAAGTGTAACCCGGCACACTTAACTCGCTTCGTGGCCATTTTTCAAAAGTTAGAACTTATTATTCAGCTAGACATTAAGAATTTAGTTGTATAGACAATTTTTTAGTTTAAAAAAATAATAGTTTGAAAATAAAAGAAATTAGTGCAGGGGTGTCTCATGCACCATTATATATAAAGATTGAAGGAACAAATATTAAGAGATGTAAAAAAATGGATTTTTGATCTTGTGGTTATTGTGAAGGAGGAAAATAAACAACAAATTAGTAAGGAAACTAAAAATTATTTTGATTTAAATGATAGGGGAGGTACTCCAAAACATATACTATGGGATGCATGTGTAAGTATGGAAATAGGAATTTAAAAAAAGAAAAATTTATACAGAGAAATTGATAGAAGTGGAAATGTTACAAAAAGAATATAATAAATATATAACAGTGGGATAAAAAAGGGAAGAAAGTAAAGAATTGGACCAGACAACTATTTTAAGAAACCAAATATATATTAGGAATGAATTTAACCATGAGATACTAGAAGTATGAAGAGTTGGTCCAAATTTCTTTAAAAAAGAAGAGGAAAAAAGATGATTAGTAAAATAAAAGGGGACAAATGTGAAATAACAACTGATGATGAGTAAATAAGATAAATTTTAGCTAAATTTTATGAGAGATTGTATGGAGAGAAGAAAGTGGAGGATCAGAAAACAAATATAAAACTCAAACTAACTAAAATACAGAGAAATTATATAAATTTCCCAATTAATTTAACAAGAGGTAGAAAGAGTGATACATCATTTAAAAGAGATTAAATCACATGGCCCAGATGGATTTACATCTATATTTTAGAAAACCTTTAAAAATGAATTGAGTGAGATATATGACTAACATTTACAATGACATATTAGATAATAATATAATCCAAGAAATATGGAAATTATCTGAAATTATATTAATACTTAAACCTAATCAAGACCCTGTCAACCCTGAATCTTATCATCCCATCGCATTAAGCAATCAAGATTATACATTTTTAATGAACATTTTAGCTAATAGAATAGAAGAATATTTACCTATTTTAATTAAAGAAGAACAATATGGATTTGTGAAAGGGAGGTATATTCAAGAACCGATAAGGGATATATTTAATATATTATATCATGCTAAACATAAAAATAAATTAGCTTTGATAAAATTAGATGTCTACAAAAATTAGATTCAATAAATCACGAATATCTTTATAAAATTTTTAGGGATTATGGATTAGGGGAACCATCATGTAAATATATAAAGATACAGAAGCACAAATTATGGTAAATGGAGGAAAATCAAGAAAATTTAGAATTAAAAGTAAAGTAAGACAGGGTTGCCCACTTTCCCCTCTATTATTTATATTAGCAATGGAGCCATTTGCAAATATGATTAGGGAAGCAGAAGAAATAAAGGGATATAAAATAGGGAAAGAAGAGATAAAGCTCAATTTATTTGCGGATGATGCTTTGATAATGACACAGAAACCATATCAAACTGTGATTAAATTATTGGAAGTATTTCAGAAATTTCAAAATACTTCTGGGCTTAAATTTAACATTGATAAATCTGATATAATGTTTATGAACACTGATTGGTGTGAACAAAAAGAAATTCAAACTCTATCAGGATTGAAATTGAGGATAAAAAACATGAGATATTTAGGCGTAAATTTATCAATTAACTTAGAAAATATTTTACAAGTTAATCAATTATAGAAAAAGGTTAATAATCAAATCTCCAAATGGGCTAGTAATTGGAAAATGCTAACAAAAATTAGGATGTTTAAAATGATGGTATTACCTAAGTTTTTATATTTACTTCAAACTATTCCAGAAATCATTTATTGTAAAGTTTTGAAGAAATGGGATATATCAATATTAAAATGGGTATCAGGAAATAAAAAAGTAAGATTATCTAAGGCATTACTGTAAGAGGAACAAAAAGGAGGAGGCTGGGGGTTTCCATCACTTGAATTATATTTTGAGGTGATTCAATTACTAAGAATGGTAGAAGCAGACTATAATCAAAATACAAAGTGGGTTAAATTAGAAAGACAGAGCAATCAAATGGAATATATTTCTATCTTCCAGGGAAAACATGGAGAAAGAAAGAAAAACAGAAAATAATTGATTCTATGATGGTGAATTATCAAATATGGGAGAAGTGGTGTAAAAGATTGGGTATAAAAAGCTGGAAATGGTTACCAATCGAATATTTAAATAAGAGTAACATGAAGATTTTGGGAAGATATAAAAAAAAATTAAAGACTAAGAGATTTAAAATAATTGGCGCCTCATATGATTCAATAGGGATATGGATAAAGGAAGAAGAATCAATTATATTAATTGGAAACCAGTATTGGATTCAAATAAAAGGGATAATAAAATTATTAGATGAAATAAAAGTGAATATTTTAGATCATAATGAATTGTTAGAAGGAATAATAAAAAAAACAGAATGTAGAAAAGGATTAATAAGGAAAATTTATAAGATGATGTTAACAACCCAATTTAGAATGGTAGAGGGATTGACAATGAACTGGGAAAAAGATTTGTTGATTGATACAGACAAAATTAAAATTTGGTAACAAGAAATTGTTAAAATTAAAAGTACAAATGTATAAGAACAACAAATGAAGATGATTGGAAACTGATATAGGACACCATATCTATTAGCATTCATAAATGATAAATTTCAATCAAACTGTTGGCATTGATGTAGAGCTAAGGGAGTGTGTATATGTGTGTGTGTGTGGTGGGAATGTCTATTTGTTCAAGAATTTTGGATAGAATTAAGGAACAGATAAATACAATAATAGGGATAGAGATACAATTAAGCACAGAAAACTGTTTAACTCTTAATTTAGGAGAATTAAGATTGAATATTAACCAAAGATATGTAATAAAACATATTCTAAAAGCTTCTCATGCAGTGATTGCTTTAGGATGGAAAAAGAAATCAAATTGGAATAAGTTGTATTTGTTTAAATATATAAAATAATATATATAGGGAAAGACTTAAATATATTGGGGAAAGCAATAAAGATTCATTGAGAGACAAATGGGAAATTGTGATTAAGAAGGTGGAATGTAAAATGGGATATGAAGAAGTTAAAAAAGATAATTAATCATATTTTCTATATTTCCTAAAATGATTGTTAATTTTTGTTAATGAAATGATTGTTAATTTAAATGGAATGTAACTGAAATATCTTTACTATTCTTTGTTTATATCTAAACACTATATAGTGTTTATATACTATTCTTTGTTTATATCTTTGTTTATATCTAAATTAAATCAATTAAGAAACAAATCAATTAAATTAAATCAATTAAGAAATATTAATCAACAAACATAAGAAAGGTAAAGAATTCTCACTCTTTTAGGTGGATTTAAGCTTAAAAATGTATCTGAACACTGCATAGTCTACAAATATTTGAATTACTATATAAATATGTGGATGAACACTAATTATTTCAACTCAAGGAAGAATAATGTTAATATTGATATACTTTACTATAATCTAAATTAAGAAAACAATACATTATAAAAGAGGGAATTATTTTGTGGGGGGAGTTGGAAATAATGTAGAAAAAATTATGAACACACCTCTTTATATATATTATATAATCGGTAATACTGTTGTATTTATTTATTCTCTTGTTTAAATATGTGTAGGTGGTAGAGACCAATTCTGATTTCCTTTGCTTTGTATCTGATTTGTTTTAATAATTATACATTATATATTCTTTATATTTTTCATATTATATTTTTTTATTGGTCCATGACCGAAATAAAATTTGTTGTTATGTGTAGGTGTTGTTGTTTTTATTATGTTACCAAATTATTAATTAATAAATGGAATGTATTTTCTCCAAATGCTTGTTGGGAGGAGAGGAGGGAGAAGGAAGAAAGCATATTATGAATTATGGATTGAATAATCTGTACTATGTACTTGCATAAATAATTAAAAAATAAACTAAAAAAGCCCCCAAAAGCCAAAAACCAAGAAAGTGTGAATCATTAGAAAAGATAATAATGATGGGAAAGGTAGAGGGCAGGAGAAAGAGAGGAAGACCACATGCCAGATGGATGACCAAGGTTATGACAGAAATAATAATAATAATTAATAATAATAATAATAATAATAATAATAATTTATTTATTTGTATCCCTCTCTGTAAAATACAATGGGGGCGGCTTATACAATAAAATGAACAATCCCATCCCCCAAAAGCCCACTCCCTATAATACAATTAAACAATCAAAGTTTAAAAACATACTTAAAATAACAGACAACAATAAGTTATAATGAGTGACAAATAAATTAAATAGCTGTAATGGAAATCAACACTCCACCTTCAATCAAGAGAAGGAAAGCCAACAATTTTGGGGTACAGTTGCAGTGTGAGCCAAAAAAAGAAATGAGGGGAAAAATAAAATAAATTAAACAAAAGGAGCCAGGTTGGTACTTTTGTCTGTTGTGTGCCTTCAAGTCCTTTCAGGTTTATGGAGACCCTAAGGCAACCCTATCAAGGGATTTTCTTGGCTGGATGGGTTCAGAAGAGGTTTTTCCCTTTGCCTTCTGCTGAGGCTGAGAGAGTGTGACTTCCCCCCCCAACCAAGGTCACTCAGTAGGTTCTCATGACTGAGCAAGGATTTGAACCCTGGTCCTCAGAGTCCAATACTCAAACCACTCACCACCACCACCACCCCAAAAAAATTATGGCTTTACATCTTGGTACTGTGTGTGGTTGGTCTTCAAGTCGTTTCAGACTTTTGGCGACCCTATTAAAGGATTTCTTCAGAGGACTTTCCCCCTTACCCTCCTCTGAGGCTGAGAGAGTGTGACCTCCTCCCAACCCAGGGGTTTCCATAGCCGAACTGGGATTCGAACCCCGCTCTCCACAGTCCTAGCAGTCCAACGCTCAAACCACTACACAGCACCAAACTGCAAAGCCAGAATATAGGGGTGTGGAAGTGGTTTGAGTATTGAACTCTGGGGACCAGGGTTCAAGCCTCTACCTACTCAGTCATGAGAACCCACTGAGTAACCTTAGTGGGGGGGGGGG
>CM034708.1:64043284-64078850 GCA_020142125.1 Phrynosoma platyrhinos
CAATTTAATGTGCACTATTTCTGGCAGTCTGCTTAGGCCCTTAGATCATTTTTCTGATGCAGGTCAGAACCGCATATAACCACATAAAGTGAAGTGAAGATAACTAGGAAGCTCACTAAGGAGAAAAAAACATGCTTGAGCATGTATAGTTCAATGCACTCTTCCTTCTAAAACTTCGACTACAGACAGGAATTAGGCTCACATTCATAGTAACAGTACCTTTGTCATAAAGTTGCTTTTCATTAGGATTTTTTTTATCCAATTTACAGTGCAACTTTATGGATTGTAAACAATTTAAACAATTTTTTCTCCTTAGTGAGCTTCCTAGTTATCTTCACTTCACTTTATGTGGTTATATGTGGTTCTGACCTGCATCAGAAAACAATTTACAATCCAACCTGTATTGTGGAACTATTAAAGGCAGCTAGGACAGTAATTACCAAAAAATACCTGTCAGACAAGTTAGAAGACTGCCTGGAGAAAAATACAACTAACATTGTTTTGGATGTTGAGTCAATAAAGGAACTGGGGGAAAAAACTCTTTTAGGTAAGAGAAAGAAAAGGTTCCTAGGAATGACAGATATGGTCTGGAAAGTTATAGGGCAGTTTTATGACAAGATAATATTTTTTATTTGGTCACTTGATTCTGAAATAACATTAGATTTTATAAATAAAGCATATGCAGTTGTCAGGGGGTATAATTAACAAAATATAATATGTTTTTGGAAGTTGAAGCATTTTTACAAGCTTTCTTTAATTTTTGGAAAATCCTGAAACATATGTCATATCATTTTCCTGTGATAAAAAAAATCTACTGGGAATTGTAAAACTGTAAATAAAAATCTCAGGCCAATGCTTTATATTTCTACGGTTTCATTACATACTTACAGTTGGTAAGTTGTATGACAATATTTTTATTTCTGCAGAAATTTAATTTCTCCTACACATAGCTTTGACCAGGCTTCATTAGCACTGCTGAAATAATCCAATTTGACACCACTTTAATTGCCATGGCTCAATGCTATGAAATACTGGGAACTGCATTTAGCTTTCTCTGTTGGAGAACTGTGGTGTCACAACAAACTACAGTTCCTAAAATTCCATAGCATTGAGCCATAGCAGTTAAAGTGGTGTGAAACTGGATAATTTTTGCAGTGTGGATGCTGTCCCAGTCATTCTTGGAGAATACTACCTTATTTTCCTGTGTATAAGACTACTTTTTAACCTGCAAAATCTGTGGTTAAAGTGGGGGGGGGTCGTCTTATATGCTGGGTATAAGGATAAGGAGGATAGAGGTGCTAAAACTCTATATTTTGACTGGAAAAATGGGGGGTCGTCTTATATGCCGGGTCATCTTATACGCCGGAAAATACGGTATTTGCATTTTTTGAGACTTTAGACCCTTTGGTTTTAGTACATGATTTAGTCTGGATCCAAACCATAATAAAGAGTTTCTGCAAAAAGTGAAAAACAAAACCTAAGTCTGGGAAAATAACTGCCCAGTACTTGAACCAATTTTAAGACAGTGGCCAGAGTACTATATGGGATTTACATGGCGTAAGCCCCATAATTATGATGCTACACAGTGAATCAAGGGCCAACCTCTCCAATCCCCACTTACTAGGAAGCAGCTGCTGCAGTCCATGAGGGTCTGCTCCCCTGAAGCAGCTGATTGCTCTTTCCACCCCTTCCCACAAACAATCCCTGGTGCGACTGGCAGAATAAGGGTCCCTATTGCAATTCCCCCTTGTGCTGGAGATAATTCATGTGTGAGGGGATAGGAACGTCAGTCAGTTCCTTACGGATTGACAGGGGAACAGACCTCTCTTGATCGCAATGTTTGATGCCTGGTAAGTGGGGAATGAGAGACTTTCATGGTCCCTACATATCTTCTAAACTACTGTCTATGTAGGGATCATGACAGTCACAAGTGCATACATTTAGATTATACATTCAGACTTATCATAGAAAATTCTGGCCAATATATACAAACTGAAAATTATCCAGATCTATAATTACTAGTTAAAAGCAATTGAGCTTGCTGTGCCAGAGAAACCTGGTGGATTTGAAAAATTCACTGACAGTTTTTAATTCTGAGCTCTTGTGAACATATGACCCTTCAAAACAGTATAAAAGACATTTTTATTTCATATTACACCAACATTCAAAAATATATCATTTTGGATTTTCTTTGTAATCCTGGACAAATATCAAACTCATCATCTTCATTGTTGTCATTGTTTCATTTTGTGACAACATTTATATCCTGCCCTTCTTTCTAGTTGTGATTAAAATCAAAACACAACACTCAAGGCTTCTTCTAATGTAATACTAAAATACTTACAATGAAATCTTTCAAGTATAGAGATATGAACAATTTTCCACTTTGAAGAAGAACCTTATCACTACCTTCCTCTGAATTGTTTCAGTTTAAATGAATGCTTAGCATACTTCTGCATGACTGACAGAGAATATAAATCTGCGGTCAGTCATAAATAGCAAAAGAATATTAACTACTTTTGAAATTGAAATAGGTAGGAGGGAGCTGGCCTTAGTCTTTTTAAAATGAAAATTTATCATATTATGTCTGAAATACCTCTATATGTGAGAAAATTGTTCTTCCATTTCTTTTCACAGGGTTTCCAATTATCATGGACTGAGTATGTTAAAAGTAGTACTATCAAAAGTGGAACAAGGTAGAAGTCTTCAATGACTCTTATTCTTGAAAATGTATTTCATGTATATAATGTGTAAAAATTACCTCACAGACTCATGAATATCTGTTACTGGAATGAACAAATCAATTTGTGTTCATTTCCACAGAAAACTAAACCTTGAATGGCCTTGCTTTTTAAACTGAAAAATTCTTTCATAATAAACTTCTCTTGTGTGCTTGGTAATTTAAATGAAGATGATTTCTCAGGTGTGGATATTGTAAAAGGAGAAAAACTTATTAAACCCTTATTGGTGTACGTTTTTCTTAATAGAACAGTCCCCACCTTGAGTGCAGAAATAATTGAAAATTTCCAAGAAAAGGTTATACAAGACGTGAGTGATGTAAAGCAGTAAAGAGCTTTGCAAACGCAAGTGAGGTAACAGTACATACTAATTTAATTCCAGTCTTTCTTGCTGTCTGGTGCCTACAGTTACTCTAGACTCATACTCTATAGAATATTACTCACAGCCGATTCATCTGTTGACTAGCAGCTGGTTCAATAAAGCACATAAGAGCGTATTTAGTTCTCAAACTTGGAATTTTGGTATCACCTCTTTCTTTTTGAGAGCATGCAGTATGACAATAATTTATATGAATGGTTGTTTTTACTGATGTTGTTACTATTTTGCATACTGATTTCAGACTGTTTTTGAATGCCATTTCAAATGCCATTCAGTGCCATAGGGGTGTTAGTTTGGAATATCAGTATGCAGAGGGATCCTGTTTTGTAGCACCTTCGAGACTCTGAGCACACGAGTAAAATCCCATGCAGAAACAGGGTTTTAAATCGAAAAAATTTGCAAAAGTGGATAGATTTTCACACAACTTCGATGTTAAAGTGTGCTTTACCCAAATGGAAAGTAGTCAAAAGCCGCTTCTTTTTACTTTCAGAAAATCCCAAAAGTAAAAAGAAGTGGCTTTTGACTACTTTCTGTTTGGGTTGAGCACACTTTAACATCAATGTGTGTGAAAATCTACCCACCTTTGTGGGTTTTCTCACCTTTTAAATCCTGTTTCTGGATGGGATTTCCCCCATGCAATAAGGTCCATAGACTTTCATGACAATACCTCACTACAATGTTATTGTGCTATTATTCTATCCTGACTGCTACAGCTGACTCCCTTGGAATTCTGGGATTTGTAGTTTAGTGAAGCCTAAGAGGTCCCTGGCTGAGAAATGTAATGCCCATCCCTAAATTGCAAATACCAGGATTCCACAAGAGGCAGCTACAGTAGTAAAAGTGGAGTAATAGCACTATAACAGTATAATGTGATATTTCTTTTAGTCTGCTTCCTCATATCATGGATGAATCATATATCTGAGTAAGCAAACAATGGGGTGAAGCAGACAGGGCAAAATACCAGGATTCCACAAAAGGCAGCCATATAATGCCAGGATTCCACAAGAAGCAGACAGTGGGGTGAATGAAGCAGACTGAGCAAAAGGAGCAGCCAGAGGACTGCTGCAGGACCACAGCAACCAGACGCCACAGTCTTGAGGGCAGCCAATGCTGCAGTCCCAAACAGGCTGCAAAAAGGAGTGATAAGAAACAGTAAGAAACAGTTTATAAAGTTTCAGCAGTAGCAGAACACTTTATAAACCACCCTGGGCATAAAATGCTATTTGAAAACGCTGTAATTTTGGACCATGCTGACAACTATCAGGTCAGAATGCCCAGGGAAGCCATTGAAATCTACAACTAGACAATTTCAAGAGGAAAGAAGAAACCCTTTAAGTGCCCAGCATGTGGAAATGAAAACCACTCAGGGTCAGGGGTTTTCCCAGCAGACATTAAAGAGACCCAGTGCCTCCTTTCATATCCTCCCACCCTGAGGCCTTGCCATTCAACAGCAGAACAACACACAGATTAACATGTAAATCACTTCTCAGCCAAGGGCACACAGTATATATATAACCCACTCACTTCCATGCCAGCATTCTCTGAAGAGGCCAGCCACATATGCTGCCAAAATGTCAGGAATAAAATCTTCTAGAACACGGCTACATAGCCTGAAAAACCCACAAAAAACTATGGTTGCTGCCCATGAAAGCCTTCAGCTTCACTTTGATAAGAAACCGCTTCTCTTGCTGCCTCCGCTTCATCTCGGGGTATGTGTCATCTGCAAGCCCCACCTCCAGATCAGCCTAACAGCAGTCCTTTTGGGCCTAAGTCTATGAAAGCTTACATTACAACTTCTTTCAGTTAGTCTCAAAGGTGCTACAAGATTCTTCTGCATGTAAGTGCCATTCATTGGCAGATCATGTTTTAGAAACATTTGAGTAAATAAATGATTCCATTCCAGCTAGAACCTGAAGCTATGGATTTGCTTTGGTAATTAAAATCAGCAGGTGAAGTTTACCCTATTGCCTTTAAGCCAGAAATAAGCCCTAGAGATGCAGGTACCTCAACCCCATAGTCCTTTTATGTAGTCCCTGACTTGTCCAGACCACCTTTTTTTCTTGCCTAAAAAAGGATATACTAAAAACTTTCAGGAAGAACAATTCATGAATGAGTACAGATTAATAACTATAACAGCATTGACTGTGCCAACTTAGATGTTTCCTTTCTCATTTAGTTACCAATGAATAAGAATAAGATTTCATAGATTTCAATAACACTACAGTGTTATTGTGCTATTATTCCAGTCTGACTGCTATAGCTGTCAGCATTCTCACTCCCAAATATGCCATATCTGTGTTCTTTGGTTACAGTTCTTTCTTTCTTTCCTGGACTATCTTCAGGGATCTGTGTAGTAAACACTAATAATGTTATATCATATAGCATGTTATATCTATATTATACCATAAGACTTTATAGTGCAACATAACTCTTTCTTGGTTTTGTGGCATCGGGCTAACATGGCTACCCTACTGAAAATAAAACAATGGGGAATATATGGATTCCCCTTTGGGAGGAAAAGCCCACAGGTAATTCAAAACTTCTAAATCTAGACTTACATTTGGGTGAGGAGCATTCCTGCATCCCCAAACCAAAATTTTCAGGGGCTGAAGTTCATGGAGTTTGGAGCCTGAGCAGGGGACTATACTGAGCTAAGATTGCCCCCACTGCCCAGTCCAGGAGTGGACACTGAACTAGATCCCAAGCAGAGTTATGGATGAATTCAATGACTGGATATAGGAAGCCATCCTGACATTCTCTTGATGTGATGTTATAATGACAATCAGATACTGTGAAGAATGTAAAATCGGAATGCTGTCAAGGACTGTGGGTGATCCTTGACTGCAGAGAACTTCATTTTCAGCAACAGATTGGAACCGTTTACAACAACCCCATAGGCAACCCAGCTTGCAGAACTTACACAAATAATTTTTCTCTCTGTTGCAGACATGAATCACAAACAAAGTATCTGCAGATCATTCCAGAATGAGGAGTGACGCAGAGGAATACTTTCCTGATGCTGCTGATGCTGCTACTGTTCCTCCTCCTCCTCCCTGAAATGAACTGGATGGTGCAAACACACCTTCAGAGAATATCTTGCTTTTCATGCCCAGGTGTTTTGGAAATAATACAATTAAGACTGCCAGTCCTATTTAGTAAACTAGGAAGGCTGCCAATAGCATTTTTGACATGATGATTAATTTGTATTCATCCAGGAAGCATAATAAAAGATTTATTTCGAAGCTACTGTTGAACAAGTGAGACCAGTAATTTTAAAAGGTTTCTTTGTTTCCCCTTTTTGTTTGTAGAAATCAGAACATGTTTCAGCATTGGTACACCTTTTTATGTAATAGCCTCTTTATGGTACAGCCTTTTTCCTGGTCTAGTACAGTGATGGCGAACGCTTTAGGGGCTGAGTGCCCAAACTAAAAGGTGTCCCAGGATCAGGTGTTACCTGATGCTGGGGGGCAGGAACTTCTGGGGTGGGATGGGACTTACAGGTCGGGACTTCTGCCCTCGGAAGAGGGACTTCCACCTTCCAGGTGGGACTTCCAGGGACAGACTTCTTTCCCCCACCCTCCCTGCCTTCAACTTTCTCTCTGGAGACTGCTGAAGGCCGGGGGGGGGGTGAGAGGGGAAGAAAAGGAACAGGTGTGCACCTCTTCTTCCTCTTCCCCCACTCCCCTCTGTCGCTCTGGAGCTGAAGGCCCAAAAAGAGGAGGAACATGTGTACGCTGTTCCTCCTCCCTCCTGCACACCAACCCTAGCCTTCAGCTGTCTCCGGAGAGGAGCTGAAGGCCCAGGATGGCCAGGAAGTGGAGGCCCTCCATGTGCCAGGGAAAATGGCTTTGCATGCCATCTGTGGCATGCATGCCATAGGTTTGCTGCCACGGGTCTAGTAACTAGAACCATAATTGCTCTACCTGTTGTTGTTGTTTTTTCACATGTGGAGCAGCATTTTGTCTGAAATTTGGGCAAAATCTATATTTTTGAAGGGAGTCAATGTAATCACTCAAATTTGCTTGTAAACTGAGCCACTGGACTTCTGTCATAGGCAGACACCAATGTATCCAATATTAGCGGTGTTGCTGATATTTTTTGCCTTATACCAAATTACTTAACAAGCTCTGAATACTCTGTATATTGCCTTGTGGTAGTAGAGACAGCAAGCAAAAATGCCTTGGACTAGCTAGGTCAAATACCAGTTGTGAGTACAGACTAGATAAGAAAGCGGTCTAACGTACTACCTCCTTTCTATGAGAAGATTTCCTTGCAAATACAAAGGCATTTAAATAGAACAATGAAAGACCTTGTGACCTCAGCTGAACTTGTGTAGTTTTTCAGGAAAAACAGGATCTATATTCTAAAAAAGGTTTCATATAGAGACAGAATATATTTTCTAAAACCATGGCTTCACTGGGTCCATATGCCACTTTTCTGGTCCAGGGATCCTCTGATGAGTGCCAAAAATTCCAAGACTCAAGACCCGGAAGTGGCCAGATATCTATTACTAGTTTTGAAAAATTAGTATTTCAATTAGATTTTTTAAAAATTAGTATTTTCAGGATATTAAACAGTACATAAATAATGAACACTTTTCCAGAGAGACAATTCAAGGTTTTCTTTGCCAGAAAAAGAAAAAAAGTATGGCCCATAAGAGTTGGGAAGTCAGAGGCAGAAAAACTCTCATGGTTGGCTGCATGTACCCACAGAGTCATTTGGTCTTTGCAGACTGCCAGAAATAGTGCACATTAAATTGAGGCACTGCCCTGGCTCAGTGCTAGGGAGTCACAGGAATTGTATTTTTTTTCTGGGACATTGAGCCTTCTCTGTCAGAGAGCTCTGGTGCCACAATAAATCACAGTTCCCATGATTCCCTAGCACTGAGCCAGGGCGGTGCCTCAATTTAATGTGCACTATTTCTGTCACTCTGCAAAGGCCCTTAGGGGGGAAGCAGACGGGAGCTTCCCGTGCGCCGCGGGTCGGAGCGCCGGCGGAGCTCAGCCTCCGCACCACGGCGCACCTCTGGCGAATCTAAAAGGAGCTCCAAATTGGCGCTCCTTTTAGATTTCAGGGAAAGTGCGCCCTAAAAGCGGCGGGCGCACTTTCCCTGACTCAAACGCCGCGGCGCGTGCGGTCGCCACGGTGTGAGGTCATCCCTGGAGCGCCGGCCGTGCGAACGGCTGGCGACTCCGAGCGCGACCTCAGGAAGAGGAAGGGGCGCCGCTCATGTGGCTGCCCCTCCTCTTCTGGGCCCGGAAGACGGCTCTATTAGCCGTCTGCCGAGGCCCTTAGTTTATTCACTGCTGTACTACCATCTGAATTCTTGGTTTGAGATACATTGGGGCATGCCATTGGAAAGCAAACAACTGTGAAAGAAACTTCTGTTTAAATGTATAATCATTATTTGCATTCAGGACATCCAGTTACCCTTTCCCTGTATTTCCTCTTGAAATTCTTCATGTAGGTCTGGAAAGATAATTTTTTAACCTCCTGACATTGTTTTTGCTTTGCAGATGATGATGGTTATTATTATTATTATTATTATTATTATTATTATCATTATTATTATCTCTGCAATGACCATTCCACTCTAACTCACATAAAGGTCAATTTCCCACACTTTGTGCCCCTTGTCATCAAGTTTATGGCCTAAATTTGGAGTAGAAATTATGTGGTCCTCCAGATGTTGTGGAGTGCAACAGTAGCAGCTCTGCCCAGGAGAAATAACAAAAAGGAGTGCTAGAAATTACAGTTTAAAAATTCTGGCAGCTCACAAGATTCCCATCCAAGGTCTAATTTAATTATTAGTCCTAATTTGAGTTGACATCCACAAATCAATGGGAATGGGATAAGCCAACACCATTGATTTAAAGGGTTTATCCTAGTTAAGACTAACATTCTCAAAGTTCCTGCCTCCTTTATGGCACAAATCCTAGGCATATTAGATGTCAATCCCATTGAATTCAATGACATTTACACAATATAAATATAATGTAAGATTGCCTTTCTTTATGCAGATATGGTTAGCAGAAGTGAGGCTTATTGACAGACAACAGAATGAAACCCAGGATTTCAGCCAAGTAGCAAAAAATAAAATAAAATCAGGAAATGTAGAATATTTCATATCATTTATGAAGAGAAAATAAAATATATGGACAGATATTATTGGTTTGTGATGTATAAAGCTTGTTCATAATGTGTCAACTAGGTTTAAAAATCTGTCGCCTAAAGATGTTCATGCCAGTCTGAAATACTGATGACCCTTTATGTGGGGAGAAGGTAAGCAAAGGACTGTATTTCCCACTTGAGACATCACTTTTTTTGGAAGAAATTTTGTGTAAAATAAGGTAGTTTACTATGTATGATATAGCACATGCAACTGAAGCTGACCCCTTTGTTCAAAAGATCTGGTCTTGGGAGATTTCAAAGTCTTCAACTGGGCAAACAAACCATTGTGACTCCTATTTTGGATAGTCATGACTGGGTATTAGCCTTTCTAACCATGTATCATAGGGCCTTTGCAGACTGCCAGAAATAGTGCAAATTGAGTCCACTTTAAGGGTTAGGGTTAGTGCTAAGGAATCATGGGAATTGTTTTTTTTCTGGGACATTGAGCCTTGTCTGTCAGAGAGCTCTGGTGCCACAATAAAATACAGTTCCCATGATTCCCTAACCCTAACTCTTAAAGTAGACTCAATTTGCACTATTTCTGGCAGTCTGCAAAGGCCCATAGATAGGCTAAGGAATCACAATATATAAATCAAGGAATGAATAATATTTTTCAAACTATTGGACTAACGCTTTTCATGAACTTGTCCATCCATATATTTTATTTCCCTTTAATTCATTCATTGTACTAATTTTCAAGATTTTTTTTTATTTTGAGAGATGTGTTTACATATGTACATGCATGCATGTATTGATATACTATTTATATCTATATATCATTATATATTAATAACATACTTAAGAATATAATTTTAGCATATGCAAAGACAAGGAAAATAACTTCTAAAAGAAACTGAAATAGTACCACAAAATGTTTACAAAGTGGTAATAAAGTTGTGAGAAATGGTGTGATGGTGGCTTACCTTATTCTTAGATGAGGTTACCATTTTTAAAAAAAAACAACCTTAAGGACACTAATAAAAACATCAAGGTTTCTATTCCATGCTGTATTGCATCACTTCTGGCACAAAAAATACACATGAAAAGCTGAAGAAGCTGTTTTTACTAGTAGGTGTGAGACTTAAAAAATAAATAAATCTGAAAATGGGGTTGGTAAGTAACCCGTCAACCAGCTTAGGCTCACTCACAATATACAAATATAGTGTTATATTCCACTTTAACATTCTATGGAATTCTGGGATTTGTAGTTTGTTGAGGCGGTAGAGTTTTTTGGCTGAGAATTCTAAATGCCCCTCCTTAAACTACCAGTCTCAGGATTACATGGAGATTACCATGGCACTTACTACAACTATATACTGTATAGCGTAGCACTTACTATAACTTAAATTACTATAACTGTAATGTGAATGCACACTTATCTTAGAGCAAAATCAGTAAAAACCTCGCAAATTTGTCAGAACTTCACTTGCATCTCAAAGCAGCCAGATAACACCCAACACAATCACAAAATGTTTCCACAAAAGCAGGAAGGGGTATTTATTCCACCTGTAAGAAATGCTAGCAAAACCACAAATGTATTATGAGGTGGTGATGAAGACCACTCCTTAAAAAGAGAGTGAATGAAGGCAAGCAATTCCAAACTGAATACTTAACATACATTTGTCCTCAGGATTTCTGTAATTATTCAGCAATAAATAAAGAAAAAGTACTTCTATTTTGGAAAACAGCGGCCTTTTTCTTTTCCATTTGGCTAATCTCCTTTGGAAAGTTTAACCATTATATAATGACAAGTATTTCAATTAAAAAATGGCTATCCCTAATCAGTTTCACTAGTATGTAAAAACCACATGAAAAATCATTTGGGACAGCCATATTTCATGTCCAAACTCCTAGGTAAACAAGCGGAAATGATAGATATGAAGAACAGGAAGAAGTAAATGAGGTTTCTGGTTTATAGGCCTTTAACTACCCAAGTATCTAGGAACAAGAAGATCTACTGAACTCACTAGGATCTACTTCTCAGAACATGAAGTTCATATTAAAACACTCTACTCTGCAAGAACCAAGTGTTTTAATAGACTGCTTCCCCTCATCAGGTTGAATGCCTCACCCTAGAGAACTTTGGCCCCGTGGCTTCTTATTTAATATAGAGTTTTTCTCTTAAATTTTCACAAGGCAGATAGCTATTTTCCAGAAGATTTTATGATTTTTCAGTCAGTACTGCCTTTTGATTTTCAGCCTGTCCCACAACCTGCAGCACCAGCATGTTAACTATAAATAATACTGTTTTCCCAACCTTAACTGTTGTGGGTTTTGTGTGTGTAAAGTTTGCTTAGTACACCAAAGAGCAGTGAGTGAAAGGATCTCCATAGTCAGATGTAATGTATGATACTCCCATTAAACATACAGCTAAGTTAAGCTTGTGCTAATATGCTGAAACTGGCAAGTAAATCCCCCCCTAAGATAACATTTAAAAGAACAAAATATCATAATGTAGTCTAATTAGAAATGTTAATGTTGTTGTTGTGTGCCTTCATGTCATTTCTGACTTACAGTGCCCCTAAGCTGACACTATTGTGGGATTTTCTAGGTAAGATTTGTTTGGAGGGGGGTTTGCCATTGCCTTCCTCTGAGGTTGAGAGTGTGTGACTTTCCCAAAGTCATCCAGTGGGTTTCTATGGCCAAATGGGGATTCCTACACTGTTTGCCTCCCAGAAGTCCTACCCCAACACTCATACTACACTGGTTCTCAAAAATGTTAAATACTCAATATTTGTTCCCGTCTCCCTGGTCCTACGTAATGTTTGTTTTCATAATCTTATTAGTTGCATCCCAATTTCTTTCTTTCTTTCTTTCTTTTTTTTTTAAAATGCTACACCATGAATAATCCTGAGTTATTCTGAGAGAAACAGAAGGTGGATTTTTGGTACCCCCTCTCATGGGTGATGTTTTCTACTACATATTTCATACATATTTCCATTTATTGGTTCCATTTATATCACACTTTTCTTCCAATAAGCTCAAGGTGATATTATTTTCTTCCCCACATTGAATCCTCACAAGAAAATTGTAAGGTAGGTCAAGGTGAAAGAGATAAATTATTGCATGGCACTTGCAGGAATGGGAACCTAACGGAACAGAATGGAATGGAATAGAAAGGGGTGAGAATATATGTTGCTGCACAGGAGAATGCTGCCAATGCCGCTGGGAGTCCCCAAGGCGTTCCTCAGCCGTTCCTGGCAGCTGAATTTGAAGAACGGGGAACGGCTTGGGGACTCCTGGCGGCATCCGTGGCGTTCTCCTGTGTGGTAACATGCATTCTCATCCTGTTCCGTGCCATTCCGTTCCGTTCAGTTCCCATTCCTGCAAATGTCATGCGATAAATTTAAGAATAACCTATCCAGGATTATTCTATGAATTCTCATGGCTCACTGGAGACCTGAAGCTGGATTTCCCAATTCCTAATCTAACATTTCACTAAATTATGCTGGCACTTGCAATTTGCAGAGTGCATGTAGGAATCAGATTTTGGCCAGTGTATCTGACATTAAAGTACATCCTATAGCACAACAACTTTTCTCTATACCACCATATAAAGCCCCTGGGCTGCATGTCCCCCCACCCCTGGTTTATATCTTAAATCTAAAATTGCTAGGTGAGTAGCATGACAAAATTTAAAATTAGTCATTTGTTTCTGCTGGTTTATAGTCCCATTGTATTTCTCTTACTTCTAAGCAGCAGCAGGAGATAAGACAGTTTGAGTCTCCCTTATCTGAGATTCTGAATTCCAAAATTGTGTCCACATGGGTGGTTGAGATAATGACACCTTTGCTTTCTGATGGTTTAATGTACAGAAACTTGGTTGCTTTCACAAAATTATTAAAAATATTGTGTATAAAATTACCTCCAGGCTATTGTGTAAGGTGTATACGAAATATAAATGAATGTCATGTTTAAACTTGAGTCCCAGCTCCAACATATCTCATTATGTATATACAAACATTCCAAAATCTGAAAAACTCATAAATCCAAAACACTTCTGGTGCAAAGCATTTTGGATAAGGGAAACTCAACCTGGATTAGGCCCTGTACAGACTGGCCATAAGGGCCACCCTGGGGATGGAGTTGGGGTGTGGTGACTGCGGTGTCAGGGCGCTCCCTTGGTGCAGACTTCAGACATGCTGCACTAAAGGAGTGTGGAATAGTCGCTGCAGCAGCAAAGGTGGCTTTTTGAACTCTAAAAAAGAGCAGCATTTGCCAACCTTAGGGGGGAAGCAGACTGGCAGCACAGGGCCGCCCCAGGAAGCTGCGAATTGGGGCTGAGGCATCCGCATTCCTCGGCCCCGCAGCACAGCTTCACCGCCCCAGGAAGGAGCACTAAAATAGAGCTGCTTCCACAAATCGCCGAAGGTGCGCCACAAAAGGCTGCCAGCGCACCTTCAGCACCTCTTCCGCTGCAGCGTGTGCAGAAGCTGCAGCGGAAAGGCATTCTCAGAACGCCGGCCTTGCGGAGGGCCGGCTGCTCCGATGACGTCTTCGGGAAGGGGTTGTGGCGCCCAGCGTGTGGCTGCCCCTCCCCTTTCTTGCCCTGAAGATGGTGCTTTGTGCATCTGCTTAGGCCTTCCGTGCCTAGTGCTACTTAATGCTTACCTTAGTGCTACTTGTGCTAGTAGAAAAGGCCTGCAATTAGACCTGAGTAAATGAAGGCTAGGTTCCCCTAGAAATATGTTGCTGTTGTCAGCTATTTGTGGAACTCATTCTTCTGTCCTTTCAATCTGATATGGTGCTTTGCTGTTCAGGCTATTATTCAGAGTACTAAAAACAGGAAAAGGGGAAAAATTGTGATAAAACCTGCTGAGGCATGCATGTCACTGCTAAATGATGGACGTTTTCTGCTCCCCTACTGTGAGGTAAAACTTGTCTATTTTCTTTCATTTTCTTTCTTTGTGGTTTCCCTATTGATAGCTGGCAGCTTCTGTGGGTGTATGTGATGACAACACACTTGTTCTTTTGTTTTTGTACTTATAGTCACAAGGATCACAACAAACTGACGTAGTAGCTGAGAAGTAAAATAGAAAAAGTCAATGTGTAAATGTTTACCTTGTATTAGGAGGGATCTGTTAGTTAAGTGAAAAGATAATTCCTTACTAAAGCACGTATGCCATTAATCTTGTAAGAAATCCTTAGAAAGCATCAGCTCAACATAGCATGTGTCTTTTTGTGAACATTTTATTTATATTTGTGTTGATACTTTCTCTCTCTCTGCTTACCTTTTCAAAAGGTGCCAGTATTCAATATTATAAGTAGTAAGCTGTGTTCAGCTTTACCAGTAGGGATGGAAAGAATATTCTAAAGTATTTGAAAAATGTTTGGAAGACATATTTTTTGTCTGTTTAGAAACCATGATGAGAAGAATCCTGGTCTGAATAGAATTTTTGCAGTTTGGGATTTACTCTACAGAAAATTTGCATGTTGTTTTGTACATTACCTGTGTAGGAAAAGGCATTTACAGAAATGGCTGTTTCCTCTGCACAAAACACAGTAATTCAGAATTTAATCATGCAAAATCTGCACATGTTCATTTAGCAAAACAAACAAACAAGCAGTATTTTCTGTGCAAGAAAAAGCATTTTTTGTGTGCAGAAAATAGTATTTCTGTGTAGAAATAGCTGTTAACACACAAAGGGCCAGTTTTCTACACAAAACAACCATGTGTGAAATTTGTATAGAATAAGTCCCAAATTAAGAATAGGCTTCAAAAACTGAATGTTTTTCTTCACAATGGGAAGAAAATTGCTAGAATTACTTGTTGCTTTCTCTAGGAAGAAAATTAGTGAAAATTACATACTTATTGACAGGTCAGAGAAAATGGGGAGTCATGGACCCCATGCTTTGTTTGCCACTGCTTTCCTTTGAGCCTGAGAAAAAATATGACTTGCCCAAGGTCCTCCAGTCAGTTCCTAGGACTGAGGGGGGATTTGAACATTGGTCTCCCAGAGATAAAGCATTTTAACTGCCATGACTCAATGTTATGGAAATCTGGGATGTGTAGTTTTGTGAGATATTTAGCCCTTTCTGTCAGAGAGCTCTGGCCTCCTACCAAACTACAAATCTCATAATTCCATAGCACTGAGCCATGGAAGTTAAAGTAGTGTCAAACTGCTTTATTTTGGCAGACTATCATCAGCAGCCCCAGTCCAACACTGCACCCCACTGGCTGTCATCATCCACAATAGTAGTCACAGCAGAAGTATTCACAAGACTCTTCTCTCCACTTCTCTGTTCTCAGCATTGTGTTGGTTTTCCCTTTGTTTTTGCTGTTTGGAAAAAGCACACCATTTGTGATTTAGGGAAGTGAGAAAGCACAGGGCAGTTACTTTTGCTTACAGTTCAGTTTGGAAGCAACTGCTGATGGCTTCCATGTCACTGAGATGGGGAATCTCCTCTGAAGTGTAGTCTGAATTTTGAAGATATTTTCTTGAGGTGGGTCTACACTTGCCAAAATATTACATGTTGACTCCAGAGTATTCTGCCCCCAAATTCTCCCATATTTGCCCCTTACCTGCTCTCTTTTGCTGTGGGGATTTTTTTTTTTTTTTGGCTCTCGGAGCAAATGATGGGTGGCTGCCTTCCAACGTGGCCCACATTCCTCACCTGGGGCTGCTGCTGCTGAGGTCAGAAAAAGGCGCTCAGCTATCCTATCGATTCTGAACACTTCAGGGCAACTTGCACCTGCAATGATGACACTGAGGAGCAAGTGAAAAGGCAACTGCTGTTGCTGTGAAAAGAGCCAAAAACCCACAGCAAAAATTGAGGTATTAAAATGCATTTGGGGGAGGAAGTCCTGAAATAGGACTGGGCATTCAAAGTGTTGGTCCTATGTTATGTAAACAGGATGCAGTGAGCCTGGGGGGCAGTTTTAGGGAAAATCATTCTTAGCTGCTGAATCCACCCCCAAAATAGTTTTAGCATGTTATATAGATCCTTTAAAGTTCAGAGTAAAACCCAGAGGAGATTCACCATCATCACAAACACATGGAAGCAAACAGCAGACACTGTTCAGTCCCTTCAGAAGGCTCACTTTGGCACTCACGCATCTGCATTGGGGCTGCCTCCATAGCAGCTGCAATAGGACTTGCCCTGTACTCCAACAAATCAGCCACTGGAGGTCCACAGCCTACAAAAGGTATGTTCAGCCTCTTAAACACTAACAGTTTTTGTATAGATATCAGGCGCAGAGCAGGAAGGGTTGTAGTCCTGATCTGCAGATACAGCATGATATACTGGGCAGCATGCCAAGCGAGAAGCCGCCCTGTGGGTGCCCAGCTGGATCTGAGTGAAGTGGAATGGCTTGGTAGAAGGGATTGGAATGGGATAGACTGCAACCTCTGCTGTTTGAAGAATGTGCAGGGCCTCTACCTGAAGTGCTGGGCTTGATGAAGGGCAAGGCACTCATGGTACAGGCCCTGCAGGACTTTCACGTTGCCTGGCCCAATGTAGTGCTGGTATGGTCAGCAATACTGCCCCGCCAGTGTTGGAGGGGTGAGGGGAAATCCACATGCCATCGACCTGGCTTGGAGATAGGTTAACCAGATAATGTGCAGGACCATGGGTGAGGGGTTGGGTCATGTTATCCCACATCGGGGAATTCTGTTTCACTGGAAGGAGCTCTACCAGGCAGATGGCGTACACCAGGGGTAGGCAACCTTTCACCTTTAAGGGTCGAGGGACTTCAGTTCCCAGAAGCCTCAGCCATGTTGGCCAATAGTCCCATGTTGGCCAATAGCTCCTGGGATTCTGGGAGCTGAAGTCCCTTGGCCCTTAAAGGGGAAAGGTTGCCTACCCCTGGCATACACTTTTCAGAGGAGAATAATGTTTTATTTCTGGAAGACCTGCAAAAAAGGTTGAGCACCATTTTGACTGGCCTGATGAGGGAAAGGGAATAGGTGGACGCCTGCCCCTTGTCCATGGCAGGTAGTGGGGAGAATGGAAGAGTTTCAGTGTGCACCCCCTTGTGGTATAGAAAGACCTTTGGAACCACCTCGCTAGGGTTCCCATGGCCCAGAGGTGGAGAAGGATTCAATCCTTGAGGTGAACCTGTGTTTTTGCTCCCACTTCTAAAGTTATACGGCTTGGGTGGGGGAGTCTAGGTCTGCCTTCCACAAGAGGTCTGGCCTTGGGGGGGGGGGCAATCCAGTCAAACAGACTGCTCCACGGGGGCAGGTGTTTTGCCCAAGGGAAGGCTGGGGAGGTAGTCAGGGAATGAAACCTGGCCCCAGTCGATCCCACTTCAAGTCACTCCCCCTTTTAGTTTTCTAGGATTTGGTAAATGTATTTAAATGTATTTAATTCAGTTAATAAAGTGGCTCTTTATTAACCCAACTTCCTTGTCTGGTCTCATTATTCCATGGTGGTTCATCAATGATTTTCAATGGCTCACTCTCTGAACTGCTAAATATATGGAGATTAAAGGAAAATTTCATTTGTGAGGAAGAATTCTTATTTTGGAGTGGGCAGTGTCTTCCTTTCCATAGCTACATCCTTTACTAAAGACTGGTGCCTGAGAATGCCAACATGAATACTGTAAGTATGTTTGTATTAACTGGAACTCCTGCAGTGTAGGTCTCTATTTCATTCCACAGTATTGGGGCCACCAGGATGAAGAATCTCTTTACAAGGATTTAAGTTTCAATGATCTTAAGGAAGGGCTGATTTATGTGTAAGAAGTGTTCTTTCAGATAGCATGATCTCAGGTCATTCAGGGAGTTGTCAATAGGAGTCACCCCCCCCCTCTAGTTTTCAAAATAAGGTGAGTATTCCTAAACGCAAAGGGATTTACTTCTGGATGGTGGCTGTCCAAGACTACCAAGGAATACATGAGGATTCTGATGAATTTCTAGACTGCTGAGGAGCTGTGCCATAGCTGGGAAACAATTTATGTGCATATTGGAGAGTTTCTATATATACACTACTAGATACTCACCCTTAAAGAAGAAAACAGAAAGACTGTATGGGTTTAGGCCTTTAGATCAGTCAGTGTGCTGTTAAAAGATGAGACTATAGAGATAGGTTCAATTATTCAAAATCTAATCTCATATCCTGAGCTTGTTGTGTTTTCAGAAAAAGAGGAAAAATATTGTGTCAGCATTCTAATGAGAGGTCATAACCAAAATAGCATGAGAAAGTGATATGAGTCAAGCTCCCAGCTTTAACAAGCACTATCAGCAGTCCCATTTTCATGATCTCCAAAGTAAACTCAAGTTAGGAACAGGCAAGATTGCAAATGTACTAGCTAGAACACACACTGAAGCAGTAATTTATCTTGTGTTTTTCCAGGAGTTGATAGTTTGGTTTTACATTCAAAATAGTTGGCTAATGAATGGGGATGTGTTATTTTAATTTGCTCTGAATGAAAATAGTGTTATTTGAGGTATCTTGCTATGTTAGATTAATCAGTCCAATAGCAATTCCCAAATGAAAAAAAATCAACAGATTGACAGAGGGAAAAGATGGCAAAAATAATTAAAGTATAAATAATAATAATAATAATAATAATAATAATAATAATAATAATAATAATAATAATAATAATTTTTATTTATAGCCCTCCCCTCTGCCCAACAATCGAGGTGGGTTACAACATTAAAAAACAGACAGAGTAAAAACATCCCCCAATCCCTAATCCCCCAATCCCTAAATAATGATAGCCTGATAATTTTCTTCAGATTCAAAAAGCAGGATTAAAATATTTATTTCAGATGTTAGCAAACACATATCTTTGCAAGCATTGCACAATAGAAAATGCATTCACTAACAAAATACAGCGGAGCAAGTATATGGCAGTTTAAGGATGAAATGGGTACAGTTGTTTTACATTTTTGAAACAATGGCTAGTAAATCATAATAGTATAGCTAATATCTATGGGGGCAAGAACATAGAAAACCTAGATCTTATTTCTGTAGAAACAGGAAAAGTCCAGATATTTTGAATTTTGTTCCAAAAAGAAAATATAGAAAACTTAAGAAATAAATTTAATTCCATGAAATTTAAGATGCTTGTGAAGACATTAAAGTCCTAAATGGCTTTGGACTTTGATACTTAAGGGAGTTCTTGTCTGATATTTGTCTGATATTTAGATCTTTAGTACTTCTGTACTGAGAAGCAGTGAAGATTAAAACATTAGAGAGAACCTAATGTTCTAACTCCTTTATGGTTATTTCTAGCAATTGGAACTTGAGTATATCTGAGATAAATGGAATTTCAAATGCAAGAAATAGCTATATGAGAATTTCAGAAGAAAATCACCCTGCACTTTATAGATTATAGCAAAGCTTCTGATGAAAAACATTGGACCACTCTTAAAGAAATGGGTGTGCCATGAAATTAGATTATCCTGATGTGTAACCTGTGTTACTTACTGTCAAGAGAGAATATGGAAAAACGGAATAGATTTCAGTTGACAAAGGGTCAGGCAAGGCTGCATTTTATCACTCTATTTGTTTAACTTGTATGCTGAATATATCATACTTAAAACAGGATGAGACTCAGAGGATGGAGGAATGAAAATTGGAGGAACGAACATCAACAATTTAAGATATGCAGATAACACTTTACTACCAGCAGAAAATAGTAAGACTACTGGAGAAAGGGCCTTTACAGACTGCCAGAAATAATGCAGCTTGAGGCCACTTTAACTGTCCTGGCTCAGTGCAAGGGAATCATGGGAACTGTAGCTTATTGTGGCACCAGAGCTCTCTGACAGAGAAGGCTCAATGTCCCAGAAAAAAATACAGTTCCCATGATTCCTTAGCACTGAGCCAGGACAGTTAAAGTGGCCTCAAGCTGCATTATTTCTGGCAGTCTGTAAAGGCCCAAAGTCAAGGAAGAAAATGCAAAGGTAGAGTTACCATGGAATATTAAGAAAACAAAAATAATTACCATAGATGATTTACATAACTTTAAAACAGACAATGAAGATGTTAAAATAGTTCAAGGTCTTCCATACCTTGGCTCAGTCATTAATCAGAGAGGAGTCTGTAATCAGATGGAGACTAAGACTTTGAAGTCCAGCTATGAAGGGAGGGGATCCCTGGTGGTGCAGTGGTTAAAATGCCAGTACTGCAGCCACAACATTGTGAATTTGATCCCACAGGGCTCCAGGTTGACTCGGTTTTCCATCCTTTCACAGGCCAGTAAAACAAGTACTCAGCTTGTTGGGAGCAATTGGCTTTCAGATTGTAAACAATGTAGAGAGTGCTGAGTTCACTATGAAGGAGTATAGAAATATAAATGTTATTGCTATTGCTATGAAGGAGGTATACAAATGTAAAGATTCATCCTTGAAAATAAAATTAGCATTGTCCATGCCATCATACTACCCATTTTAATGCATGGTTGTGAAATCTGGACAGTAAAGAAAGTGGACAGGAAGAATATCCATTAATCTGAAATGTGGTGCTGGAGAAGTGTTCTATGGATACCATAGGATGCTAAATAGACAAATAAATGGGTCCTACAGCAAATCAAGCCTGAACTCTCCCTAAAAGCCAAGGTGACTAAGGGCCTCGGCAGACGACTAATTGAGTTGTCTTCAAGGCAAGGAAGAGGAGGGGCAGCCGCACGCGCGGCGCCCCTTCCTCTTTCTGAGGTCGTCCTCGGAGCCGCCAGCCCTCCGCACAGCCAGCGCTCTGGAGACAACCTCCTGCCACAGCGTCCGCATGCGCTGCGGTGGAAAAGGCAGGGAAAGTGCGCCCTACGCTTTTAGGGCGCACTTTCCCTGTCTTGTGGAAGGAACGCTGATTTAGCGCTCTTTCCAGGGATGCCGCCGGAGCGCCGCAGTGCGGAGGCTGCGCTCCCGCGGCGCTCCGTCCGGCGGCGTCTCCGGCGCCTCCGTCTGCTTCCCCCCTAAATTGAGACTGTCATACTTTGGGTGTATCATGAGAAGGCATGATTCACTAGAAAAGACAATAATGCTTGGTAATATTTCTAGTAGGATAGAAGCAGTAGGAAAAGAGGAAGACTGCATTTCAGGTGGATAAACTCAATCAGAGAAGATATAGCCGTGAGTCTGCAAACCCTGAGCAGGGCTGTTGATGACAGGGTGACTTGGAGGTCTCTGATTCATAGGGATGCAAAGAGCAGTTAACAACATATGCCAAAGCAAGATATTTATAAAATTATACGTTAAGAGTCATTTCTTCCCTCTCTCTTTCTCCCTCTCTCTTTCTCTCTCTCTCTTTCAGGGGGGTTTCTTGGCAAGATCTGTTCAGAGGAGGTTGGCCTACCTATGAGGCTGAGAAAGTATGGCTTCCCAAGGTCACTCCATGGTTTTTATGGGCCAAATAAGATCCAAACCTTAGTTTCCAGAGTCAGAGTCCAGCACTTAAACTACAACACCACACTGGCTGGCTCCTGGTTTGGCTTGCCATTTGATTTATTTGTAACATCAAATGTGCTGTTTATTTTATTACTGTCTAATAAGGTAAAGGTAAAGGTATTCCCTGTTGACAAGGTTGTCAATTCATGTCCAACTGTAGGGGGCAGTGCTCATTTCTGTTACTAAGCTGAAGAGCCAGTATTGTCAGAGACTACTCTGTGATCATGTGGACAGCATGATTGCACAGAACGCTGTTTACCTTCCCACTGAGAAGTGGTACCTATTTATCTACTTGCATTTGCATGCTTTTGAACTAGGTTGGCAGAAGCTGGGACTAGTGACAGGAGCTCACCTCATCATGCAGCATGGGTCATGGAACCATGGAAATCAGCTGGGTGACCTTGTACAAGTTACAATCTCTCAGCCTCAGAGGAAGGTAATGGCAAAACTTTTCCAAGAAGACTTTGCTAAGAAAACCCTAGCATAGAGAGACCATAAGCTGGAGGCAACTACATTTGAAGGTTAAATAATGTTTCTTTAAAAAATTAAGGTGACAGGAAAGATACAAGGAAATATGAAAGAGCCTGGGATCAAGTTCAGCCCTATGTGTATTATTTCCAGTCCTATCCTAGTCCATAAAAAGAGAATGCGAAATGTAACACTATAAGTCAATTAAAGATTAAATGTTGACATTTCCAAAAAATGGGTTGAATTCAGATTTGAGCACTTGCAACTAGACAGATGGAAGCAGATCCCATCCTTCCTTCACATGGCAGCACCTCCAATTCCTCACAATGTGATATATGGTTGGCTTGGAAATCCTGCTGAATGCAATAGCCTATAGTTGAAGGGCTTTAGGGAGCCTGAAAATCAGATAGAGACCATCATCCTGTGAGTTCGATCTCCTGACCCTCTGTGTAGAGTTTTGTGAGCTGGAGAGGTTGCTATGGGATAGAGAACAGAAAGAAATTCTGTATCCCCCAGCCCAGTTTAATATGCCTAAACCTGGATGCAACCCTATTAGTTACAATGCAATTAATGTTCAGACTAATTGCCACAAAACCATTATATTAGGTTTACTTAAGGTAGTTTCAGTTTAGCTTTTCTTTTTAAATCATGCCTTTACCCTGCCTCAGGGCTCATGGTTCCTTCTATGACATTTAGAATTCTTGGCCAGAGAACCCTAGTGACTCATTGGATGACAAAACCCAGGATTCCCTATGATGGAGCTATGGCAAATAAAGTTGAATCAAACTGCTACATTATGTAGTGTGAATGAGATGTTAGTCCCTGGATTTATGGGGGCTTCACATATCATCCTGTACTAGCAACCATACTAGTTTTCCTTAAGAGGTTTTTAACCTTAAGAGATTTTTCTAACTCTTCTATTTTTTCTTCCTGGTAATAATAATAAACAAAGACAGAATAAATTTATAATGCATTCTAACTGTTAGCATGAGCAGCTCTCTGTCTTAAAATGTCCTCAGGCTGAAAGATAGAAAACACAGGAGTATTTAGCTTCAACCTCACTAGGCTAACCTAACTTTTGACATACAGAACAAACATGCAATATTTACTAAAGGCCTTGTTTTTTGTTTCCATAAGACTTGACTTTTGCTCCAAATTCAAAGGCTGTCCTAGGATTACTCAATGCAAAGTATTTAATAACTGCAGTGAAAACAGTGTTGCAGAATCTAAGATTGTAGAATTAAGTATGGGGAAGGCTGCCCTATACATCTTTGTTCAAACAGGTTTGAAATATGTGCTATCTTTAAAATGAAAAAAAAAAGACTCTTAATATCCTATTAGGATAGTTCTTTCAGTTGATGCATATTGCAGCCTAGAAAAATAGCTACAGGGAAATAACTACCAATCTGAAAATGATACTGTATTTGTATTGAAGATCTGCCATGTTACGTAATTTAAGAACCAAATACTTAAGAGTACTTTTGGGAAGGGCCTTTGGTCCGGTCTGCAAAGTAGCTGAACTACTACTCAGTAATAAGAGCAATGTAATGGAGAAGATGGCCTCTTCTAGTTCTGTGGCTGCAGATGCATAGTATTTCTTTCTGGAAGACCCATGTCATTGTAAACTGATCTTTGAGTGAAATAATCTTTTCATTTTATAATAAGTGTTTTTTTTTTCTTTTTGGTCAACCTGTTATAACCTGTGGTTGAAATGAAGGGTGCATAACCTTTTCTACCCCAAAGTGTGTTTGCAATTGCTATATTAGGAGCCATGAGTGCATAACTGCATACTACACGCACACACACACACAAGCGACCCCCTTTCTTCACTGGGAAGAAGTGGATTCTCTACACCTAACAGTCCAGATAAAGATAGTGCTTTTTTGACTGCAAGTTGCAGCAGAAAAATAGTGATCTGTATCAAATTAGATTGAGGAGATGGAGGGGTTGAAGGTACCTTGAGGTTTTATATCCCTGGGAAAATTAAACAAACAAAAATCTAGTTCATCACTCCTCTAAGAATAGCTGTATCCTCCCACTTCCCTTCCCATTCCTCTCTATATTCTGAAATATAGGACGTTATCACATGGGGGCAAATCTGGTTAATCCACACAAAATCCAGACCGAAACTGAATTACTGCCCTGTGTTTTCACACAACGTCGCACAGAAAGTGGACAGAAAGTGGACAGAAATGCGATCTTTTGTAATTCACTTGTCTGGAGGAAATGCAAATACGTAATTATGGTAATTACGCATTTACCGTAATGTGATCACCAAATGCGCATTGGGGAGCATTTCCCTGCTGTTGTCATGGTTCCAGCAAGCATTCCTCTATCTGCGCATGTGCAAGAGTCTCATTTCTACTACATTTACGGGTTTTTTTCTTGTGTGTGGACGTTCAATGCACTTACTGTAAATTTGCAATTAAGGTAATGACGTTTGCGGAAACAAGGTTTATTTCCCGTTTATTTTTGGGATGCTTCATTTCCACTTTATTTTCAGTTTCTGGGCCATGTGTGATAACGTCCATAGAGATACTGAGAACCTGAGGAGATGGAGGGGAAAAGCCAGCTTACCTCTGGGGTTTTCTGACTCATGGGGAGAATGGGTTGATTGCACAGCCAGCTCCCACAATGAGCTGCCAACTGATATGCAGGCCACACTGCCCCTCTTCCTCTGTGAGGATTTGTTTTTGTTGTGTATGATATTATTCCGTGTGACTGCAACAAGGATGGTATAAGGATGGGAGAGTGATCCGCTTCACTCCTGTCTCCATCTGATAATCTCCATTGACATAGCACAATTATAATAATAATAATACATTTTATTTTTAACCTTCCCCTCTGCTCGGCAACCAGGGCGGTGTACAACAAGATTAAAACAGATAACAGTTAAAACATTCCTTCAACCTAATCCCTAACCCTCCCCCCCCTTAAAACTAATTTAAACTAATGCAAGATTAAAATAACAAATGGACAACAAAATACACTCCAAAAAAAGCAGCTTTAACAAGGACAAACAGGCAGTGGCAGCAAAAGGGTGGGTAAGTGAACCACCTCCATTGAGCTGGGAGATTTATTCTGGGAAGGCCCGCCGGAAAATATCCGTCTTTACTGCTTTTTTAAAGCTATCAAGAGTAGTGATAAGATGGATCTCATCCGACAGGTCATTCCATAGTCAGGAAGCGGTCACAGAAAAGGCCCTCTGGGAGGTCTGCGACAGCCTAGTTTTCATGGGCTGTAACAGGTTCCTCCCAGAGGACCTAAGTGTGTGTGGGGGGTCATACGAGGAGATAAGATGGACCCAAGCCATGTAGGGCTTTAAAGGTTAAAACCAACACCTTGTACTGTGCCCGGAAACTAATCGGCAGCCAGTGGAGGGATTTAAGCACTGGTGTTATGTGCTCCCTCTTCGGTATTCCTGTAATTAATTTGGCTGCCATATTTTGTACCAATTGCAGTTTCTGAGTTAGGCACAAGGGTAGCCCCATGTAACGTGCATTACAGTAATCAGGATCCGAGGTTACCAAAGCATGTACCACAGTTTCCAGATCCCTCATGTCCAGGAAAGGGCACAGCTGGCGTATCAGCCGAAGCTGATAACAGGCACTCCTGACTGTAACATTCACCTGACTAGTCATGTGAAGCGAAGAATCTAGGAGCACCCCCAGACTGTGAACACAGTCCTTAGAGGAGAGTGTGACTCCATTCAGAACTGGAAGTTATATTCCCAGAGCTGGTTTCGGGCCTGTGACTGTCAGTATTATGAAATCCCTCTGTGCATGCCCCCTTTCTCTCCCTTCTCCCATGGAGCCCTGTTGGATCAGCCAGTTTGATACTGTATTTACTGTAAATCCATTGTACCATTGGTGATCTGATGTGTTTGTCATCATTTCACTTAACAGGGTGTGTGATGGTGCAGCTGTCCATTCATGTGCCCATGCAATCAATTTGTGAGTGGTGACAAAAAATAAATAAATAAATTATGGACAGTAATGGTGCCAGCAACTTGCCAGTCCCTTCCCCTGTCCTCACACTGGCATGCACTTCACACACTGGTGCAATAGTTTGCTCTTTCTAGTTTGAGCTGGAACAAACCAGGATGTTTTTTTGCTCTGGTGTTAAGCCCTGGAATGTGGCTTGGATATGTTTTGCATCGGCACAAAGGACTCGTACGCATTGTTATGGGTAAAACACTGTAGGCCAC
Organism: Phrynosoma platyrhinos; assembly: GCA_020142125.1. Lineage (NCBI taxonomy): Eukaryota > Metazoa > Chordata > Lepidosauria > Squamata > Phrynosomatidae > Phrynosoma > Phrynosoma platyrhinos. Next base: position 64,069,586 of record CM034708.1, read on the forward strand.
AGACGCGTCGGGGAGGCTTCCTTCCTCCTTTTTCAGCCAAATGTGTTATCTGGACAGGTAGGGTTTAAAATTAGGTGGGGCTGTTTCTTTTAGCCCATGTGGACAGCCCCAGATATGTGCTAACCTTGTGTTTTTACACTGAATTAGTAAACTTGCCCAAAGCCTTACCACTTTAACAAAAAGAGGATTCATTTGTGGTTTGGGACTGCATTGGTGGAAACAGGCTTACCAAAAAAAAAAAAACAACAAAAAAAACACCACAACTCAATGGAAGAGTTTCTGGGGCGGGAGGAAACTTCCTGTTGCAAAGGACTGCATACTCTCTTTTGGACTAGTTTCACTGCCCATAAGGGGACAAGGCTAGGCCAATCCATGACAGCTTGAAATCTCAAGTCCTTGGATGCTCCTGTCCTGACAACCCTAGACAGTTCTCTTCTTTTCCTCCTGGCATTCCAGGTCCCTACATCCCTGAAAAATGAAAAAAAGATGCTTGGATTTACTCTGAAGCCAGTGTTGCGTTGGGGTCTGGGCCAATCCTTCCCTTCATTATACTTACCAATATGTTGCTACTAAAACTGGTTGTCCATCAGAGACTTTGATCAAGAGGCATTTCATTGACTATTCAAAACAGTATTTCCTGAACTTTGTTCAGCATTGCTGAAAGATGTTGAGCAATGGATAGGAATTTCCAGTCAATATTCTTTGCATTTTTACTAAATATGTTTTGTTTAAAGAAAAGATATGGGGGGGGGGGAGGGGAACTGCTGTCTAATATGCCTTTTAAAAAAATCAAAATACAACACAGACTTTTGTTTCTGCTTATGTGATGAGTTGGGTGTAGGGAGAATTACATATTACTTTTTGAAGACAAGCAGAGTGTTTGACCTTACATGGCACTTGCAGTTGAAGTACAGATAATATTTACTGAATCGAGCCTAGAGATAGCAGTGTATATCTTGGATTAAAAGTTCTCAAGCCAGTACTATCCTTGCAAAGTTCAAATAAAAAGTTGCACCAAGCACCATTATGAGTGAAGGCCATTTTACTTCATAAGTGCATGCTTCTTGTTAAATGTTCCCATTTATTAAACAAGGGCATATGTTCTGAGCAAACATTATCTTCATAATGCATTATAAAATACGCTCTTCATCCTCCCCTGCACTTCTGCCAATCAACTGGAAAGTCATCTATTTGTAAAGTAGGGACTGGGAACATGTAGTACTTCAGATTTTGTCTGACTGTAACTCCCATCATTCCTCACATTGTTATACTGGCAAGCACTATAAGGGTTTGCAGTCCAACAATTTTTGAAATTGACACATTCTCCTCTTCTTCGACCTTTAAAGGTTATTTCACTTTATAATATATTCCTGTCTCATTCATTATGACAGGAACACTGTGAGGCTGCCAAGATAATTAATTACAGTCAATTTAAATAAAGATGAAAAGCAGAATCATGCCATAAGCTGGTATTTGAACAAGAATACCATTACTTAACATGTACATTTATTAATTAATGAAAATATTTGTATCCAGCCTCTCTTTTGACATCAAGAATGCCCAACAGAGTTGTAGGCATACAAGCTTGAACATAAACATAATACTAAAAAATTAAAATCAAATAAAATGGGTCAACACAGGCCATAATATAAAAAACCAAAAAAATAACAATAAGATCCATTATTAACGACATTGCTAATCTTGGAACTGGAATTCTGATGTTGATTTTTGTGTTCAGAGTACCTACTACATGCAGCAGAAGACTATATCTTCATGCATCTTGGGCCCTTTCACACTACAAAATTATAGTATTATGATCTCAGTTTAACTGCTGAGGTTCCATCCTATTATAGTACTATGATCCCAGTTTAATTCCGTCAGTTGACAACTTTAGACAGATTTAAAAAAGCTGTTAAGACGGATCTCTTTCGGCAGGCCTTCCCTGATTAGTTTCCCGGCCTCAGGAGTCCTTTTATCTCTCCTACATTTGGTTTAAATGCTGCCCCACCTATTATTGTCTGTTTGATTATGGTTTGTTTTAACTATGTGTTTGAATCATTGTTTTAATTCTAAAATTGTTTAATTCTTTTTTAAGGGGTAGGGGTGTTGTGGGATTTGGATGGCATTTTAATATTGTATGATGTTTTTAAATTGTTGTGAGCTGCCTCGATTGCGTAACAGAGGGGTGGGATATAAATAAAATTTATTATTATTATTATTATTATTATTATTATTATTATTATTATTATTATTATTATTAATTATTATTTGCTGTGGTTCCATCTTATTAAATCCTAGGATCTGCAGCTTAGACAGTGTTACTTAGATTTCTCAGCCAGAGACCTCCAATGCCTAAGCAAACTATAGAGCCAGGATCCTATAGGATGTTGCTCTGGCAATTAAAGTGGAATCATGGTGCTATAATTGTTTAGTCCAGTTATATGCCGTTTAGGTCTGAAGATCCTTTTTGAACAAGTCTAGACTCTTTCTTTCTCTCTTTCTTTTTTCTGCTTCATTTACTACAGCACTAAAAGGCAGGGACTACACAAAACACTCACATCTAAAGGCAATTCAAAATGCTTGGGCAATTTTTTTAAAAAAAGTATTTAACCGGGTGTCAAAGATAATGTACTGTGGAGGGGAGGGAATTGTCAAGTACTAGGAGGAGCTCTATTAACTCACAGGATCCTGGAGGGTTGCATCCAATTTTCACCCTCGTTCCAATTTGGGGGTCATTTTTTTCTGCCTGCAAAACCTCTTTGGGGCTGTGGTTGACCATTTTGCTCTGTTTTGGTGCCTTTTTGCCCCCTCGCCTGCAGTAATACATTTTTGATATTATCTATTTTGACTCCGACATGAGACATATTGACAATTTTAGCCTGTTCATATTACATTAATATGAGGATATTCCATAATGTTTAATTTCCATGTGGTTCCAACAGCTGTGTGTGATGGAAATGAAATAAATTAATTGGATCCTGTATGTTCTTTCACTGTACAACTTTTATTCTGATTATACCAAGTCATGAAGAAAGAGCCAAAAAGTGCACCGGTAACTTATCAGGTAACCCGATTCTGAATCTTTATTAGTTGATGGAAGTTGACTTCTAGAAATAGGCAGCTAGCATTGGGTGTGATGAGTACAGAGAGCAAAGTATTATGTTGAATATTTGCATGTTTTATATGTGAGTACATTGCATAAAATATAATTAATTAGCAAAGGCAATGAAGATAAAGAAACTAGTTAGTTTTGTGCAAAGGCTTATTGGTTTGAGCTGCACAATTCCTGTTTACTCTTTTTTTTAACATTCAATATTTCACCTCCATTTATTTTTGAATTCAGCTTCTAGAAGCCCAAAGGAGTATGGTAAACAGGTTGTGGAAGCAAAAAGTGCAGGTCATCAAACTGTATTTCAAAAGTATTGGAACAGAAAGGGATCTAATAGTAAAATGATGGGATGGAGGTACTTTATTTTAAGTCTTGGCAACTGGTGATGGAAGGTAGTTGTGGGCTCATATCACTGGGTTGAAGAAGTAGTGAGCCTGTTTTAATGATCAGGTTTGGCCCTTGGCATATCATTTAAATTTAGTCTAAAAACCTGGAGAAAATTCATTGACATGGAAGATACCAGCCATTGCTTCCTGCAGGCTTCTTCTGCATAAATTTCAAAGATCCTTTCCACTTTTAACATTTTCTAATTCCATGTGTGAGCCAAAATCAGACCAAATACAGTCATAATACAGTCAGAAGGCAGTCAGAGAGCTGTGGTGCTCCGGAGGAAAACTATGACAGAGCCTTTTCTGCAGTTGATACTGAGAGGGAGATGGTAAAATAGGTTTTGGGCAGTATCTTGAAGTGAAGTGCATAATGAAGCAAGTAGAGTAGAGCTGAAAGTCATAGTAGGACAAAGGGAGGGTCAAAGAGTTCTTTCTCAGTGTTACAGGCAAATGAGGAGTGAGTCAGTGAGTGACTAAAGTGAAAGAGAAGCCAGTTAGTGAAATCAGAAAATCTATGTTGATCAGCACAAAACTTAAGTAAAATTAATTGTTGCTGACCATAGCTGTAGTTTGTGGCAACTCTTCTGTCTGTCAGAGTATGGTTTATTCTATTTTCGCCTCCATCAGTCCACCTTACTTACAGAGATGTGTTGTTTTCATATATGCCATTTCATTCATGACTGAACTCAGTTTTTGTTTTGTTTTTTTGAAGTTTTCAATTCTTATTTAAATGTATCCCCCCCCCACCATAAATACTCTGCATCGTATTAAGTGTAAGCAAGATGGCCACTAAGGACACAGGTTCCATGATGCCTGTTGGGTGAGAATATAAAACACTTGGTCAAAAACTATACTCATAATATCCCAGGGTTGCCAAAGAGCCTGATAAATACTATTCTGCTATAGGAGAATTTCAAACTTATTCATTTTAAATAGGATTGAGTGGCATTTTAATGACAAATGGTTTATTTACTATAAACCAGTGAACCCAAAGAATTTTCCCTGGTGGGTGCTAGATCACTGTGTCATTTCCAGAAGCTGAAGCATAAAATGAGGCCAGAGAATTGTTCCAAAACATTCTGTGAGGGAGGAAAATGCCCTTCCGAAATATAAAAGGCTCATACTTGGGGTCTGCCTTCCCACACCCAGCTGTGTTATCTCTGGGAGCTGGGGCACAAAATCAGGCCAGAGATGTTTCAGCACTTTCTCCAAGGAGAATCCAAGAAATGCCATTTGTCAGCCAAAGTAGGATCCTGGTTTTCATTACTAGTGATATAAGTCTTCTATAGTTTTCTTTGTGATCTATCTGTTTTCTTTTTTGGTTATATTTATTTTTTCATTGGTAACTCTTCTTAATTTTTCTTTTCTTTGTTCTTTGTAATGGCTTCTGTTTCTTCTGATTCTCTTAATCTGATACCTATACACTGTCTTTGTTCTTGTCAGCTTTCCTTTTCTTGTTCTTTTAAGGAACTGCTGCTTGATTGCTTCTAAAGTTATTATACTGTTCATGATTTTGTCTCCGGATCTTTTCACTTTCTCTCACTGAAACCTGGCTTCCCATCCATGATGCTAGTACTTCAGCTGCCCTTCCTTCAGAGAAGTCTTCTTTCCTCATACAAGTCATCATGAGCTTTGGGATGGCTTTTTTGTAGTTCGTGTATGTAGAATGATAAATATATGATAATAAGTATGGGTGATTTTTGCTAGGGTAGCATCTATTACGAAGGATATATGAATATGCAATGTATTGATAAATTAACACTGCTTGTATAAAGGGATGCTGTACTTCTTAAAGCAAAGTATATTAAAAGGAGGAATTTGTTGCTTGGGATTCCCCCCAAAGTCACTGGGGACTTATAGTTATTATTAAAAAAATAATAATAATTGAAAAGTTAACTCTTCAATAAGCTATTTCCTCAGGGGAGCTGCTGTTTGCTTTCATTTCACTGTTTGGTGATGGTATCTTCCTAATGCAGATTGTAAGGAATTAACATGGTCAGCAAATACAATTCCCATTTATATTTTGTTCTCATTTATTTACCATACTATAGCTCATTTCTATGTTTCTTCAGTCACACTTTCCCTCTCTTTAGCATATCTCCCTCTAAATTTATAGCAACTCTCCATCCCATTTTTACATCCATGCCCTTGCTCTTGTTTTTCTTTGAACAGAAATGGACCAGAGATCTATTGTTCAAAGTTATGTTGAAAGAACCAGCAGGAGGGGAAAACTAATCTCTGTTTGCCCTGCCCACTCTTTGAATTGTTATATAAACTGATTTACAGATCTCAGTCTTAGGCCTCAAGTTGGAATAGAAACCAAAATGAACCTGGCATAGATATATAAGGACATATGTGCATGGCCCTTGTTGAATCCGCAGGGAAATCCAGATGAATCTCTAGTGGCACCCAATTGAGTGAGTTCAAAGAATTCCTTGTCTGAACAATGTTTAAGATTAGGAATAGGAAAAGAAACATTTTACAGCTGGAGAGATACTGGTCAGAATAGAATATCTTGAGACAACAAGACAATCCAATCTAGTCACCAAATAATTTTTGATATGATTTTCTATATTTTGGCAAGCAGTCTCTCTATAATTTTTGCATCTTCCCCCTTTTCAAATATCTAAATAGAGAAATCAGCGAGTGCAAAAAGTGTGAACAGATTGATTAAAGAGAGGAAAACAACTCATCTAGCATGACTACTTTACAATTATACTGTTTAATTAACTTTTAAAATTATTTTTAATGGAATGTTCTAAACTGATTTAGTATTGTTAACAGTTTAATTTTATTTTAATGCTGACCTTTTCTATGTTTTCATTATATGCATCTTAATTTATAAGCTAATTTGCATCCAAGTTTTGGGGAATGTGTGTGTGTGTGTGTGTGTGTATATATATATATATATATATATATATATATATATATATATATATATATATATATATCCCCCCATGCACAATGATTGGAAGGTGATTTAAGCACATTTGCAGCCTTACTGGAGAAGTGGCCAAATGAGTCAAATCTGTTCAGAATAATTCCCTGCATTTTGTCAAAGTAACTTTCCTGTAAATGGAGAAAGTCTTGGAACAAAACATCTATGATAGCTGAATTGCAATGAGATGCGCTGCATATGCCCCCCAATTTACATTTACTGTCATGTTTGTCTTTTGTGAGACTTTTTTTAGTAATTTTATTGCAGATTTTTAGAATAAACATTTTACATAATGCATGAGTGTTCAGTATTGCAATAAAACAAAAACACACTTTGTTATATGACAGTTATCTGATGACCCAGTTTAGCCTTATGAATATATTATTCTAACAACTGGATCCAAATTTAGGCATACTTAGAGTAGATTAATTGAAAAAAACAAATGAAATTTAAAAATGAATAAAGTCTTACTAATTTCTCATTGAGTAGATTATTGTGGTTCTACTTTTTTTTAATCATATACATGTCTGCTCAAAGGAAACTGCTAAAAGGAAATTAAACTGATTGATGCCTAAAGTTACAATCCTATATGAACTTACCAGGGAGTAATTAAATCACAGGAAGATCTCGTTGAATTCAAAGAGACTTTTTTATTGAGAAAGATCTCAGACAGTACTGCTAATGATTTGCTTTCCCTGTTGCTGATTTCCAATTTATTTTTGCTTTACTAAAGATCTTCCACAAGATCCAAGAAATCAAAGAGAAAGCATGGGGAACAGCAAGGGAACCTATTACATGACCCAGTAGAATTAAAAAGACAATTGAAACAGTACATGGAAAAACTACTTAAAAGAGATGAAAAGGTGACAGAAGGTGCTGGAGAAGAGTTCTACAGCTACCATAGACTGCTAAAAAGACAAACAAATGAATCCTAGTGAAAATAAGCCTGAACTGTCCCTAGAAACCAAGATGAGTAAACTGAGATTGTTGTACTTCGATGTACTTCGATCATATTATGAGAAGACATGACTCAATAGAAAAGACAATAATGCTTGGTAAGTTAGAATGCTTGGTAAATTAGAAGTAAGGAAAGAGGAAGACTGCATTCCAGATGTATAGAGTCAGTCAAGGGAGCTTTGAGTTTGCAAGACCTGAACAGGGCTATTGATGATAGGGTGAACTGGATTGCATCTACCTTTTCATCTCAATGCTATGTTTTACACCTCTTCATCTCAATGCTATGGAATTCTGAGATTTGTAGTTTCATGACATATTTAGCATTCCCTGTCAGAGAGCTCTGGTGCCCCACCCAAGTAGACATCTTAGGATTCCATAGCATTGAGTAATGGCAGTTAAAGTGGTGTCAAACTGCTTTATTTCTGCAGTGTGGCAACAGCCCTTCGAGGTCTCTCATTCATGGGGTCACCACAAGCTGTAATTGGCTTGACAGCAGTTAACAGTAACAGAAAGGTGTTTTCCATTTGTATTCACACCATTTAAAAAAGTGACTCAATAATGGCAACGCTGGTCACAATTAAAATGGCACACACCATTAAACGATTTGATTGTACTATGGATCAATTAGCCATTTCCCTTAATTTCACCGAGAAGCATGAGAAAGAGATATTCACATAAGGAAGACATGAATGGTTTCTCTCTCTGGCAGTGGAGTTGCATAATGAAAGCAGGAAACAGATTAGCATGCAATTTTTCTGGCATGCATGTTCCCCTTTGGAGCCTGACTATGGTTCACCATTAGTAATGTGATCTCTTTCAAGTATTATTAATTTGACATTGCGAATGGAGCTCTGAAACATGTATACACATGTTACTCTTTAACAGGTAATGAAAGAGAGCCATCTTGTGGTACGCTTGCAGTGGTACTGGCAAGTAGAGTAAAGCTATGAATAAAGAGTGGTATGAGGCAATGTTTTCAGGAAACAAGAAAGTGGAAAGGAAATATCACAATGTTTTAGGTAATGCCAGGGTGGGAAAAGTGGTCCTCCCTATGTTGTCAGACAAAAACTCTCACAGTCCTTCAACACTGGCTGTGCTGGATCAGGCTGATGAAAATTATAGAACAACAACATCTGGAGGGCCATAAATTGCATAATGTAATTGGTACACATGGAATATTTGGAGGCAATATATGCAGAACAAAGTGAGCATTCTAGTGTTGTTGCCATTTACAGATTTTGATACAAATGCAATTTTATAACTCTTCGCCCAATTTATTGTTGTGTGACTTTAAGGTGTTTCTGACTGATTGTGATAGACCTATCACGACGGTTACTTGGCAAGATTTGTTCAGAGGGGGTTTGTTAAAGCCTTCCTCTTAGGGTGAGAGAGTGTGACTTGTCCAAGAGCACTTATTGGCTTTTCATGGCTGAGGGGCAATTTGAACCCTGATGTCACAGAATCCTAGTCCAACACTCAAACAACTGCACCATGCTGACTCTCAGTGTTGTTGTTTTTCACTGTCCTTGATTCAGCTTCAACTCATGGCTATCCTGTGGATGAGACATCTCCAAGCCCCCTTGTCCTCCACTGCTCTGCTTAAGTAAGCCATCTATTTGTGGCTTTCCACTCTTCCTTCTGCCTTCTACCTTTCCTAGCATTATTCTAATCGTGAATGAGTGATGCCTTCTCATGATGTGGCCAAAATATGACAGCCTCAGTTTTGTCATCTTGGCTTTGAAGGAGAGTTCTGATTTGATCTATTCTATTTTTCCCCCTCCAAACTTTTTAATCCAAGCCTAATATGTACATGTGAAATTAAACAACCAATGGGGGTTGCAGACTGCCAGAAATAGTGCAAATTGAGTCCAC
>CM034708.1:64078950-64104763 GCA_020142125.1 Phrynosoma platyrhinos
CCCTAACTCAATTTGCACTATTTCTGGCAGTCTGCAACCCCCCTAAGTCAAGTAAGTATTCCATAAGTAAAAACATTTTGAACCTCAAAGAGACCACTTGAAATCTTCTTCTAAAATGCATCCATGGCTAATTTTTTTAATTAATTAAAGTTTTTTAAAAATATACATGCATACAAACAAATATACAAATGATCTTTTTAAAAATTATATTTATACCTATACAGAAAAAAGAAAATATACACCTATTCTTATACATATCTTAAACACAAGCTCTTGTAAGTGTCTGCTATGTCTAATCTAATATATTATATCTAATTCAGTCTTCTATAATATGTAATATATTTAATAAGTGTGTTCTTTTCTATCTATATTCATATACCTAACTTCCTAAACTAGCACTCCATGTTAATATTTCATTATTCTTGATCAAACTGTTCTTATCTTATCACATACAAAAGAGGAGAAAGAAAGAATTCTACAAAAACAAAGGGTTTACCCTTGTTATCCTGATACATCTATAATTACACATCAATTTTAATCAGTAATCCATTTTTATCAATTAATCCATTTTAACAATATACCCCATTGATCACTCATATATTTCAATATCTGTTCCCATTCCTTCATATATTTCCCCAGAGTTTCACTTCTCATAAGACATGTCAATTTATCTAATTCCACCATATCTAATAATTTTAATAACCAGTCTTCTATTTTTGGCATTTCACACTCTTTCCATTTTTGTTCCAATAATAGCCTAGCTACTGCTGTGATATAATAAATCATTATTCCATTTTTCTCGAATAAAATCATATCCCCATGCGTGATCCATTTATTCTTTATTATATTTTTTCTTTTATAAAAGTAAGTATTAGGGATGATAGATGGATAATTGGGGGTGGTGGTGGTTGAGAATGGTTATTCTCATAATTTTTGTTTTCTGTATACTTTCTAATGGTTCTTCTAAAGTCATTGCAATATCATCAGCAAATGCTCTGATTTTATCTTCAAACCTTTAATGTCTACATCTTTTCTTATTAAATTAATGAAAATCTCAATCACACACAGAAATAATAATGGTAACAGAGGGCACCCTTGTCTTGTACCGCTTTGTATCTCTATTAATTTTGTTCTTTCTCCATTAATTATATTTTTTGCTTGTTGATTTTTATTTTCTTTCTTTCTTTCTTTTAAATTTTTAATCTTATTTTATAAAATATACATAAACCACTGACATCCAAAGATAACACATACACACACACACACAATGACAGACATCAATACATTAAAACAGATACAACCATTCATTCCATTCCATACTCTTGGTATTTCCTTAAACCAAACCCTTCACCCATTTATCTACCATATTCAAAAGCAATACTTCAGGTCTAAATTCTAAGTCAATTTCCAATATTTCTTTGATTCTTATGTATATTTCCTTCCAATATCTTTTTCCATATATACAGGTCCACCACAAATGGAAAAAGGTTCCTTTTTCCCTTTCACATTTCCAACATAATTTTTTTCCAGTACCATACATTTTGCTTAGTCTGTCTGAGGAAAGGTGCATCTATATATTATCTTATAAAAATTTTCTTTTACATCCTAGCTGGCCAAATATTTTAATCTCCTACTCCATGTTATTTCCTACTGTCTTAATTCTATAGTTTGTCTACAATTTTGAGCCCATCTAACCATAATTTATTTTATTACATCTTCCTCTGTATGAATTTCTAATACTTTTTGTACATTCTTGATAGGAAGGCAGGTTTCTCCAACCAGAAATCTTCTTTTAAAACTGTCTTTGAGTTTGTTATTCCACTTGTTTTTTTATCCAACATGAATCTTGCTTTCAATTGTCCATACAAGAGCGTATGGGCTTGTTGATTTTTATATATTGCTTTTACCCAGGAAACAAATCTATTTCCCAATTCCATTCTGTCTAAAATTCCAAACATAAAGTCCCAATTTATTTCCTTATATCTAAAAATATGGTTGGTACTTTTATATCTGGGTATCTTTCTGCATATTCTGTTGTATTTAATATAATTCTTAGTTAGTTTTTTAAATATCTGTTGGGTAAAAATCCACATTGTTCTTTGCCAATCAGTTTTTGTAAAATATTTTTCAATCTAGATGCCAAAGTTCTTCTTTATCCTTTTATGGATTAAACAGATATTTGCTTCTTCCCATGTTTGCAGTGCCCCTATTTCTAATATTGCATTTACTCTCAATTGAAATAGTGACCCCAATTCTGTCTAAAAGTTTTATAATAAAGCACAGTAAAGCTGTCTGGGCCAGGAGTTTTGTTTAATTTAGATTTTTTAATTGCCCCTTCAATTTCCATTTGTGTAATTGGTCTATTCAGTTCCTCTTTTTGTTCTTCTGAAATCTGTTTGATATCTTGTTTATTTAAAAATTCATTAATTTCCTCTTTACAAACCATTTCTCTTGTATATCTTGGAATAATATTTCTGAAAAAAAATTTTTTATTTCTCTTTGTTCTGTAATAATATGTTCACCTTTCCTTATTCTATTAATCATTCTTTTCTCAACTTTTTTAAATCAGTTTGTATGCCAACCATCTCCCAGATTTGTTGGCTTGTTCAAAATGTGTTTGCCTGATTACTAATAATTTTCTTTTCATTTCAGCCATTAATTCTAGTAATAATAATAATAATAATAATAATAAAATTTATTTTTATCCCGCTCCTCTGTGTAACTCAACTGGAGTGGCTTTCAACATTAAAAATATACATTTAATATCCCACAATCCCATCCACCTCTTAAAATACTATTAAACAATAACAATTTAAAACACATTTAAAGTAATATGCAAAACAACCAAATAACAATAACTATAACTGCAGCAGAATCAGGGGAGCACTTTGGGCTATCTCTTGATGGCTGGGATTCCTATTCAGGAAAGGTATGCTGGAAGAGATCTGTCTTAACAGCCTTTTTAAAGATGATCAAGGTGATAATATGATGGATCTTATCTGGCAGGCCATTCCATAATCTGGGAGTAGTTGCCGAAAAGGTCCTCTGGGCAGTTACAGACAGCCTAGTTTTTATAGGCTGCAGCAGATTCCTGCCAGAGGACCTAAGTGTGCGGAGGGGGGTTATACGGGAGGAGGCAGTCCTGAAGATAGGTTGGAACCAAGCCGTTTAGGGCTTTAAAGGTGATAACCAACACTTTGTACTGGGCCTGGAAACTAATGGGCAGCCAGTGAAGTGATCTTTAGATCTCTTCTTGTTGTTCCTGAGACCAACCTGGCTGCCATATTCTGTACTAGTTGAAGTTTCCAGACCAAGTATGAGTGTAGCCCCATGTAGAGCGCATTACAGAAATTGAAACGAGAGGTTACCAGCGCATGCATCACAGTTTCAAGGTCCCTAACTTCCAGGAAAGGGCACAGCTGGCGCATCAGCCAAAATTGATAACAGGCACTCCTGACCCTCGCATTTACCTGATTTATCATCTGAAGTGATGGATCCAGGAGCACCCCCAGACTGTGAACACAGTCCTTAGAGGAGAGAGTGACCCCATCCAGGATTGAAGGTTGCAACCCAATACCTGGGTTCGGGGCCACTATTGTAAGTACCTCTGTTTGTCTGGATTCGGTCTCAATTTGTTTTTCCTCATCCAGTCCATTACTGATTTAAGATAATCACTGAGAGGAGAGGTGCCATTTGAAGTCAAAGCAGAAGACCGAGACATGGAGAAATGTACTGACAACACCCCGTCCCATGTCTCCGGATAATCTCTCCCAGCGGCTTCATATATATATTGAATAGCATCGGGGAAAGAATGGCACCTTGAGGGACGCCACAATCAAGCTCCTTCCTTGTAGAGTGACTGTTCCTTCCTCTTCCTGAGAGGAAGGAACGGAACCATTGCAATGCAGTGTATCAAATTCCTAACCTTCTCAGGTGATCCAAGAGGATGTTGTGATCTATTGTATCAAAAGCCACTGAGAGGTCCAATAGTACCAACAGGGTCACACTACCCCTGTCGATGCCCAGACAAAGGTCATCAGCTAAGGCTACCATGGCAGTCTCAACTCCATATCCTGTCCTAAAGCCAGTTTGAAATCGATCTAGATAATCGGTTTCCTCCAAGACAGCTTGGAGTTGAAGAGAAACTGCCCTTTCAATCACTTTGCTCAGAAAAGGTAGTAAAGAGACTGGCCTATAGCTGTTCATGTCCAGGGGGTCCAGGGAAGGTCTTTTCAGAAGCAGCCTAATCACCGCTTCCTTCAAATAGGATGGAACATGACCTTCCCTAAGGGATGCATTGATGATGTCTCCAAGAAACATCCTCAAGGCATCTCCCCCTTTGATGGCCAGGCACGAAGGGCAAGGATAAAGAGGGCAGGTTGTTTTCCTCACTTTACCAAGTTCTAAATTTTATTTCTAATTGTTCCTGTAGTAATTTAATTTCTCTTTGAATTTCTCTTTTTAAAAAAGGGGGGAAAAAGAAAAAGAAAAAAATGATTTGATCTATTCTAGAATCCATTGTTTTGTTTTGTTTTTGGCTATCCATAGTAACTTCAGCACTCTCTTCCAGCACATCTCAAATGAGTTGATTTTTTTCTTATCCACTTTTTTCACTGTCCAGTTCTCATATCCATATATAGTGATAGGAAATACTATGACTTGGATGCTTTTTACTTTAGTTCACTTAATACCATAGCTGTAAAGCATGCATCAACCAATTTATCCTGGTAAGATCCTGTAGAAACTTACATTTTGTGTACTTGTAAAAATATCTAGTTACATTTGATTGTTGCATGCCTTCAAGTCATTTTTTTACTTATGGCGATCCTAAGGCAACCCTGTCAGGGTTTTTCTAGGGCTAAGAGAGTTTCAGTCATCCAAGGTCACCTAATGGTTCTCCATGGCCCAGCAGAGAATTGATCCCTGATCTCTAGAGTTTGTAGTACAACACTCAAACCAACACACCACACTGGGTCTCCCAGTTACATGGGCAAGGGTGGTGGTGAGAAGACCAGGATGCAATTCTTGTAGCTTCTCATATATTTTATTATCTGGCTATATCAGGGGTAGGCAACCTAAGGCCCGGGGGCCAGATGCGGCCCCCCGAGGCCTTTGGACTGGCCCCAGGCTGGTCCTGCCACAGCCACCGCCACCTGCCACCACTGCCCCCTGCCATGATGATATTGATTATTGCTGTTATTATTTGTTCTTGGCAAAATCTCCACAGGGATTTTGCCATGGCTTTGCTGGGGCTGAGAGAGTGTGCATGCATATTTTTTTAATTTTTTAAATTTTTAAAAAATTTTAATTTTAATATTTATTTATTTATTTATTTATGGTGCTTCGGCCCCCCAATTGTCTGAGGGACAGCAACCCAGCCCCCAGCTCAAAAAGGTTGCCTACCCCTGGGCTATATTGATCCTAATGGATATCTTTCTAATTCTCATTGGTGTAAATAAGGCAAAATCATTTTATTTAAATACCCTGGAAAACTGGATAATAAATACATAATAAATGTATGTATTGTGCCAGATTTGCACATCTGATAGTTCTGATGAGGAATCTGTACTCATGACAAGAAGCTACTGTCAGAATAGAACACAGAAAAACAGAATGGTTCCCAATTGGCAAAGGAGTCAGACAAAGGTTGCATATTTTCACCCTATATGTTCAACCTGTATGCAGAACATATTATAAGAAAAGCAGATTTGAACACAGAAGGAGAAGGAGTAAAAATAGGAGGAAGGGATATCAACAATCTAAGATACACAGATGACATCATAATACTAGCAGAAAACCTCACAGACCTGGAACACCTACTAAGGAAGATCAAAGAAGAAAGTGCAAAGGCAGGCTTAATGTTAACATAAAGAAAACAAAAATAATGACCACTGAGGATCTTCACAAGTTCAACCTAGAAAAGGAAGAAATAGAAATGTAAAAGAATTCTCATATCTGGGATCAAACATTGATAGAAATGGGGAGTGTAGTCAGGAAATCAGAAAAAGATTAAGAATGGGGAGAGTGGCTATGAAAGAACAAGAAAAGATTCTAAAATGCAAAGATATACAACTCAGCACAAAAGTTATAGAAGCCATTGTATTCCCTATTACCATGTATGGATGTGAGAGTTGGACAGTTAAGAAAGATGATAGAAAGAAAATCAACTCCTTTGAGATGTGGTGCTGGAGAGGAGGTTTCCATGAATAGCCAAAAAGACAAACAAATAAGTCCTAGAGTGGATCAAGATGGAAACTTCCCTGGAAGCCAAGATGACCAAACTGAGGCTGTCATAGTTTGGATACATCATGAGAAGAGAAGACTCATTAGAAAAGACAATAATGCTGGGAAAGATGGAGGGAAGTTGGAAGAGAGGAAGGCCACATGCCAGATGGATGGGCTCTATTAAGAAGGTCGTGGGTATGGGTTTGCAGAATTTAAGCAGAGCAGTGGAGGACAGGGATCTTGGACATGTCTCATCCATAGGGTCGCCATGGGTCAAGATCGCCTTGAGGGCAATTAATAACAACAAAACGCTGTGTGGCTAGTGAAACAGATTGTCAAAATATATGTTATGTGGGTGGCTTCTGATTAGATAGTAAAACCAGTGGTATCACTAAGGTTGGCGTTGCCTGGTGTGGTAACTTATGGTGTCACTCCCCCATTGACCTTTTCCCATACCACATCATACAGAATTCTTAGTAATATTTTTTGTAATAATGTTACTCATAAATCATAATTCCTGAATATCACTGAATAATGGTAATAATTGTGACATACACAACTGGCAAAATTAAAATTATACCTTTAAATTACAATATCATATGCACAACCTAAATGTATTTACATATATACAGAGGGGAAAACCTAAAGGTCTAAGTGTACAAGTGACTGTGCATTTTCCTTCCCATTATTACTATGAGATCCAGAAAAGGGGGGGGGGATGCTATTTGAAGTGAGGCCACAGAACAAGGGAAATCGTAAGCTTCCATCTCCTCCATTTTGTGACACTGTTGACTGCTTTTAGATTTTTTTTTTGTTAACTAAAAACAGAACTACCATAAAATGTCTAGTTAGGTATAGAGGTACAGTCAATTCAAGTCTAATGTGGAAATCTAATAACACCAAACTAACTGAAATCAAAATGTAGTCAGTGAACTATCGGTGCACCTACACTGTAGAAATAATGCTGTTTGGCACCATTTTAACTGTCGTGGCTCCATCCTACAGAATCCTGGCACTTGTTGTTTTATAAGGCACCAGTGCTCTTTGGCAGAAAAGCTAAAGATCTTGTAAAACTACAAATCCTAGGATTCCATAGGATGGAGCTACAACACTTAAAGTGGTGCCAAAGTGCTTTATTTCTACAGTGTAGATGCACCTTATGGATAAAAGAGCCAATCAAAAGAATTTGCTACTTTAAGTACCAGCAAATAAAACAGATGAAATGTTAATTGCATTGAAGAAAAGATATGCAAAGGGATCTTGTACCACCCTTGAGACTAACTGAAAGAGAGAAGTTGATAGCATGAGATTTTGTAGACTAGAATCTGTGAAAGATAGTTTATGATCATGAAAAATTGTAGTTCATGAAAATTTTTGGATTACTCTTAAAGAAATGGCTGTACCACAACATTTGATTATCCTGATGCATAACTTGTTCACAGGACAAGAGGCTACTGTCAGGACAGAATATGGAGTAAAGGAATTGGATAAAGCAAGGCTGCATTTTATTACCCTATCTGGTTAGTTTGTGCACTGATATATTATTGAATATTAAAGTTAGGACTGTTCACGTCATCATATTTCCCATTTCTATGTATGGTTGTGAAAGCTGAACAGTGAAGAAATCTGATAGGGAAAAAAAATTTGAAATGTGGTGCTGGAGAAGAGTTCTGTAGATTCTGTGGATTGCTAAAAAGACAAATCAATGGATCCTAGAGCAAAGCAAGCCTGCACTCTCCTTGGAAATCAAGATGACCAAACTGAGCCTACTGTACTTTGGACATATCATGAGAAGAGAGAATTCACTAGAAGGTTGGTAGAAGGTTGTCAGAAAAGAGGAAGGTTGCTAGCACCAATGCCCAGTAGGTTCTTGGCAAAATTTCATTTTTTTTGGAGAAATTGATTCCTTGCTAAATGCTTGGGAGTTTTCTGTAGCCAAATATTAGGATCATATCAAATTGAAAATTGTTATCGTATCAGAACAAAATAGTTCCCTTGGACAAGGCTTCTTTTCTAATACTGCTGTTAGACTAAGTATTTGGGGTTATTGCCAAGTTTCTGCTCTCCTCAAGACCTCCAGCACAAATATGGACTCTTTGCTAAATGTTTGAGAGTTTTCTGCAGCCTTACGATCATATCAAATCTTTTATCACTACTACATGACTGCTACAGTGTGCTTTCTTTTCTTTTCTAGAAACAGTGATATACCTCAGTGTGTGTTCAATTTCTATTTTATCTTTTGTAGAACAAAGGCCAGAGAAGAGTCAAGAATGGCACTCCTCCATAAGACTGTGTTTACCCATCTCAGGAAACATGGCACAGCACCATGATGGCTGCTTGTTTCACATCTCCTTCTTCCTCCCTCCTATTTTCCTAGTGGGAGAAAAGTGTTATGTGAGCAGTTATCATAGTGCTATGGCATGTTTCTTCATTTGAGAAAGCATCAGTCAGCATTGCGTATTGATTTTACCCCTTTATCAATGCAACAAGTATGTGAAAGAGCAAATACCCCGAGGTAGACATAACAGATGTATTCTCCCTGCTTCCCACAGTAGAAATACAAGAAATTGTCTTATATTGAGTCAGACCGGTTATTTTTTTTCTCTATCTTTCACCTTCATCTTCATCATATCCTTTATATATATATATAAAGCAGAGAGTTGCATACTCAGTACACCCCGCTGCTTAGAAAAGGTGCAGCACTGTCAAATTTAGCTTTTAATGGTGAAGCCAAGCTTCCCAAAGACCTTAAAACAGCAATCAAAATAGGTAAATAGAGCAGCCTTCCTCAGGAGCATGCCTTTTGCCCATCAGCCCAAGGTAACAAAGCAACTTGGTGAGGGAACCTGGGAACTGTAATGTAAAATACCTTGATAGCATCAGATAGAGGAAGACTTCAGTAGAGGGAAGAGTGGACAGATAAACTTGACATATTCTGGGAATTCATTTTAGACAACAAGATACTTACAACAGTAGAGGCAATATTTATACTGTTGTCATAATATTATCCTTATTTATCATACAAACTGCTCTTAGATCAGAAAATGAATTTTTCACTTGCCCCTATAAATTTGATTCCTCCTTTTATGAGATTTTAAAATTATGTTTAATATTTATACATATATACAAATGTTAAAAGAGCAAATATGTACACAACAAGAGGCACATATACATACATACAATGTACATTTATATAAGATTACAGTGTGTATTTCCAATTCATGGAATGTAGCTTATTATTTCTGACTTAAGGGATATTAGTATAACAATGTTTCAAGTTGACACCAAATTCTCCTTTAAAATTATTATTTAAGTCTGCATCTCTATCTGTAGCTATTTCAACGATCTATTTACATGTTGGGAAAGAACAAAACATATCAATAAAGTCACATTTTCAAACAGGTCACTTAATCTGATATAAAGTATCATATTTAAGAGAAAGCTGTGCAAATCTGTTTGCCTAAAAAGCCACAAGGGAATCCAGCATGCTTGAGATTGACTGGAAAGAAGAAATTTCTAACAGAAGCTTTTGTGGATACAGTCCATGTAAGCTAGAACTTTCTTCCCCCCTGTTAGTCTCAAATGTGCTGCAGGATAACTTGATGTTTTTTCTCTGAAGATGCCAGCCACAGATGCTGGCGAAACGTCAGAAAGAAACACTTCTAGAACATGGCCACACAGCCCGAAAAACCCACAAAAAACTAACTTGATGTCTATTTATAATATGCATTAAAGGTCTTTTGGGGGCAAACCTGATCACCTGGGGATGGGTGCTCAGGAGCTGTAGGATGATGCTGTACCTCTCTGCAGAAAGAGATATAAGTCTTTGGTTAAGAGTCTTCTTGGTGGAGTGGCAGAAAATTCCACAGGCATGGTCCCACTCATGGAGTTCAGCAAGTGTTTGGGGGTGGGCAAAATGATGTGTTCCAGGGGTAGGTTGTAGCAGATGCACACAATTCTCATACCCTCATTATACCTGAGATGTATTGAGAGTAGCTAATTCTCCCCTATTTGTTTTGATTGAACTGGAAAGTGTGTTTTTCTCTAGGAGCCCAATAAACAGGAAGAAAACAACACTCTATCCTGTGCCCTACAATTTTTATTTTATTTTATTGCTTTTGTTATGATATATGATCCACAGTGGCTCAAAAGTATCCACCTGATGAGTAGAACTGCTATTCCCATGTTTGAGACTGATTTGCACCACACATAAATGTAGCATCCAAAAACTTTCCCTTTATTTTCTAAGTTACTGATGATCCCAAACAATAAAAAACAAACAAACAAACAACCACAATTGCACATTTCTTTTTGCCAATTTAATCAGTCAGCATTTTCAGCTAGGGGATGTGAACTACACTGTTTTGATGAAAGATGGTACTTTCTTTCTTGGCCACCCCTTCATAAACCCATTCCACATCTCAGTGTGTTAATCTGTTCTTTTTTCCTCCCTCCCCCAGTGCATTTTTAACACTTCTCCATATAACTCAAGGGCACAGACCCTCTAGGGGCCAATTCACATGTTACATGCCCTAGATGAAATGACCACAAATTGCCTCCAATGTTGAATTTTTGATTGAAAGTCCATTGGGGCAAACCTTGTCTTCTTGTATTGCACCGGCACAAAAAATGACACCGTACTCAACTTTATGGTTATAAAACATGGCCACAACTTTATTTTACAGAGTAATCAACAATTTTTAACACTTCACTTTAACCAAAAATTTTAATGTTCTTGACACATGTGTTTTTATACATATCTAATTTAACCAACTGTGTCAATCCATCCCTTTAATTCATGTGTCAAGAACATTCAAGTTCTAAATAAACCCCACCTCGAATAATTCATCTCTCCCCAAACAAAATGACATCATAATTCAGCTCATGATGTAACATGTCCATGACGTCATCAAATTGTTGGGTGACGACATAGCAACAAATGGATTAACCCCTTTTGACGTATACTCTTTGTCCACTTAAATTTGAACCAATTTCGTAATTTTAATTAACTAACTTATTCCCGGGGGGGGGATCCTGCCCACCACAGGAGGGGGCCAGCCTAGCTTGGCATCCCCTCCCCCCCCACCCCGGAGAGCTCGTTCAATATGACGAGAGATAGACTCAAAGCATACATCAAAACAGGTGGGGGATAGATGAACACCATCGCCCCTGTAAAAGTATGGCCTATAGTTTTGAATAGTCCTATGCTCCACAATTTCAATACCCAAAACTCCCAACTTTCCAACCAAGAATCTATTCAGCCAATGATGTATCTATCTATCTATCCCACTCGCGCACGTCGCGGCAAAAACTTGGTCCACATCACCACCATGTTCGAGAGTCTCCTCTTAATGTCTTGCATGTCTGTCAAGCTCATTTTGTCCAACTTAAAACCAGGTAGTTTAACAAGGTCATTCTCTCCCATATGTATCAAAAGAATCTTGGGTGGTGAAAATGCCTCAGATAATTAATGATGCGTGAAATGAGAGCTCCCCAAAGTCTTCCTCTCTCATCGAACCATTGCGTTCGCTGAAACCCTCTTATCGCCAGATTCCGATCATGACAAGATTGTAGCACATGACGTTCTGCCCAGAACACAAGACTGTGTCTAGTGATCGAACATCCTCAAACTTCTGATCTGCTTTAAAAGAAACAACATATTAAGTATAACACTGACCCACAACTAGATAATGCTATGCCCCACCCATAACTTATGGGCGAATATAGGACTAAAAGCGCTGGACCGCCCACGGCCAATCTGTCGGATTGTGGTATCATCCCACCCTGTGAAGCAGCATCAGTCGCTGCCCTATCCAAAACAAATGGGCCGATAACTGGGCCGCCGGCGAACCAGCATGTCTCAATTCTCTCGCAACACAGCTCTAAATTGGAACTGCATCAACGAAGGGCCCTAAACACAACAAGCAACCTTTCCCAAAATAGAGACAAGGTTAATGGCCAAAGGCCAATCACTTCCCTTTGTGGGACACCAGAACCCAGCCAGAATACTCTGGCTAGTGTAGAATCACCAGGTAGAAACCCAACCAAAGGGCCTACCAGTTACATTGGACACCAAAATGCCCAAAACTTCCCTTTATGGGACATAGAAGCCAAGCTAACACCCCTTGGCAAGCGTGGCGACTGTGTGAGTGTGTGTGTGTTTGTTTTTGTTTATTATTATTATTATTATTATTATTATTATTATTATTATTATTATTGTAATTATATTATTTATTGTTATGGTTAATGGGACAGCACAGATATCCAGGATACCATGCAGACTGCTGCCCAACCTGGCCAAGCCTCCAAAGGCCCCCAGCTTATACTATGTTTTATTAAAAACTACAGTTCCCATGATTCCTTAGTACTGAGCCAGGCAGTTAAAGTGGACTCCATTTGCACTATTTCTGGCAATCTGCAAAGGCCCTATGACTTGCCCAAGATCACCCAGTTGTTTACATGGCTAAACCCGGATTCGAACCCTGGTCTCCAGAGTCATAGTCCAATGCTCAAACCACTACACCACACTGACTCTGGTCACTTTTCTTTTTAATTAAACAATTTAAGGGCTCCCTGTGACAATCAGGGCCCTCAAACTTTATCGGCTTTTGTTTATAGCCTTCAAAGGCCTCCTGCTTATATATATCTATATCTATATCTATATCTATCTATCTATCTATCTATCTATCTATCTATCTATCTATATAATATTAATGGCTTGCACAGCAGCCACACCCATGATATCAGGCAGATTATATCCTATCTGCCATTTTAGGCCTCCAAAGGCTTCCTGCTTGCACCTTGCAAGCCTCTTTTTAAAAAATTATTGTTATTGTTATTGTTATTATTATTATTGTTATTATTATTATTATTTAAGGGCTCCCTGTAACAGACGGGGCCCTCAAACTTCAGCCTTTAACAGCTTGTGTTTGTAGCCTCCCTAGCCCGGAGAACTAATGGGACCCTCTCATCGCCAAGGCCGCAGCCGGAGAGCTGAGCCCCCTTCTCTTGGGCCGCTCCCTTACAATGCCGACGGGGCCCCCCCAAGCCTTGGGAGCAATCGCGGGGCCCCCCATCGAGCCCAGGCCACAGTCGGTGGAGCAGAGCCCTCGCTTTACCAGGCCGCTCTTTCTCAGGCCGACGTAGCACCCAACACTGTGCTACCTCTTTAAAAGGCCCCTTCTAAGGCTTTTATAAATGGAGGGCGAGTCCTGGAACAAAGGTGGGGCAGTCTGTACAGAACCCTTCCTCTGGGGGCTGAGAGAGTGTGACCTGCTATAGGTCCAACAAGCCTCTTGAAGGCCGATGCAGCTGCGACCCGAGCGCTAGGCCCCCGGTTGCCAAACAGGCTGCTATGCTAGTTAAAATGGCTGCTGCCACGAGGCAGCCTTGGGGCTTTATAGCCCCTTGTTCTCGTTGGTAGTCTCGTGATAAGCGAGACCACCAACGAGACAGGATCCTAGAAGGATCCAACCCTGATTGGCTGAGCAGTGAAGGAAGGGGTGGGACTTCCCCCGCCGCCCAGCCAATGAAGCGTCCGGCCTCCTTTTTTTGGCCGATGCAATGGAGAACCCCTCCCCAACATGTCGGGGGGGGGGTGTCTTTCTCTAAAGTTCCAGTGTACAATGATGTCAGTCAATCAATGTCACAATCATAACATTTGCCAGGCATGCTGTTCATTCAAGTGATCCCTATTGCGGAACAACCAATGAAATATAAAAGTAAATTCTGCTATGGGTGACTTCCCATCTGCTAACACATATCAAGTAATCACAGGTTGATGGGGTATATGAGACATGGCGCAGTGGTTAAATGCCTGTACTGCAGCCACTCACTCATAGACTACAAGGTTGTGAGTTCAATACTAGCCAAGGCTCAGGCTAGACTCAGGCCTGCATCCTTCCGAGGTCGCTAAAATGAGTACCCAACTGTTGGAGGGCAATGAGCTTACAGCTGTAAACCGCTTAGACATCCCATAGCATGTTATGAAGCGGTATATAAATGAAGCTGCTTTGCTTTATATTTGCAATGGGATCCCCCTTTTATTCTGGCTGGAAAATGCAATATGACTGATCCTGTTAACTCTTAAACAAATCAACAATAACAACAAAATTCTTGCATCTATTCTACCATGGTGTTGTTAACTAGAATATGTGGTACAGTTCCCACAATCACTTACCATGGTCTATGCTAGCTGGGGATTTGGAAGATGAAGACCCAAACATCAAGATGGCGAATGACATATTTCTAACTGTCAGCAGCTAGAGAACAGGAGCTAACTGGGGCATTATATAAACTCACCTGCAGCTTAAAAGTATTTTAAGAATGATGACTGATACAATCCAAAAGGGCAATAGATTAAACGAATTTATGTGTATGTCCTCTTGCCATTGCAGACAAATTACTCACCTCACAGCACATGCTTGCATTATTTTCAGTATTTTCCTATGAGTACTTCCTACTTTGCGTCATAGATCCTGCACTTAAGGGGAATTTGTGGGTTTTGGTGCATTAGTCATCAGAGAAATTTCATTGAGTTTCTATATGGGCCACTAGCTTGCAACAAAATGTCATACTGCTCTTTAAAACTGAAGAGAGTTTAAAATAAAATTTGCAGATTTTCTGAGGAAATTGGTGTTCCTGAAATTTTAATGACAACATGGATATATTACCTGGAGCCCAAAGAACTCTGGGTTTGAACAAAAAGTGTTTCTGTCATAAAGAAAGGGTTTTAACAATTTATCCTGGCTGCACCTTCCAACATACCCCTGAATTGATGTTATCACACGGGGGGCAAATCTGCTGGTTAATCCACACAAAATCCAGACCGAAACTGGATTACTGCCCCGTGTTTTCACATGACGTCACACAGAAACTGGACAGAAAGTGGACAGAAACTGGTGTTAACCGCGATCTTTTGTAATTCAGTTGTCTGGAGGAAATGCAAATACGTAATTACAGTAATTACGCATTTACCGTAATGTGATTGCCAAATGCGCATTGGGGAGCATTTCCCTGCTGTTGCCATGGTTCCAGCGAGCATTCCTCTATCTGCACATGTGCAAGAGGCTCATTTCTACTACATTTATGGTTTTTTTTCTCTTGTGTGTGGACGTTCAATGCACTTACTGTAAATTCGCAATTAAGGTAATGACGTTTGCGGAAACAAGGTTTATTTCCCGTTTATTTTCGGGATGCCTCATTTCCACTTTATTTTCAGTTTCTGGGTCACGTGTGATAACACCCAATGTTTGGAATTAAAGGTTTCCAGAACTAGAAGAACACAGGAAGAAGTCTTTATGGAGAAGGGGTTTGAATAATCTCTGGATAGGTTAAGATTTTGTGTCATTTGTTTTGCTTAGAATATACCAAAAGTTCCAAAATGTACAGATGGGAGAAAATGAAACTGACACATTGTCCATCTGGCACAATCCGTATTTAGAACCAAAGTGTTAGTGGTGTGGTATTAATGAGAAATAGCAAGATAGAGAGGAAATTTGCAAAAACAGATTTGAATCAAACGGAGCTTTTGGCCACTACAGATTGATAGGATTTTTCCAATTGTCATTACATCATGAAGTGGATCAATGTGGCACTGAGTTCTCATGAATGCACAGAAAGAATATACTCTGAGCCTTACTCTGGTAGTATATGACAATTATTTATAATTTTCGTTTTATGAGTATGGATTGGTGATCATGCTAAAAGTCCCTTAAATCTTTTATTTTATTTTAAAAATTACTCACTGTCATCCACCCCTAGAATCCTTATAGGACTCCCCCACCTCCCAAATTCCATTGTCATGTTTCATGATTATAATATCTACTTGTTCCAGTTTATTTATTACCCATTACCCATTAGACTGTCAAATGTCAATGCTTAAATTGTGGCAACACCTGAGCAGCATCTTGAAAAATGGTAGCTTTTATTCTTGTTTTAGAACAAAATATCTACATTTACATGAACACCATTGGCTGCACAGATCTCAACATCCCTGTCACCAGAGCATGTTATTTGTAGTTCTTAATAGAGAAATAATACAAGAAAGAAAAAAAATGGAATTTAATAAAATTCATGCATGACATTTTTCATTGGATTTACTGGAAATAAATATTTCAAGACATAAATTGGCATTTGTTGTTGTCTAGACAGAACTCACAGAATGATATGTTTAAAAATCACAGACAAATAATTAACACACTGTTATATCATCATCATCATCATTATTTTTTGCTGTTGCCTTTTAAGGAAGCTTGGCGCACTATCACACAAGCTACTGTATATAATGTTTAAACTTCATGTTCAAAGCTTATGGCACAATTTCTTTTTATGTAGCTCACAATTAAATATCCATAGAATGCTGAAATTAACATTAGTTCCTTTCATCCATTTTATATTATCTACTGTACGTTGACATTGCAAACTCAAGGAATGGCTTTCACATATTTCATGGAGATGAAAGTGAAGAAGTGCAATAATACTGAAGCATATGAAGAATACAGTTTGAGCCAGCATTTCATGGCCTTTAACACATCAGCCTCATTTACTTTCACAATCCTTCCAAATAGGTAATAACTTAGAGACTGCCATGTGCCATATGTTTTTCTTGGAGCCACCATTTTTCCTGGAGCCATTTCTGTTGGAAAGAAAAAAGCTCCCACATATAGCACACACCTCCCAAAATCTTGTGTGTTTACCTTCTTATTTCCAGACAACTTAATTTGAAAAACAGATTTCAAAACTATTTTGAAAAGAAACAAATTAAAACATCTTTATGCCTGTTTAATACAGTGTTTTCTTGTCCAGTTAACCATTATCCACTTTGGTAGTAGAGTACAGATTAAATAAAATTCTGCACCAAGATCTGTTAATATGAAGCAGATCTCAGAGAGATAAACATTCATTAAGATTATTTCTACCTCAGTTACCCAAGAGCATAAGTCTTCTGTAAAGAGAGATTTATTTTGTAACCTCTCTGCCATTTCCTTTCATTAATAATTTTTGTCATTGTTTAAACTGGGCTCAATCATAATATTGGACACTTTTATCTAAAAATACAATTTACTATTTTAAGGTAAAGGATAATTTTAGCTTTATTATTATTGTCTCTTTTTGGTGCAACCCAAAAGAATATTCATTTACATAATCACTTCTCAGTTCTGAAACAGCAGAAAAATATATTTGAAGCAATTTTCCCTTTAATGCTAAAGTGCACATTTATAATTAAATAGAAGTCTACATGGTATTATACAGAGAAAATATGTATTTTCACTAAATATTTGCAGTTGCTCTTAAATATATAATTGTATCATAATTTTATATTAAAGATAAATCAATAAATAATATATATCATTAAGGGTTCTTCCAGACAGATTGCTCCTAGCATTGCCAATTAAGAGATATTGTGAGTGGGGTTATTTCATCTTTTCTTCTACAGTTTTTTTGTAGTAAGAAAGGAAGGTGGAAAAAGCAATGGAAAAACTTGGAAGAACAAAAGTCAAAGATGATGTCTCAAGCCCTTTATTTCATAAAGGAAGCAAGGCATTGCCTAGAATCACTATTCATGAAAAAAAAAGTCATTTCTAATGACTTCATGACCATTTGAACAAGTAGTACCTGCTGTCAAAACACATTCCTTACACTACTTGAGTACAATTTAAGTAACTCTTCTTTCGTTTCACACACAGAATCTTCTCAAGAGCACACTATTATGGTTTGGAAGTACAACCAAGCCATCCTGCTGTGTCATGCAGCTAAATGTGCAGGAATCTGATCTACTGTGAGCTTGAATTTAATCTGTAATAGTGGAATATGATTGAAATCTAGGATAAAATGACACTAAAGTTTTCTTCATAATAATAATAATAATAATTTTTATTTATAACCCACCCCTCTGCGTGGCAATCGGGGCGGGGAACAACAGTTTAAAAACAGAACAAAGTTAAAAATCAATCCCTCATCCCATAATCCCACCCTCCCACCCCCTTAAAATAAAATTAAACAACAGCCAAAATTAAAAATGCCACATTAATTAAAAACAGACTGGTAAAATTCTTAATGGCTGTAATTTGAAGCCGTATACATTTAAAAAAACATAAAGGAAACAGGATCCATTATATTAGTCCTGAGGTCATGTGCCTGGTATATTTTGTTATACTGAACAACCATTCATAGGAAGATGCTTCATACCACCTCAGATGGTTTCTCCATTCAGCCCAGAATTCTCTTACTTGCAGTGGCTTTCAATTATTTCACACAATTATTTTGCTATTTTATTATTTTAACTGGAAATGCCAGCAATTAATCCTGAGATCTTTGACTGGCAAGACTGTGACTGAGCTATAACCCGTCTCCTAAATCGGGATGGGCAACATCTAGCCCATGGGTCACATGGAGTCCCATGGCTATTTTTGCAGTTCCTGTTGCCCACATTTACTGACACTGAAGCACCTCTGGCAAAATCAGTGGAACTGAAATAGCTGCTGACAGTTAATGTGCTGTGGAAAAATGCTGGGGGCACTAACACAACAAAATTGTGCTTTGGGTCTTCTCTTCTGGAAGGAAAGTAAATGTTTGGCCTCCAAACTGGTGTGGGAGACTGGTCTGATACCCTCTAGCCCCATGAAAAGCTGCCACAGTTGCTGCTGAATTTTGGCAGAAAATGCAACAGCAATGGGAATTATGGAAGCAGCTGGCAGTGTGGCCTTGTGAGGCTTGGCAGAGTCTGATGCACGTCTCTGACCTTAGGAAGATGCCAGCTCAAACCCTAAACTATCACAAAGTAGTTTCGTCCTGCAACACTTCTGTTACACAGAGGGCAGAGAAGTTTGTGCTGACCTGTGCAGTATGTTTGCCAGAACTGCTTTCTCTAGCATCTGGTATAAAAAGGCGGCCTGTGTATTGTGCTTCAGTACCGTAATTACAAGGAGCAAAACGTATTGAATATATAAATGCCAAATGTCTGCTCAAGAAAAAGTACTTAACAAAGGTCAGGAATTATTGATTAACGGATCATTTGAAATTCTCCCTTAATATCAACTGTTCTGAAATGTGAGAAAGCCAGTGCCATGAAGTGGTTTGAATGCTAGACTATGGTTTCAAGAAACTAGTGTTTCATTCCCTGTTTGTGGAAACCCACTAAGGTCCAAAGCACACTGCAGAAATAATCTATTTTGAAACTGTTTAAAGTGCCTTGGCTCAGTCCTAGGGAATCCTGGGAACTGTGGTTTATTGTTGCACCAGAGCTCTCTGACAGAGAAGGCTAAATGTCTCAAAAACTATAGTTCCCAGAATTCCCTAGCATTGAGCTAGGACAGTTAAAGTTGCCTCAAACTGGATTATTTCTGCACTGTATTTTGGGCTATAGTCACCTTGGGCAAGTTACTGTCTTGGCCTAAGTCAAGCTGAAGAAGGTGCATAACAATGGCAAACTCTGAAAGATACTTGCTACATCACATATAGCTATATGATTCCCCTCCACCCCGAAAACATTCTGTGGCATCTGCTTTTCTAGCTTCTGTGCTCTCAGTTGGTCTTTATAGCCTCGTGTGTGAGTAAATAGAGTCTAACATAAATATCACTCAGTATTTGTGAAATTCCTGCACTGCTAGCCAGTGCTGATTTCAGCATGCCTCATTTTAAAACACTTGTTTTGCTGTATCTGAGAGAATTAAGTTTGTGTCCCAAATGCATGACATTATTTCATTTTGAAGAACTAAGAAGGTGAAATAGGAGGAAAAAGACTGTAAAGTGGACTGTGATCCATTGGCATATGAACTAGAGGCATATATGCACAAGCTGGCTGCCTTCTTTAATCACAGTTCAGGGCTCTTACACTTTTCCATATTCAGTGCAAACAATAATGGACTATATTTAATACCTTGACAGTGAAGTCACTGTGTATGAAGCATTTCCCCTAATCATGTTTTAGCTGTTTGAAACATCAGTACAAGAATAATGGACAGCAAGGCTACATTGTTGGCTTTCATGTGATTCATGTCTTCCTAGTTCTCCACCCTAACCTCTCCACATTGGGAAAAGGTGTGAGCTATGGCCATGTAGGTTCCTCAACACAATCACAATATGTAGGGGTCCCAGTTGTATGGAAGAGCCTATGAAAGCACAAATTGTTTCAGATTCAGACATTCTCTTTTATCTCTTCTGACAGGACACGAATAGTAAGAGCTGGCCATGTATGAGGAGACAAGATCAGGCGATGGGCTTCTGTTCTTCCTCTAGACTCAAGCCCATCGTTGTTGTTAACTGTCCTTGAGTCCATCTTGACTTATGGAGACCCTATGGATGAGACATCTCCAAGACCCTCTGTCCTCCAGTGCACTGCTTAATTCCTGCAACCCCTTAATACCCGTGACCTCCTTAATAGAGTCCATCCATCTAGCATGTGGACTTCCTCTCTTCTTACTTCCCTCCACCTTCCTCAGCATTATTGTTTTTTCCAAAAGAGTCCTCTCTTGTCATGTCTGAAATATGACAGTTTGCAATGTGGCAATGTTTGCAAGCCCATCATAGCGTAGACTAATACCTAGAGTGGGATATAGACTGAAAAAGACAAATTCTACAATGTCTTTGCAGACAATAAAAAAATCTGTTTAGAATTGTACATGCCATGTAAGAACCATATGGGCCAGTATTCTGTTTCTAGTTTCTTATGTTGATGTTATTGTGCCTTCCAGAAGGCTTTTGAACAAACCCTCCTCCTGAAGAGAATCCACGTGTTTTAGTAACTAGAGTTGAGCTAAAATTAAGCTTATACATTTGCAGCCTTGTTTGCAAGTTGTAAAATTGTACTATTTCTATTGATGCTTTGGTTGGGATGGGACGTGATTGCTTGATGCTCTCCTTCAACTTCAAAATTGCCCCCCTCCCCTGTGGCTGTCCACAGCCATGATAATCAATATACTGCAGCATATTGCCAGTAGATCAGCAGAATAGTTGCCCACTTGCCTAGGCAACCACTTCCTTGACTTTCCGAAGCATGCCGCAGCATAATGCTGGAACACTAGAAGGACTGATCAGTTGCCTAGGCAACATAGGGATATTTTCTGTTCTTCCTGTAGTGTGCTGCAAATCTCCTGGTGGCACCAATCGCCACAGCATGAGTAGTCACAAAACCAGCACCAGTAGTTCTTCTGGGTTCTTCTCAGAGGCAAACACCTCAGAAAAATCACCACTGAATTCTAGGCTGGTTAATATTTTAAGTCAGTTCAAGTAATTACATTATTTGGTGGACTGCACCCATTAGTTCAGAGCTAAAGAGCATTACAGGTTGAGTCTCCCTTATCCAAAATGATCTGTTTAAGTATTTCAAATGGGTGTTGAGGCCAGAGGTGCTTAGGATTTTGGATTATTTGCAAATACATGATGAGATATTTTGGAGATGAGACCCAAGTCCAAACATGCAGTTCATTCATTTTTTGTATACAGCTTAATAGCATGAAGGTAATTTTATACACAATATTTTAGATAATTTTGTTCATGAAACAAATCATCAGAAAGCAAAGGTGTCTACCTATATGGACAATTCTGGATTTTAGACTCTTTCAGATTTTGGAATTCTGGATGAGGGAAACTCATTCTATACTAGTAACTTGAATACAAGGGACATACTTTTGATAACTGCCACTGTACTAGAATTTTTCAGCACTGGCTTCAACATTTTAATAAAAGTGTACTAAATTTATCAGAAGTGTGAGTTTTTCTAATAGAGCCTGTATCAGAGTCATTCCTAGATTGGTTTATAATAGGTTGTCATGTGCCTGCTGGTATTTTAGATTTTTGAGAGGCACTAGTGAGTTGCTGGTAATTTTTTAAGGGAGTGGCACAAGACAACACAAACTTTTCTTTATCATTTTGTATTCTATGACGAAAGAGTGAACTGAATTAGGAGATAGTCACTTTTGGCAATCTACCAGTTTTATCTATTTGCTAATGCTTTACATTCATGATTAACAAAATACTGTAAGTGGAATTCAAGCTGTCAGTTTGCCTGTAATGCCTTGGTTTAAAATTAAGCATTCTCTTACCCCAGGCTA
This sequence comes from Phrynosoma platyrhinos, assembly GCA_020142125.1. Lineage (NCBI taxonomy): Eukaryota > Metazoa > Chordata > Lepidosauria > Squamata > Phrynosomatidae > Phrynosoma > Phrynosoma platyrhinos. The sequence goes on from CM034708.1 coordinate 64,101,228, forward strand.
CAAAGTGTTATCTTCACAACACCATGTATTAGTTTCTCTCTACATGACTGTCTCCTTCTGTTTTCTAAATTTAACTTGCCTTTGATATAGAATGGCATTTCTAATGCCTTCTCTAACAGAAAATATGCCAATAGTCCTGTCAAATGTTTTATATTGTGTTGAAGGAGAGCCAAAATAACCTCCCTACCTGGGACTAGTGAAAGGTCCAAGGAAACTCTCTAGTGGAATTTGAAATTGTTCTGATGTCCTGTATTGGATTTAAGAATTAGGCTATAGAAGGGATCCATTTGCCTTCTGGAGGTAGTATGCAGAGGTAGGGAGGTAGAACCCTTTCATGTTAACTGTCGAGTTTTACTATAAGATGATGATTGTAGCCAGAGATTTCAGGCCCTCCTTGTTTGTTGTATGTAAGTAAAGTGATATGGACTGGTTAAGCAGCAGCTTCACTTTTCAATGAATACCTGAGGAGTTATTTTATAACCGTTGGAATCAGTTCACCAATACCTCGCTATTTCCATTTTTTTCCTTTGAAAATGGAGCCATACAATAAGAACTCTGGATTTTTCCTATCGATGGCTTTGGAGTGTCTATGAATTCTCTTATGTGGATGAACCATATATAAACTGAGTTATAGGAGATTACTGCACTACACTTTTATAGTGCCGCTATTCCACTTTTATTGTGCTGGCTGCCTCCTGTTGCATTCTGGGATTTGCAGTTGAGGAAGGGGCATTAGTATCCTTAGCCAGAGAGCTCTTAGGCCTCACTGAACTACAAACCCCAGAATGTAACAGGAGGCAGCCAGAGCAGTTAAAGTGGAATAGAAGCACTAAAAGAGTGCAGTGTGGTACTCTATAGTCACATTAATATTTATATAAGTCTAATAATGCATTTTGGGCTCAAGCAGATGGGGCTAAAGGAGAGGCCAGAGGTTGTTCCTCCCTGATCTTCACAGGACTGTGACAACCAGATGTTGTGGTCCCAAAACGCCCATTGCTTCAGCCCTCAACATGCAGCAAAAAGGAGCAGTAAGAAGCCACTCTTTTTGTGGCTGGTTTTGGGCCATGTTTGGTGGCCCTGGCACAGCCCTAGTCTGGCCTCTGAGGAATCTGGGGATGTGCATCATGTGCATGCCCCACCCTTGGATTGGCCTAATGGTGGCCTTTTTGACCATTTGTTCGAGGCCTTTGAAACCTTAACTGGTGTAGCAATTTTATTGAAAGAGAATTTAAATATATATAATTAGAAGTATTGTTGTTCACACACATGGGCTGTATACTCCCAACCCAAGTTTCACAATGAAATTAATTTATCTTTAAATAATTCAAAAATAAATGTTCCCACAATATAATCTGTTTCCAGATAAACTACACTAGAGCTGTTTTTCACAAAAATAATTTCATCTAGTTTTTCTTTAAATCTTTGAGAATCACTGAAAATCACATTTGCTTCTTTCCTTTTTTTAGTCATCTAAGGGGATATGCAGATGGGCAGCTCTGGGCTGCCCCTGCTAGCTGTGGATCGGGGCCCTGGTAACCGCACACCGTGGCCCTGATCCTCTTTTGCTGCCCCTAAAAGAGAGGCAAAATGCCGCTCCTTTTAGGGGTAGCAAAAGATTGCCCTAAGAGCTGGTACCGTGGCTCTTCCATGCCCTTTTGGCACAGCGTGTCTGCACACTGTACCGGGAGGGCGTCCTGATGGCGCACACTGTGCGTGTGGGTATGCGACATCAGGACGGCATCAGGCTGCAGTTGGTGCGGCTGCCCTGCCCCAACTCCAGCCCCAGGCTGGCCCTTTAGGCCACTCTGCAATGCCCCTAAGTCATTTAGTTTCTTACAAATATATTACAGAACTTTTCCAATGTAGCATTTGATACTTGAGAGCCAATAAATAAATAAATCGTTTAAACCATGGAGGACCATCACAAATAATCAAACAAAAGGATGTTAAAGAATATAAATATAAAATATGAGAATATTATTTACAGGCAGCATGGATATCAAATAAATAGAAATATAAAAATATACCTTAACATCCCTTGTCTGTATATTTGTCATGCTCATTTGCTTATGCGTCTGTGTTTGAAAGCCTTCCTTTCTGTACTTGTTTACATTTGTTATTTTGTCAGTTCAATGGAAAAGTTTTAAAAGGGTTTCTTCAAACAAGCATGTTTGTGCAACTGATGTATGTGTCGTATCCTATACTGTAGAGTTATCAGTTCAGGATCATCAGAGGTCCTGACATTTCTGGGCCCAAACCTGAGACCTTAGTGTGACACCTGGTGATATGTGTCTTGTATCAAATAGCAATCAAAGTTGCTCACAGCTTGTCATTAAAACATACACACAGAGAGATTAAACATATTTTCTTCTTTGGTAGTTAAAATAGCCAAGGAGGCTGTTCCAGCTCAGAGTGACAGAAGGGGATTATTCCTTCTCACTCAGCCTCTTGCTTCTAGCCAGAAAGTGGTTGCAAAGCAAGTGAAGTGGTGTCACAAGAGCTGAGAATGAAGGAAAAAAGCTAAGTAAATACATAGACTGTCCATGAAGAATCTTTGCAAACTGAAGCAAAAAATCAATTAAACTTTGCAAGCTGCTGTTCTAACTGAGATCTGCACACAACAGTTGCCTGCAGTTCAGCTCTCCAAAACTGGAGAATTTGTACTTCATCTTCTGCCTGGAGATGACACAAGAAAACTAGAGACTCAAGACCTGGCCCTGAGATCTGGCAAATCTCTACTATGCAAGTAAAGAAGAAAAGGAAAGAATTGAACTGTCGATTCACTATTTCAGGATGCACTAGGATACGTTCAAGATGAGAGAAGTGAGGATGAGGAGAACCAAACTTGCATTTATCTGGACAGCAAAATCTTATTCAGTCTCTACCTTTATCTAAAGCATTTCTCTAGCCATAATTTGGAACGTTAGTGAGGTCTAGGGTTGCTTTAACATAAACACAGGCACACCTTATTCTATATAGGGGGCAAGCAGATGGAGGTGCCAGAGACGCTGCCAGACGGAGTGCCGCGGGAGCGCAGCCTCCGCATCGCGGCGCTCCAGCGGCGTGCCTGGAAGGAGCGCTAAATCAGCGCTCCTTCCACAAGACAGGGAAAGTGCGCCCTAAAAGCATAGGGTGCACTTTCCCTGCCTTTTCCGCCACAGCGCGTGCGGACGCTGCGGCGGGAGGTTGTCCCCAGAGCGCCGGCCGTGCGGAGGGCCGGCGGCTCCGAGGACGACCTCGGGAAGAGGAAGGGGCGCCACGCGTGCGGCTGCCCCTCCTCTTCCTTGCCTCGAAGATGACTCAATTAATCGTCTGCCGAGGCCCATAATTTCTAACTGCACAGAGCAACTAGGAAAGCTGTTGCCTTCTGTGTGAGTCAAAAACACTTCTTAAGAACTGAAAGATGTAGTGTATGGTGTGCCATGCCTTTATAGGTAGTGGTACATTTGGGAAGTTTTCAGGACATACTTTTAAAGGATAGTGTATGGAAAAAAAATACGAGATGGCTGCTCATATTAGTACATGAAGGGAACCAC